>CM077154.1:152405894-152927815 GCA_039583875.1 Platanthera guangdongensis
GGATACATAGTTTCTCATGGGATGAGCCGTAGAGGGTGGTGTTTGATCGTCAATGCGCGGAAGATCATCCGTAGTAGGGGGTTGTTGTCGGGCTGCAATCCTGGACGAGCGGCAAGTGTAGACACGAAGAGGTGGAGGAGGAGGGAGAGGCGGTGAAGTTAGTACTGGAGGAGCGGAAGAAGTGGGAGGCAGTGATGTGACGGGGACAGCCGGACAAGGAATAGTGGTCTGAGGTGGTAAAGTGGAGGTGTGAGAGAAGAAGCTTTCATCTTCAGCAAAGGTAACATCCGCGGAGACGAGCACCTTGTTGATTGTGGGAGAGTAGCAAACATACCCCTTTTGGGTACGAGAGTAACCAACAAATATACATATGGTGGCGCGGGCGGCAAATTTGTCGCTTGGTGGTCTGAGAGAGTGAACATAACAGGCACATCCAAATGTTCGAGGCGTGAGAGAAAAAGGGGACTTGGAAGGAAACAGGAGACCGAATGGAGAAGCAAAGTTAAGAACGGAGGAGGGCATGCGATTAATGAGATAGCAAGCAGTAGAGACAGCAAAGTTCCAATATTCAGCGGGGACCATCATTTGAAGCATGATTGACCGAGTGACATCAAGGATATGGCGATTCTTCCGCTCGGCCACACCATTTTGCTGGGGTGTGACGCACACGAAGTTTGATAAATTATACCAAAGTCGGTGCATAAGTTGGAGAAGCTGCGACTAGTGTATTCACGAGCATTGTCAATGCGAAGCGTTTGTACGGTAGTAGAAAATTGTGTACGTATTTCAATAATAAACGCACGGAAAACAGAAGTTAGCTCAGTACGATCATGAAGTAAATAAAGTCATGTGAGTCGTGAGTAGTCATCAATAAAGGTTACAAAATATCGATAACCAAAAAGACTGAAAGTTTATAAGGACCCCAGATATCAGAATGAACTAAAGAAAACGGAGTACTCCTCCGGTTACATGCAGGAGGGAAAGAAATATGATGTTGCTTGCTAAAGATACATGACTCACAAGAAAATTCCTGTAAAGAGATATCAGGAAGGGCCTTTATGAGAATCTGAAGAGAAGCATGGCCAATACGACGATGCCAGTTGACGGAGGGAACAACAGAGAGAGAAGTGGGAAGAGCGCCCAGGAGATAAAGCCCGTTTGACAGCTGTTCTCTACCAATGATAGTCTGTGTTCAACGATCCTGCATGAAAAAAGGAGAAAAGATTAGACAGCAATCAAGATCTTGAGCAAGCCTTCTAACAGACAGTAAGTTGAAGGGAGATCTCGGAACATGAAGGACCGAGGTTAATGAGAGAGTAGGAGTAAGTTGCAGATCAGCAGCTCCAGACACAGGAGTAGTATCGTCATTGGCCACGGTGATAAACTTGGGATACTCAGTGTGCATGTACTGAGGACGCTTCTGAGAGGTAATGTGATGGGTGGCTCCAGAGTCCAAGATCCATTGAGAGCTGTAAGAGAGACAGGAGATACCTTCAGTAGAGAAGGAAGCAATTGAGCCAGAGGAACGGTTGACCATGCCTTGAAGCTGCAGTATCTGAAGGCGGAGGTCATTGATATCCTTCTGAGCAGTAGATGAGGGGTCGGTGGGAGAGGGGTCTGCAGGAGCAGGAGCAACAGCAGGAGCAGTAAGATGAGGATGCAAATCATGTTTGCGATAGCAGGTAGCTTCAAGGTGGTCATCACCACCGCAGTAAGTACACCTGAGAGTAGAGCGTCCAGCACGTCCCCGACCACGAGACGTGAAGCGGCCTCCCCGAGTAGAAAATCCTCGGCCAGAGGGAACAGGAGTAGGGATTAGGGGCTGCTGGAGCAAAGCCGGAGAAAAGATGGTTGGAGCCTTAGGAGGTGGTGTAACCTTAAGCACCATTGAGCAAACATCAGACAGAGAGGGTGTAGTAGAAGAAGAGAGAATCTGGGCCGGATGCTATGAAGATGACTAGGAACACGGGCCATCATCATAGCGATCCCAACAGCCACCTTTTGTGCCCGTTGAGTAGCAAGGTCTGCAGAGGGAGGTTGGTGTTGTATCCAGGCCTCTACCAGGGTTCTGGTCTTGGCAACAAAGGAAGTTAAGTCGCCAGTAATGTCAGGGTCTAGTGATCCACAACGGGCAGTTGTTGGTTTGCTTTGAAACACCACAACGACCAGTTGTTGGTTTGCTTTGAAACACCACAGCTACCAGTTGTTGGTTTGCATGTTCCCTTCCTACATCCTACCAACATCATTCCCTTCATATTCCACCAGAAGAGTCATTTGACCTTCCACCACCCTCCATTTGAAATCCCACAAGCATCTCCTTGATTTGTAATGATCCTCCACACACTCCCACCACACTTACTACATAACTGAACCACCAAACACAATGACTGCCACCATCAATAGATATATGACATATCCCACTACCGGGTTCTTGATAGTCAATCGTTTATATCTACTTAACTATAGCACCCTAAAATAACAATCCTCCCACCACTAACTATAGTTATGATAATCATATCACTTTTGAAGTACTTTAAAACATTTACTTTATGAATGACACTCATTACTCAAAGACAGTGCAATACTATCATCTTATCACTTAATGCATTCTTGTTGCGGCACATATCTGGCATAATTTCATTTATGTATGTTCAACTACCTTACACTTTCTTTACTTCCCAATGTTCTAACAAAAATAACAACACGAAATCCCTAATAATTACCGTTGTTTACAACCAGACAATTTCAACAGCTACTGCACAGACCCATGTAGTAAAATTCTGACAGCTAAATAAATCCGAGATTCATCGACTTTGTTAAGGTCTTATTTGGATGCATGTGAGTGTGAAAATTCAAAGCATCACTTTGGAGAGAGTTTTCAGAGATTTGTGGAGTTTAAATTCAACTAAAGTGCCTGACTGCATCCAACCAAATAGCCTATTTATCAACTTCCATGGTTTTGTAATTTCAAGGAACCAAACAAGCCCTAAAAAAAAAAAAATCAATTCTAGTCAATACTGCAATAAGAACAGCAGAAAACATAACGACCTCCATTTTCACAGACCTGGAAGAATATTGTTCCAAACTGTGCAAAAGAGAAATCTATCCAGACTATCAAAAATAAATTGCAACCTCGATCAATTGTAACAATTATCACAAACCTTTTTCAGATCAGAAGCATTAAGAGCTCCCTCCTCGGAAATGCCGAACTCGTACTGCTTCCCGGTCCTCTTATCCGCTACCAACAGCTTCCAGTCAAGGTCAATCGGCGGTCTCGAGAACTCCTGCGCTGAAACGGGAGACGCCTCCACAACCACCGTAACGGCGTCGCATTCGCCGCCGGCAAGGTGGGGGCAGCGAGGACGGCAAGGCGTTCGCGCGCCATAGTAGTGGCGTCGAAGTCCCCTTCCATTTTCAAAGACGATCTAAAACCCTAATTTAGATGGATAATCTGTTTGGTGAAAAAGATGGTGGAAATCGGCAAGCGAATTGTACTTCTCTCGCAGATCACCATTGACGATCGGCAAGAGCTCAAATGAGAGTTGTTGGATCAGAGATGTTCCAGCTCTTTTAGAATTCTCATATTTGCCCTTTTTCCTCTTAAATACTTTCACAAATCTTTCATCATTTCCGCAAAATTATTATAAAACATGTGCTCCAAGTAGAGTTGTCACTTAAAACCGAAAACCGTAAACCGAACTGGAATCGAACTGGAACCGCAAAGAATCGGACCGAACCGTTTACAAATTATTCGGGTTCTGGTTTGAATTTTGGAACCGTGAACAACTTTGGTTTGGGTGTGGTTCTTACATTTTATTATCCGGACCCGAACCGGAACCGGAACCGCAACATACAAGTCTCAAGCGGTTTCAAGATTTTTGGAGCCGATCCGAACCGGACCGAAGTAGAACCGAACCACAACCCGTTTATTATTATTAATTTTATTATAATATTGTTATAATTTTATAATCTATCTATAATATTTATGTTAGAAAAATAAAGGTGCGTTGCTACGCAATTGTATTATCAAAAATTTAGGATAATTACAAAACACTGAATGTAGTGATGACGGATGAAAGATCGTCTTATTTAAAATCTAATAATCTCCATTGGAGTAATATGTAAGATTAACTTTTCTAATTAGTCAAATTAATTTAAGAACACACAAATGAAATAGAGCTCGAATAAACGGTAAATGAAGTGCCAAAAATTTATACTGTCGTTTGTTCTGAGCTCATGCTTCGTGATAGCGGATGTTCGCAACAGTTGACATGTATTTTCTTTATAAACTCTGCGGCGCTAGCATATCCCGTTAGCATACAAAATTATATGTTGTTTAGATTACTACAACAAGAGATAATTAGTATAATGCATGCATATAAAATAATCTCTCCACCCGAGTCAGTAATTTATGAATATGCTAATAAAACTCTTGATCAAACATTAATAGTTGCAATTTAATGAATAATAGTATTCAGAGCTTGCACACCCTTAGGAATCTTTTACCAAAAACTAAATAACAGTGAACATAATGTCTGGAATTTCGGATTATTGTGATATGTAGTTTTCTGCTACTGTGTATGCATATCCATATCAATTCAAAGCCTAGATTTTGGTCAAAAATTGAAGACATGTATAGGTATAGGTGTGCATACCTTTTCATGGTCAAAAACCTTCACCAATGAAAAGGCGACATATACTAGCCCACTGATCGTGGAAAAGATCATCGAACAGTGTGCAACTTAATTATTTATATTTTGAAGGCGTTTTGAGTTTTTGCAGACCGCTTTTATTTCATTATGTTAAATTTTTTTTTATTTGGAACCGATTGGAACTGGACCGAACCGCATAGAATCGGACCGAACCGTTAGTGACCGGTTTGGTTTTGGTTCTCGTTAAACCGGAACCGGAACCGTTGACACGACGGTTCCAAAAATTATGATGGAACCGGAACCAGAACCGGAACCGGTCAAACCATATAAGGTTTTGGTTCTAACTTGAAGAACTATTACCTTAGCGGTTCGGTTCGTGGTTTTAGAAGAACCGGAACCGTGACAGCTCTAGCTCCAAGCCTCTTAACTTTATTTCTTTTTGAAATTACTAGTGAATAGTGGACTGATAGTGCACGGGGAACCGCATGCCGATCATGACGGAGACACCGTCCTAGTTGGGGTATTCCGATCACGACGACGCTGTGGCATGACGGCGTCATGACATGACGACGGTCCCTCCACTCACTCCTTTGGAGCGTATTAGAAAAATAACAGCCAGTTGGAAGTTTCCCCGCGACACCGTCATAATTGGGGTACTGTCGCGGCGGCATGTTTTAACTCGTTCACACGACTTTGCGATCTCAGACATTTAGTTCCTCATTTTTGGAGTTAGCTAAACTCTCTAGTACCACCGTTGTGGCAACGTTAGTAGTGGAGCGGGCACCTCCACTACCAGGCCTAGACACTTCGCGTGTCTCTGTACACGTCCTAAGTGCACTCTAGTGTCTATGCATACTAATTACTGGACATCTCACTAGTCTTAAAGGTTGAGTGTGTGTTTTCATGGATTGTCCTCCAGACTGCAGTATAAACAACCTACTGACCCCTCAAACCCTCACAACTCGCCAGAGTCACAGTACTGCAAACGGTGTGATGACTGGCCCGGTACCGAAAACCCACCGCTAATTTGTTTCTATGCACATGAAAATTGTCTCAACCTGAGCCTCCAACTCGCAGGACTAACCCGTCCTGATGTAAAACCTCTCGAGCCTCCAGCTTGCAGGACCAACCTGTAACACCCCAAAAACTGGAAAACAGAACTTAAAGGTGGCTATCGTCGGACGACAGTGGGTATCGTTGGCGATGGCACTTGACGCACTTGATGCCTTCACTGAAGCGCTGAGTAAACTCGACGAATCATTGAGTCGACTGTCGTGTGGCGATGGTGAGTATCATGTGGAGATACCACTCAATGCACTCAACGCACTCGACGCCATCGACGCACTCGGTGCTCTCAACGCACTCGACGCTTTCAATGAATCGTCGAGAGGCTATCGGAGTGGCGATAGTGGGTATCGCCGGGCGATACTGCCACGTATGGCTAGATAGGTGTCGGATGGCCGGACGGCTGCCGAAGAGCGGTGGTTGACTGGGGTCAAAGCGGCTACCTACGATATCTCTCAGGCGATAGCGGATATCGCCCGGAGATAGCGATAAATTTGATTGGTCGGCTGAAAGCTCACTGTTGCCTTGTTTGTCGCCCTTGTGGTGTATTGTCTCTATGCAGGTGCTGGAGAGCCGAGCGGGAAATAGCGGGCTGAAATCCTTGATGTTATGCCGACTTTTGAAGGCCAAGCAAAGAACTTTATTGTTTTCATGCGTGGCCAGCCTACACGCCGATGTCTGTAAACCACACTTTTGAAGCATAACTGTAAGGCCTCAAGGCCGTGAATTTTGTGTATTTTGTAAACATTCCTGATATATATATAGTGGACATTCACATGTATTGAGTTCAAGTTAACTCATGAAGCTTCCGCTAGAATGCTCTGAGTTAGGATTCGTTGGGTCTTTTGATATTAGTATGTAACCTCGTTGACTATCTGTGGATTATGGCATGGGGCCCCAATCGGACCCTCTGTTATATTTCATGTGACGGGCGGAAGTGTTATAATTTGGTATCAGCTTGTCTCGGTCTTCCTTCTGTGAATTCGTGGTCGAATTCTTTTGAGGGGTGGCGAGCACGTGGTTGTGTTAACCATTATAACCAAAATGAACTCAAGAATGTCCACTTAGGAATGAAAATATACATGTTTTATGAACCTGCGCGTTCCTAATAGTCGTTGTTTGCTTTTGAGTAGTCGTTAAATTATGTATTTTATACTTATAGGTGACTACAAGTGGTGGGGGCAGTCCGAACCCCAACGTTCTGTTGAGAGTGAGGCACCAGGTGATGTGCCCACACCACCTCCTTTGGCGAAAACAGTACGCTTAGTTGCTTATGAAGTGTTTGTAATGATGAATGCACAGCCGACTAGGCAGGTGCGACGTGCGATAGTGCCAGTACAGGTTAGTGTGACCGATCGTATAGTTGCTAGGCAAGTGCCTGATGAGGCTTTGGTTGACAAGCGAGCGACTGAACTGCATCTGAAGCATTTTATGTGCTTTAGTGCTACTACGTTTACGGGTGTAAGATGTAACGCCCTGAAACTGAAAAGAGCGACGGGAGGCGTTCTGAGCCAAATTTGGAATTTGGCAGGGGGCACGCGGCCTGGGACACGGGCGTGTCCCAGGGCGTGTCGTGTTTGGATCGACGATTTGGCCGAGAGGTCAACGAATTTTGGAGTCGACGATCGTTGAGCAGTGAACACGGCCTGAGACGCGGGCATGTCTCAGGGCGTGTCGAGCTCGTGTCGACGATCTGCCCGGGAAGTCGACATTTTCGCTTGACGATGTGTCGAGACAAGGAACACGGCCTAGGACACGGGCATGTCCAAGGCCGTGTCGGGTGGTCGACGAACTGTGCTCGACGAAGTGTCGAGACAGTGAACACGGCCTGGAGCCCAGGCGTGTTCGGGTTTGACACGGGCGTGTCAAATAGGACACGGGCGTGTCCAAGACCAGTGTGAGTCTCAGGTTGGTGTTGGTCTTGTGTTGATGGAGGAACATGCCCGGGAACACGGGCGTGTACTGGATGACACGGGCGTGTACTGGATGACACGGGCGTGTACTGGATGACACGGGCGTGTCAGTTCAATCACGGGCGTGTCGGGTGCCCGTGTGTTTTTCAAGACGTGTCGATTTCGACGGAGAATGGGGGACACGGCCCTGGACACGGGCGTGTCGCAGGCCGTGTTCGGCCCAGGTTTTGCATTTCAGCTACGGATCGTGGCCGTTCGTTTCCTTATTTTGGGATCCTACGGCTAGGGGTTGTTCCTACTGGGATATACCCGGGAATAGGGTTTCAAATCCCTCACTTCTTTCACTTAGTCTCTTTCTACAAGTCTAGAGAGAAGGGAGAGCAAGGAAGTAGAGAGGAGGCTAGATCCGGTTACCGGCGGAGTTTCGGAGCTCCAAATCGCGAGCCGACTTCGGATCTATGGAGGCAAGGAGATTGCGGTGCTTTTCATCCGCATACATTTCCATGGCGCCAAGGAAGAACGCTGGGGTAACGATTCTCTACTTGAGCATGTGAATCTCTACTTCTTTTGCAAAGGGAAGCCCGCTCTCGCGAGTTTGCGGTGAGTTTGAGGTGTTCCATCGGGTAGACATGAATAGTCCTTGTTGTGTACATGTAGAGTCCGTAATCGAGAACGGATATAGGCATGATGTGTGAAGCCTATCCGGACAAGTTGGTCTGGATCGGTGATGTTGCATTGCATGAAAGGCTGGAGAATACTCCGTGCGAATGTTTGTTTTTCGGGTTTTCTACGAGATAGATTGCAACAGGGGGCCTTGGGGATTAACTCCAAGGTGCACCCGAAAAACTGGGCGGGCGCATGGTTTTGTCATCTTGTGGGCCTGGGAGCCGACTTGAACATAACGGGGTTATATGATGTATGGAAACAATTTGGGACTCGGGAAAGTTTGACCCGCGCATATGTTTTAAATTAACGTTGCGGTGTGAGGAATGGGTCAGGCGGAACCGTACCTGTAACATCCCGCCTTTTATTGGGCCACCAGAGCCTTAGTGGGCCCAATAAAAGTGGCCCGAACCCTACCCATGACCCGGTGGGAAATAACCCTAGGCGGGAAATCGAGCTAGAGAACTCCGAATTGAGTTCTGTTAGTTCCTGTGGCCTCGTATAGTCAATACGAGCGCATCAGAACTCGTTCAGTTGGACTCCAAGGTCATATAGTGGATGTGACCATTCCTCGTAAACGCACGCAACGAGAGCGAGATTTTGTATGTCGAGCTAGAGAACTCCGAATCGAGTTCTATCAGTTCCTATGACCTCATATAGTCAATATGAGCGCATCGGATCTCGTCGCGTCACGATCCGAGGCCTAACGACAATTTTACACATTTCGACCATTTTAGCGCGCTGCGACGCGCAAATTTCGGACTTTCGTCAAACGGACTCCGATTCAACCCCAGTCAGTGGCGTTAGACTCGTGTGGTCAATACGAAGTCAACGGAAGTCGTCCCGGTCAATTTCGATGACGATTAGTCAACCCGTGGTTAAATCAAGCATAGTTGTGCACCGAAAAGCGTGCGCACACCAATTATGACACGACACCCGAACTTTGACCCGACCTCGACGACTTGGACCCACTTTGACTTTGACCAGCAATGGGGACCCACCCTAGGGTTGACTTGGTCAAACCCTCCTAAAAATCCACTTTTTGGATTTTTTTCTCCAAATGAGGGGCTCACCTCCTCTCCAAAAGAGGATGGCCCATGCCCCCCCTCACTCTCCATGGGCCCCAACCAGCAAGCCCCCATACCACTACAAGTGGAGGCCCACCCACTTCTTTTCTCTCCCTCTCTCTCTCTTTCCCACCTAAAGGCCCAAGCCCACAAAGGGGCCTCATCCATTTTCCCCACATGGGGGAAAATGGGAGACATCCAGCTGTCATTAGACAGCTGGAGGGTGGGGATTAATCCCTCCCTAAGGAGGGATTAGTCCCACACCACCCAAAGGGAGGGAACTCTCCCTCCCCAATCCTATAAAAGGACCCCAACCCCCTCTCTTTCCCTCACAGCTCTCAGAGCATTCCCCTCCCCCTTCTCCCCCCTCTGCCGGAGCTCAGGTGGCCGGAAAAAGCCAAGCCGGAGTTCCTCCTCCTCTCCTCCACCACCTTGAGCCATGTCCGACCAAGCCGGCCCCTCCCGAGCCCACCAAACTCAGGTGGAAGCTTTCTCCCTCCTCCTTCTCCATTTTGGACGTCTTGCATGGCGCTCCCGGCGGCCGGAGCGCCGCCGCCGTCACCCTCCTCCCTCCCGATCAAAAATAAAAAAAAATGGCTCCGGCGGCGGCCGGCGGCGGCAGGCCGCCGGACCACCGCCGGAGGGAGCGCCCACCACCGGCGGGTTGGCCGGTGGTGGAGCCACGGCCGGCCGGTGGCCGGCCGGCGGCGGAGAAGCCCCGTAAGGGCTCCAGGAAATTACCGCGGGGGATGCTCTCGGGAAGATGTACAGGATTCGGTTTTTTTTATAATATATATATATATATATATAATATATTATATATATAAATATATTATTATTATAATATTATAAAATGGGTTTGATTTTTTTTTAAGAGACTAAAATAGACTCCTAGGGAAAGAGTGTTGAACATGAAAAATGTTTCCCTTGCTAAGGGCTTCCTCCACAAAAATTTTGAGAATATTTGGTGTTGATTTGGTATTTTTAAAAGCCCAATTAAACTTTATTTGGCCAAATTAAAGGGCCAAAACTCTTTGAAAAATTATGAAAACTTTTTCTATGCTCATTTTATATCCATATAAGGGTTGTTTCAAAATTTGAGCTCATGAGGATAAGTTTTGATATTTTTCCCAAAATATGGAAGCCTAGGGTCGCGCTCGGAATTTATTACGCTCATTTTCCTCGAAAATGAAAATTGGAGTGCGCGACTATCCTCTCTAATTTGAATAAGTTTCATATCGACGAGAGTGGCCGAGGCAAGTGACCAAGCTCCGGGTGTTTCGAGATTTCATGAAAACTGTCGAGCGCCTCGACTCTCGGGCGATTTGGGCACGCTCGGAAGATGAGAGCACGAGTGGTGAGTTATGAATTATTCTTGACGAATAACGAAAGTATAACTCCTGATAAGCCCTTATTCGGTTAAGTCGTGGTTAATAAGACGCAACCAACCCATAATCTAATCTTAATAAAGGGTGTAACTCAAGGAAGCCTTTAAAAACTGAGATGGAACTGAATCTCTCCTGGATGGAGATGGAACTGAATGTGCCTCCTGGATGGAGATGAAACTGAATCTCTCCGGGATGGAGATGGAACTAAATCTATCCTAGATGTAGATGGAACTGAATCTCTCCTGAGAACGGATATGGAACTGAAGCCTCCTGTATGGAGTGATTGGACTACTAACCATTTTCTTTATGATTATTCCAGTTTTGCACTGGTCCAGTTCCTTTATTCTTTTCAGTTCAGTACTTTCATTTCAGTACTACTCCAGTCTCGTACTGGTCAAGCTTATTTCAGTACTTTCATTTCAGTACTACTCCAGTCTCGTACTGGTCAAGCTTATTTCAGTACTTTCATTTCAGTACTACTCCAGTTGCGTACTGGTCAGGCTTATTTCAGTACTTTCTATTTAGTACTACTCTAGTTGCGTACTGGTCAAGCTTATCCAGTCTTGTACTGGTCATATTTCTTTCCAGCACTCTAAATAAGCAGCATAACCACCGCACTTGATCTTATCACAATTCACTTTTATATTCCCGGGTCCTGCTCTGACGAGCAGTTGTTGTTTAGGTTGAGCCTTAGTTGGGGATAACCGGAGTTGAGGTAGTCCTCCAGGTCTAGCCCCAAATAAAGCGCTCCCACGCTCCTTGTCGAAAGTAGAGCAAAGTGCCGATGCCCGAAGTGTAAGCCTAGTAAGGCAGGCCGTCGTAGACCCGATGTTATATTGTTTGCAATTGTTTGATTGATTGTAAATTGCTTGCGGTGAAATGGTGGCGGGTCAGTCCCTTCCGCAGACCGTTCGTACCGGTGCGGCAAGGTTGACGACTCAAGGCGACAGGGAGATGAGTACCACGGGTGACCGGCCGTTATATTCCCCGTCGGGTTTTCCTCCGCTGGTCGGCCAAAATGATTTGCCGGATGTCGCTCACATCCAAGAGTACACAAGGTTGTACGTGAGGGCATGGGGTTGTGCGGTACGATCACCCCCAGAAGTGGCAGGACTGGCCACTGTCACCGACGGCCACATCGGTGAGGCCCGCGGGGCTCGCTACCCTGCTGGAACAGAAGCGGTCCAAACTATGTCGACATAGGGTTTGTGTGCGCGGCTATGAATGCCTGCGATTTGTGTGCGCGGCTATGAATGCCTGCGATTTGTGTGCGCGGCTATGAATGCCTGCGGTGTGTGCGCGGCTATGAATGCCTGCGGCGTGTGCGCGGCTATGAATGCCTGCGGTATGTGCGCGGCTGTGAATGTCTGCGATAGAATTCAAGATATGAAAATCTGTTGTGCTGATGAGCTAGTAGAGCCTTGTTATAACCGTTTTATGTTATTGCTGCTTTTCCGGTTATACTGCACTCTTTTATAATTGCTCCTAGCTGTTCATATATGAAATGTTATGCTAACCCTCTCTTGCTTCGGCTATTTACTTTTGTTGGGTGGGTGCGTGCTCGTCCCCAGGATGTGGATCCGGGGAGGAGATTTGTTTCCACTTAGCTCTGTGACTAACGGTTATTTGAATAACCATTCACAGGAGGTGGAGCACCGTAGTGACCCGCTGCCGCAGGAGATTACGCCAGCAGCTAGGTCTACTCGAGCAGATGCACCCCCGCCGTCTCCGGTGTTTAGAGACGTGAGTACCGCCGAGCAGTTTAGAAGAGAGAGTGTGTGAGAGACTTATGTAGTACATGTATAGCCCACGGGCTTTTATAAACGCATAAGGCTTCGGCCCTAGAACCTCTGTATTAATATGATATGTTATATATATGTGTAGTGGTTTCCTGTTAATGCTTCCGCTATATTCTGATGGGTTGTGAATGTTATGATTCGAACCACTCAAGACGGCCATCTAGTGCTTGAATAGGGTGGATTGTTTCCCCTATGAGCCCTGGGTGGACGTCTTGGGCCAGTAGTACCCCTCCGGCCCGACCCGGGCAAAAGGTTGGGGGGGGGTTCTACAAATGTATCAGAGCCATCACGATTCGTCCTTGTGGAGCAGTCTCAGGATCCCTCCGTCCCTCGCTTCGTTCTAGGTTCGGGACGAACCTTGCAGTGGAAGCCTGGTGGACCCTAGTGTAGAGGTTTAGGGATTCTAGACTGTGCGTTAGTATGCCCATACACCATTGTTTTCCGCTTGGGTTGTCGTTTTTGCAAATTCCCTTACTTTTGCAAAATACTGACACTCTTTCATGTTACTTCTCCAGATACCGGAGTACAGTAACGGGGGATCCTCGTCCAGAGGATACGTTCCAGCCACCCCACCACCAGACCCGGTTGCTCCCGCAGCCGTACCGTTTGTCGAGTCAGATATAGGGCAGACACTGATGGCTATACTAGCGACTTTCCGAGATGCCCTGGCACAGCCACCGCGGGAGATGACCGCACCCACAGATCTGCTGACGACTTTTCGAAGACTGAGGCCTCCCCCTTTCAGGGGTACAGAGACGGCCATTCAGGTAGAGGAGTGGGTGGAGCGAGTGGAGGAGCTGTTGGTAGGGATGATGTGCCCAGCTGTGGCAGCAGTCTCTTTGGTGGTGACCCTCTTGGAGGGATATGCGAGGGATTGGTGGAGAGCGGCTAGTCGCTCTACCTTCCGAGGTCGGCCGATGAGCACGATCCTTTGGGGGGAGTTCTCCGTAGCTCTGCTAGAATTTTTCATCACAGATGCAGACCGAGCCGCACTGCAAGAGAGGTTCCTGCTCATCCGACAGGGCAACCGCACTGTGGCAGAATATGAGAGAGAGTTCATACACCTGGCACGCTTCGCCGGGAACCTGGCTGCCTCCGACAGGGATAGGGCTTCTCGGTTCTACCGAGGACTACGAGACGACCTGAGGCAGGCCTTGGTTATGCTCTCTCAGGCCACCTTCCACACCATAGCCACTCATGCGGCAGCTCTAGAGTTGGACCAGCAGATGGTGGCTCAGCGGCGCAGAGGTCAAGTAGAGTTTCCTCGAGACCAGAGGCGAGACGTTGGAGTCGCTCCCCATAGACAGGATAGAGAGAGCAGACAGCGACGCCGCAGGCTGCCTTATAGGCGCCCACCAGCACCCCCAGCACCCCCAGCTGCACAGCAAGACAGTAGACCAGCTCCAGCTCCACAGCCCCCACTAGTGGCCCGACGAGATGTTCCCTTCGCAGGAAACTGCTTCTTGTGTCAGCAGCCGGGACATATGAGGGCCTTCTGCCCTCAGGCGATAGGGAGACCAGGACTAGGAGCAGTCCAGGGTGGACAGCCGGCACGGGGACATGGTCAAAGAGGCCGTAGAGGCCGAGCTGGCAGGAGAGGCCAGCAGGGCCGAGCAGCTCCCCAGGAGGCCTATGCACTGGACCTGCAGCATGGACTAGCCCCTGACGTAGTCATAGGTATATATCTTAGGCGATAGAAGATATCAGTTCTTCCACTATTGTTGTATATTTCATATATATATATATATATGTATATTAGTTGGATGATATATATCTATATGTTTTCCTATGACGTCAGGAATCTTGTTGGTAGAAGGTCACCCTGCCAAAACCCTTTTTGACACAGGAGCTACTCATTCTTTCGTCTCCCACGATTTCATCGCAACAAAGGGAAATGTTATTCGCTCAACCGGACTGTCTATACGAATCCGTTTACCAGACAGGTCGGATATGACATCCACCGAAAAGTGTTCGTTCCAGGCTACGCTGGGAGAGGTAGAGTTTGAAGTCTACGCAACCATCCTAGCTATAACTGGGTTTGACATAATTCTGGGAATGGACTGGCTGACTGAGCACCAAGCCCAGATAAACTGTTCCACGCGAGAAGTCCGGCTACAGAATCCAAATGGCCAGAGCGTCGCGTTGACAGGTGTGCCATCTGTCTCTCGTATTATCTTGACTTCTACACAGATGGTGAAGTCAGTCCGTCAGAAGGATGAAGTATTCCTTATTTATTTCGAGATGGAAGATAAGACCCAGGTGCTCGCCAAGGTCCCAGTAGTCCGAGACTTTCCAGATATCTTCCCTGAGTCCCTCCCGGGATTGCCACCTCAGCGAGAGGTCGACTTCCAGATCGAGCTCGTGTCCGGAGCACGGCCAGTATCGCGAGCCCCCTACCGGATGGCCCCAAGGGAGCTGACTGAACTAAAGATCCAGCTACAAGAACTAATAGATGCTGGATTCGTCCGTCCAAGTTCCTCGCCCTGGGGAGCCCCGGTACTTTTCGTCAAGAAGAAGGACGGGACTCTGCGACTGTGCATTGACTATAGGGAGCTAAATAAGCTTACTGTACGCAACACGTATCCCCTTCCTAGGATCGACGAACTGTTCGACCAGTTACAAGGTGCTTCGGTATTCTCCAAAATGGACCTGAGGTCCGGCTATTATCAGCTTCGGATCCGAGAGGAAGATATTCCTAAGACTGCCTTCAGCTCCCGATACGGTCTTTACGAGTTCCTAGTGATGCCCTTCGGGCTCACCAACGCTCCCTCCGCCTTCATGGCCCTGATGAATAGAGTCTTCGAACCCTTCTTGGATCACTTTGTCATCGTCTTTATAGACGATATCCTAATCTACTCAAAGACCAAGACAGACCATACCAGGCACCTGCAGATGGTTCTATTAAAGCTCCGGGAGCACTCTCTCTTCGCCAAATTCAGTAAGTGCGAATTTTGGCTAGAAGAAGTTGGATTCTTGGGCCACACGATAAACAAGGAAGGAGTGGCAGTGGACCAAGCCAAGATCCAGGCAGTACAAAATTGGCCGCCACTCAGGACGGCTGCGGATATCCGGAGTTTCCTCGGCCTTGCCGGATACTACAGGAAGTTTGTCGAGGGATTTTCCAAGATTGCCCTACCCCTGACTGCTCTCACCAAGAAGGACGTCGTATTTCGATGGACGCCGGAGTGCGAGGCTGCGTTCATCGAACTGAAGAAGCGTCTGACTTCCGCGCCAATCCTTACGATTCCTTCAGGGACCGAGGGATTTCAAATCTACACTGATGCCTCCCTGAAAGGATTGGGAGCAGTCCTAATGCAGCATGGTAAGGTAGTGGCCTACGCTTCGCGGCAATTAAAGCCGCATGAATTAAACTACGCAGCACACGATTTAGAGTTGGGCGCCGTCGTCTTCGCCCTTAAAATCTGGAGGCATTATCTGTACGGAGTAAAATGTGAGATCTTCTCCGACCACAAGAGCCTCAAGTATATTTTCACGCAGAAAGAGCTGAATCTCCGGCAGCGCCGATGGTTGGAATTCTTATGCGATTACGACTTCACTCTCCAATATCACCCCGGGAAGGCTAATAGAGTCGCTGACGCCTTGAGCCGCCAGCCTGCGATAGTCGGGAGTTGGATGGAGCAGATCCCTAAGGAACTTTTCCAGTCTTTGATAGACTTGGAGATTACCCCGGTTGCCCGAAGAGATCCGAAAGAGTACTATTCTCAGCTGTATTGGATGGAGATCCAATGCGATATCCAGGACCGGATACGAGAAGCCCAGAGGATCGACCCAGAGGTAATGTCGATCATCCGATCTCTGCAAGGAGGGGCACAGGAGGATTATAACTTGCATGATGGGATTCTACAATTCAAGCATCGCATATTTATTCCCGCTACTGGAGGGATTCGTGGGGAAATTCTGCAAGAGGCCCATCAGTCGAGGTACTCGATTCACCCTGGCATAGTTAAGATGTACGTGGACTTGCGTAGGACCATTTACTGGCCCGGAATGAAGAGAGATGTCACCGACTTCGTGGCCCGGTGCCAGACCTGTCAGAAGGTCAAAGCTGAATGCCGCAGTCCAGGAGGCCTATTGCAGCCCCTGCCGATACCAGAATGGAAGTTCGAAGACATCTCCATGGACTTCGTCCACGGCCTACCTCGATCCCGTGCTGGGAATGACTCAATATGGGTGGTCGTAGATCGACTCACCAAGGTAGCGCGGTTCATTCCAAACCGACAGGGTGACGGAGTAGATATCCTGGCCAGGATGTTCCTAGAACAAGTGGTACGATTTCACGGAGTACCAAAGTCCATCGTGTCTGATCGTGACGGTCGTTTCACATCTAAGGAATGGAGGCGGGTGCAGGCATATTTGGGAACCAAGTTGGCCTTCAGCACTGCCTTCCACCCGCAGACAGACGGACAGACGGAGAGGACGAACCGGACGATGGAGGATCTTCTTCGACTGTGCATAGTAGAGCACAATGAGCCGTGGGAGCAGTTGTTGCCGTTAGTCGAATTTTCGTACAATAACAGCTACCAGGCTAGTATTAAGATGGCTCCGTACGAGGCATTGTATGGAAGGCGTTGCCGAACACCGTTGACTTGGGCTCAGGAAGAGGACCCGGAAGCCTTGGGAGTGGCTTACATCGATGACACTACGGCAGCGATACGGCTGATTCAGGAGCGAATGCGGGAAGCGCAGAGCCGGCAGGCTAAGTACTATGATGCGCGACACCGACCGGTGGAGTTCAGCGTGGGGGAAATGGTGTTTCTGAAAATAAAACCCATGCATGGTGTCTCCCGGTTGAGGAAGCAGAAAAAGTTAGATCCCCGCTTCTTGGGCCCCTATCCGGTGATAGAGCGTGTTGGCCCCGTCGCCTATCGTTTAGCCTTACCCCTAGAGTTGGGGAATCTTCATAATGTGTTTCATGTCTCTTCCTTGAGACGAGTCCTCCGGCAACCAGAGCAGTACCTGCCTACCCCTCCGGCGCAACTACTGTCAGATAGATCCGTCCAGCTCGAACCCGTCAGAGTAGTAGATTACAAGGTGAAGACACTACGGAACAAAACCATTCCGATGGTTAAGGTGCTATGGTCAAACTGTGGACGAGAAGAGTTCACATGGGAACCTGAAGCACTCCTCCGAGAAAAGCACCCAGAGCTCTTTCCCCAGGTATGTTACTTTTCCCCCTACTTCAAGCAAATTTTCGGGGACGAAAATCCTTTTATTTTTATTGGATTGTAACATCCCGCCTTTTATTGGGCCACCAGAGCCTTAGTGGGCCCAATAAAAGTGGCCCGAACCCTACCCATGACCCGGTGGGAAATAACCCTAGGCGGGAAATCGAGCTAGAGAACTCCGAATTGAGTTCTGTTAGTTCCTGTGGCCTCGTATAGTCAATACGAGCGCATCAGAACTCGTTCAGTTGGACTCCAAGGTCATATAGTGGATGTGACCATTCCTCGTAAAACGCAACGAGAGCGAGATTTTGTATGTCGAGCTAGAGAACTCCGAATCGAGTTCTATCAGTTCCTATGACCTCATATAGTCAATATGAGCGCATCGGATCTCGTCGCGTCACGATCCGAGGCCTAACGACAATTTTACACATTTCGACCATTTTAGCGCGCTGCGACGCGCAAATTTCGGACTTTCGTCAAACGGACTCCGATTCAACCCCAGTCAGTGGCGTTAGACTCGTGTGGTCAATACGAAGTCAACGGAAGTCGTCCCGGTCAATTTCGATGACGATTAGTCAACCCGTGGTCAAATCAAGCATAGTTGTGCACCGAAAAGCGTGCGCACACCAATTATGACACGACACCCGAACTTTGACCCGACCTCGACGACTTGGACCCACTTTGACTTTGACCAGCAATGGGGACCCACCCTAGGGTTGACTTGGTCAAACCCTCCTAAAAATCCACTTTTTGGATTTTTTTCTCCAAATGAGGGGCTCACCTCCTCTCCAAAAGAGGATGGCCCATGCCCCCCCTCACTCTCCATGGGCCCCAACCAGCAAGCCCCCATACCACTACAAGTGGAGGCCCACCCACTTCTTTTCTCTCCCTCTCTCTCTCTTTCCCACCTAAAGGCCCAAGCCCACAAAGGGGCCTCATCCATTTTCCCCACATGGGGGAAAATGGGAGACATCCAGCTGTCATTAGACAGCTGGAGGGTGGGGATTAATCCCTCCCTAAGGAGGGATTAGTCCCACACCACCCAAAGGGAGGGAACTCTCCCTCCCCAATCCTATAAAAGGACCCCAACCCCCTCTCTTTCCCTCACAGCTCTCAGAGCATTCCCCTCCCCCTTCTCCCCCCTCTGCCGGAGCTCAGGTGGCCGGAAAAAGCCAAGCCGGAGTTCCTCCTCCTCTCCTCCACCACCTTGAGCCATGTCCGACCAAGCCGGCCCCTCCCGAGCCCACCAAACTCAGGTGGAAGCTTTCTCCCTCCTCCTTCTCCATTTTGGACGTCTTGCATGGCGCTCCCGGCGGCCGGAGCGCCGCCGCCGTCACCCTCCTCCCTCCCGATCAAAAATAAAAAAAAATGGCTCCGGCGGCGGCCGGCGGCGGCAGGCCGCCGGACCACCGCCGGAGGGAGCGCCCACCACCGGCGGGTTGGCCGGTGGTGGAGCCACGGCCGGCCGGTGGCCGGCCGGCGGCGGAGAAGCCCCGTAAGGGCTCCAGGAAATTACCGCGGGGGATGCTCTCGGGAAGATGTACAGGATTCGGTTTTTTTTATAATATATATATATATATATATATAATATATTATATATATAAATATTATTATTATAATATTATAAAAATGGGTTTGATTTTTTTTTAAGAGACTAAAATAGACTCCTAGGGAAAGAGTGTTGAACATGAAAAATGTTTCCCTTGCTAAGGGCTTCCTCCACAAAAATTTTGAGAATATTTGGTGTTGATTTGGTATTTTTAAAAGCCCAATTAAACTTTATTTGACCAAATTAAAGGGCCAAAACTCTTTGAAAAATTATGAAACTTTTTCTATGCTCATTTTATATCCATATAAGGGTTGTTTCAAAATTTGAGCTCATGAGGATAAGTTTTGATATTTTTCCCAAAATATGGAAGCCTAGGGTCGCGCTCGGAATTTATTACGCTCATTTTCCTCGAAAATGAAAATTGGAGTGCGCGACTATCCTCTCTAATTTGAATAAGTTTCATATCGACGAGAGTGGCCGAGGCAAGTGACCAAGCTCCGGGTGTTTCGAGATTTCATGAAAACTGTCGAGCGCCTCGACTCTCGGGCGATTTGGGCACGCTCGGAAGATGAGAGCACGAGTGGTGAGTTATGAATTATTCTTGACGAATAACGAAAGTATAACTCCTGATAAGCCCTTATTCGGTTAAGTCGTGGTTAATAAGACGCAACCAACCCATAATCTAATCTTAATAAAGGGTGTAACTCAAGGAAGCCTTTAAAAACTGAGATGGAACTGAATCTCTCCTGGATGGAGATGGAACTGAATGTGCCTCCTGGATGGAGATGAAACTGAATCTCTCCGGGATGGAGATGGAACTAAATCTATCCTAGATGTAGATGGAACTGAATCTCTCCTGAGAACGGATATGGAACTGAAGCCTCCTGTATGGAGTGATTGGACTACTAACCATTTTCTTTATGATTATTCCAGTTTTGCACTGGTCCAGTTCCTTTATTCTTTTCAGTTCAGTACTTTCATTTCAGTACTACTCCAGTCTCGTACTGGTCAAGCTTATTTCAGTACTTTCATTTCAGTACTACTCCAGTCTCGTACTGGTCAAGCTTATTTCAGTACTTTCATTTCAGTACTACTCCAGTTGCGTACTGGTCAGGCTTATTTCAGTACTTTCTATTTAGTACTACTCCAGTTGCGTACTGGTCAAGCTTATCCAGTCTTGTACTGGTCATATTTCTTTCCAGCACTCTAAATAAGCAGCATAACCACCGCACTTGATCTTATCACAATTCACTTTTATATTCCCGGGTCCTGCTCTGACGAGCAGTTGTTGTTTAGGTTGAGCCTTAGTTGGGGATAACCGGAGTTGAGGTAGTCCTCCAGGTCTAGCCCCAAATAAAGCGCTCCCACGCTCCTTGTCGAAAGTAGAGCAAAGTGCCGATGCCCGAAGTGTAAGCCTAGTAAGGCAGGCCGTCGTAGACCCGATGTTATATTGTTTGCAATTGTTTGATTGATTGTAAATTGCTTGCGGTGAAATGGTGGCGGGTCAGTCCCTTCCGCAGACCGTTCGTACCGGTGCGGCAAGGTTGACGACTCAAGGCGACAGGGAGATGAGTACCACGGGTGACTGGCCGTTATATTCCCCGTCGGGTTTTCCTCCGCTGGTCGGCCAAAATGATTTGCCGGATGTCGCTCACATCCAAGAGTACACAAGGTTGTACGTGAGGGCCTGGGGTTGTGCGGTACGATCACCCCCAGAAGTGGCAGGACTGGCCACTGTCACCGACGGCCACATCGGTGAGGCCCGCGGGGCTCGCTACCCTGCTGGAACAGAAGCGGTCCAAACTATGTCGACATAGGGTTTGTGTGCGCGGCTATGAATGCCTGCGATTTGTGTGCGCGGCTATGAATGCCTGCGATTTGTGTGCGCGGCTATGAATGCCTGCGGTGTGTGCGCGGCTATGAATGCCTGCGGCGTGTGCGCGGCTATGAATGCCTGCGGTATGTGCGCGGCTGTGAATGTCTGCGATAGAATTCAAGATATGAAAATATGTTGTGCTGATGAGCTAGTAGAGCCTTGTTATAACCGTTTTATGTTATTGCTGCTTTTCCCGGTTATACTGCACTCTTTTATAATTGCTCCTAGCTGTTCATATATGAAATGTTATGCTAACCCTCTCTTGCTTCGGCTATTTACTTTTGTTGGGTGGGTGCGTGCTCGTCCCCAGGATGTGGATCCGGGGAGGAGATTTGTTTCCACTTAGCTCTGTGACTAACGGTTATTTGAATAACCATTCACAGGAGGTGGAGCACCGTAGTGACCCGCTGCCGCAGGAGATTACGCCAGCAGCTAGGTCTACTCGAGCAGATGCACCCCCGCCGTCTCCGGTGTTTAGAGACGTGAGTACCGCCGAGCAGTTTAGAAGAGAGAGTGTGTGAGAGACTTATGTAGTACATGTATAGCCCACGGGCTTTTATAAACGCATAAGGCTTCGGCCCTAGAACCTCTGTATTAATATGATATGTTATATATATGTGTAGTGGTTTCTTGTTAATGCTTCCGCTATATTCTGATGGGTTGTGAATGTTATGATTCGAACCACTCAAGACGGCCATCTAGTGCTTGAATAGGGTGGATTGTTTCCCCTATGAGCCCTGGGTGGACGTCTTGGGCCAGTAGTACCCCTCCGGCCCAACCCGGGCAAAAGGTTGGGGGGGGGTTCTACAGTACCCGCTCTATGTCGTTCGGTTAAAGAGACCTAAAGTTACTTGACACTTACCGTTGGCATATATAGAGGGTCTTAGGCAGTGGCCAAAAAGACCAAATGCTCATGATATATTGTCGTCCAAGGGGCGGTGGTGAGTCGGCGGACTTTGACCGTGATCACCGAGAATGTGCCCTGAGAGCACGGGGCGTGTGGCCATGCATGCCTGCACCTGTGATGTAGTGTCGTTACATTACTGCTTGGTTATGCTAATAAAGTGCAGGGAAGGAGCATCGTCGCCCCGAGTTCAGGGGCGGGATCGTTATAATTTGGTCAGTATGGCTGACCGTTGCTTTTGTTTGCCACCGTGTGGTGGATTGTTGCTTGTAGGTGCTGTAGGACCGAGCGGTAAATAGCGGGCTAAAGCCCAAGTTGCTGAGCCGGCCCTCGAAGGCCTAATTTTTGAGTGTTTTCTTTTATTCATGTATGGTCGGCCTGCGTGCCAAGGTTTGAAAACATGTAATTTGAGGAAAACAATTGTAAGGCCATAAGGTCAGTACTTGTGTATTTGTACTTCATTCCTTTTGGCTTTGTAGTGGACATTCATGCTAGTGTTGGGTTCTTTATTAATTCAACTATTAATATTGCTTCCGTTAGAATGACTCTGTGTAGGACGTTGGATTGGTTGGATGGTTTCCATTGAGTAACCACCCGGTCTGTCTGTGGTATATGGTATCGTGTCCCGGCCGGACCTACTGCTATATGCTATGTGACGGATGGGGGGTGTTACAATTGGGTATCAGACTACTGGTTTTGGTCGGGCTTAAAATGAATTCGTGGACGAATTCTTTTTAAGGGGTGGTGAGCACATGTGTGTGCGTCATCGTTATAACAGCAAAAGAACCCATGAATGCCCACTTAGGAATGAAAATACATGTGTTTGAGGAACATGCGTGTTCCTATAATTGTTTTTTGCAATTTTGTATGGTCGCTTAACGGTGTTTTGTACAACTATAGGTGACCAAAAGCAGTGTTGGGGCGTCAAAACGCCGAGTTTCTGAGGCTAGTACTGCACCAAACGATGCTCCTGTAACACCTCCATCGGCTGAAACCATACGATTGGTTGCCTAAGCAGTGTTTGTCATGATCAAAGTGCAGCCTGGAAGGCAAATGCAGCAGCCCGCTCCTGCGATGGAGCAGGTACCTCTTCTAGAGGTTGAGCCGAGAAGAGTGGAGCAGGTAGTAGTGGAACCGTTGGTGCCGAGGAGGGCAACCGAGAGACAGCTCAAACACGTTATAATCTTTAATCCTCCAGTGTTCTCGGGATTGGGAACCCCATCTCAAGCTGAAGATTGGCTCTCCCGGATAAAGAAAGTCTTGACAGCAACTGAGACGGAGGAGTGGCAGATGACCACTATAGCTACGTTCCTGTTGGATGGAGACGCTAGGCTGTGGTGGGAGGGTTTGGAGCTGCATCTCTTGAGAGGAAGGCAACTTCAGACGTCTCGATGGAGGAGTTCTCGAGACTGTTCTTGGCTAGGTACCTCCCTTTGGCGCAGAGAATAGCTTTGGAGAATGAGTTCCAGAGGTTGGTACAAGGAGAGAGTAGTGTGGATGAGTATCTCCATGAGTTTACTCGTTTGGGTCGGTACGCTAGCTCCACACTCGCGGATGAGGAGCGCAAAACGAACCGATTCTATGAAGGTTTGAGAGATGACTTGAGGCTACTACTCTCGGGGCCTATGACGCAGGGCTTCTTGACCCTGGTCAACATGGCCCGGTCCTTGGAGAAGGACATGAAGAATGTACAAGCAAATAAAAGCTTTGGTGATAAGAAGTCTGAGTTCAAGGTGCTGACTACCTCAAAGTCCGGGTACCGTAAGTTCTTTAAGAAGGCTAGGACCTCGGGTCCAGCCCCCTCTTTTGGTGCTTCTGGGGCGACTACGGGTCGAACCCCGGGTGCATGTTTTACTTGTGGGAAGCCGGGGCACTTTGCCCGTGACTGTTGGAGCGGACGTCCCAAGTCCGAGAGGAAGCCGGGAGCAACTTATGAAGAGAAGGGCAAGGCGGTGGAGTCAACCGCGTACCATTATGCTCCGGCTCAACCGAGAGTTTATAATCTTGGCGAACATGAGGCCATCAAACAAGCGGATGTGGTAACAGGTACGGTTTAAATTTATAGCAAGTTAAATTTTAAATACTTGTTATGCGTGTATTACCTTACCACTGCTTGTTTAGGATTTGTTTTGATTTGTGAGTATCCGGTGAGAGCACTCTTTGATATGGGAGCTTCGCACTCCTTTTTGTCCGAAAGCTTCATATCACGCATCGGAGTACCTTCTTCGATGGCGAAGGACAAACTGGATGTGTTGTTGTCCAATGGGTGTTCGATGCGCGTGAAGAGAATCTGTGGCTGATGAGTCCATTTTATATACCTATTTTCGGACTCATCTGGGCTTGTTTTCTGTCGCTTGCACTTCACTTTTAGTTCTATATCATTCATATTTTATCTTATCTTTATTTCCATAGGAAGTGCACATTTATGTCCGTGGTTGTGTATTTTGTTATTTTTATAGTTTGTACTCCTTTGTGTGATTGTCTGGAATGTCTGCACATATCAATGATTGGTTTTTCCTTTCGGTACAAGGGTCGTGTGCGTGTTCCGGGATGGTTGTGAAACAGGAATACTGCGCACGATTATGGGATCTAATGCGCACGACCACCGGTCGTGTGCCCCTGATCGTGCGCACTACTCTATGTTTTCCGGAATCAGCCTGGGGTAAGCGCATGACCACTGGACATAATGCGCACGACCACCGGTCGTGCGCCACTGATCGTGTGCATTGATTCCTCTTTTCTGGAGTCCTGTCTGGGGTAATCGCACGAACATTGGACTTAGTGCGCACGACCACTGGTCGTGCGCCACTTCTCGTGCGCGTTATCCCAGTTCTTCTTCCTGATCTTCCATGACAGTGCGCACGATCACCGGACATAGTGCGCACGACCACTGGTCGTGCGCCTGTGATCGTGCGCATTGTTCATTTCTGCTTTGTATAAATAGTGCAGGTCTCGCCCTAATTCAAGAGAGGATCCGGAGCTCGACGTTCCGCCGCCATTTTCTGCCTTTTCCGCTGTTCCCCTTCATCTTCCACCCTAGGGGGGTGCTCCGGGCAAGCTTTCACCGCCAAATCCAAGCCGGAGCTTCCTCTCGGCCTCCTCCATCATCTCTTGGGTTCATTTCAAGCTTCAACGTCATAGCCATCAAGCAAAGGGAAGCTTGCAACTTTTGTCTGCTATCGTGAGATGAAGAAGACGGGTCATTGGAAGGTGGTGACAGCCCTTCTCTACCCCGGACGCAGTTGAGGACCGAGCTTGGACGCAGATTGACAACCCGACGATTCCAACCGTGAATCCTCAGCAAGACTTCGGATTCGGTCGATCTCTTGCCTTGTTCTTCATTTATTGCTGTTTATGTGTTGTTGTAAACTTTATTTATTGATGATGTGCGCCTAGTTGTAGAACGCTTATATTAAATCATGTATTTGTGATTGGTATTTTCGTTATATTTGCTTGAGGTGCGGCATATTCCATCCACCACCATCCACCCTTGCCGCACTAGCAATTGCTAGTGGCGTGCGTTGCGAAGAGGTGCTCACGACCCTCATTCCACTGTTCTAACCACCTCATCCGCTAGCCTTCTCGTCCATCCGCCCCGTGATTCGGTGCATAGCGGCCCGACTAGTCTTCCATCCCGCCTGGCGAAGCATCGCATAACGGCGTTGCATAGGAGTAGTTGTTAGCCTTTTATTTTCTGTTTCCGCAAACATCAAAACCCCCCTTAGTTAGCTCCGACCTGAGGACTTCAATCTCAAGTCCTCCTCGAAATTAACTTCACCTCACTGTGTTCCTTGAGAGATCGATACTTGGGAAAGCCCCCATTTTATATTACTTATGCGACCGGTTCACTGCCGTGATCTTACACATCAAGTTTTTGGCGCCGTTGCCGGGGAACACAGTCGTGTGAGTTTGTGGAGAGGGAGATAATAGATTGAAGCCATTTTCCATTTGTGCATATCATTTTTTTCTTCTTATTTGCTTTGGTTATTAGAATTTTTATTTTGCTTATTTCTTTTTGTCCTTTTCTGATTTTTGATTTAGATAGCAGATCCGCACTATTTTCATTTCAGCTGTGTAGCACTTTTTCAGCAATTATTTTTGTTTGTGATGGTTCACTGCTGTTATGAATGTCGAGCATTGCATTCGGTGTTTGTTATGTCAAGGTGTGGGCCACATGTTGAAGGATTGCCCTCGTTTGTGCAAGCCTTCTCCCTCTGAGGGCGTGTGCACAACAACCTCCCGTTCGCGGAAGACTGTTGTGTACAGGTCTACCAGGGTGTTGCCTAGCCCATACACTAACATAACGCACTTTGCTCATTCTTTACCCGTTGAGATTACTGAAGAATCTCTGGCCGCATACATCTCTTTCATGGGTCCCTCGATCCCTTTTTACGAGCTTTCCTTGAGTGATGATGATCACTCTGGTGTTAGCCAACAAAAAGAGGAGCAGGAACTCATGGACGCTCCTGTATGGGACGATGAGATTGTTTCGGTCGTCGACGGGGTGGCGTCAGCGAATGATTTTGCGATGGGGCCTGCTCATTCAGTGCTTGATTTTGAGAGCAGCCTTGCCCCTCCGCAATTTTTGCCGGATTGTGCTACTCCATTTTTGTGTGAGTCGGCTGATGATGTCGTACTTGTTGATGATTCGGTGCCCGAGGTTGCGCCGAAGTGGGATGATGATTCATCTATCTCCGATGGAGAAGGTGGATCTTCGGAACACTATGACGCACCCCGGTGGGATGAGGAATACCCTCTTTCTGATGTGGAGGTTTGCACCTCCTTATTGGATGAGGCCGTTCCTCTTACCATCGCGGACCTCGAGTTCTCGGATTCCCCTCGGTACGACTCATATGATACCGACGATGATCTCTGCTTGGATACTGCTGAGAGTGATACCGAGATCACTCTCCCATTTTCTGATTATTTTAGTTCTTCGTCTCCTTTAATTCTTGATCCCCCTTCTCTATCTGAGCCTTTGCAGGCTGAGTCTCCACGGGTATGCTGGGATGATGATGAGCCTGGTGTTCTTGTCATTGCCATCACACCCTGCACACCTGTGGTTGATAATGCCTTGCTAGGCGAGGATACTTTTTGTGATAAGATGAGTGAGGACCAGGCCTCCTCCTCATCATATTTCTTATTTCCTCTACCTGTGTTGGGCAGGTATTACTATTTAGCTAGAGGGGTAACTGCTCTATCACCGTATCGATACCCGTTACCGAAACGGATATTAGGCCAGTTACCTGTGCATTTTTCTTTTCATATGCCCATTATCTAGAACCTTTTCGTAGCCGAATAAGTCGTGTTGGGATGACAATAACCCAGTACTTATCTTTCATTTTCTGTATTTGTTTTTCATGTCTATTTAGTTGTAGTATTTCTTTGTAGTTTGTATATTTTTGTTTTGTTTTTGCGGAGCTCACCCCTGTAGGTATTCTTGGCAAATTGCATTGGCAGGGTTGTGATTCTTCGTATGGCGGGGCTGTTTCAGGTTTCCACGCGTCTTCTGGTATGCTCACTGGCTAAGCATTGGGTAACCTCTTCCCTTAGCTCTTTATGATTTTAATTTCTCTATCATATGCTATGTAGTTTAGTTTAAGTCTGGGGGAGAGCCAGTTTTGTTACCTTTTGTACGTGCACATCTCATGTGCATACTAGAAGCTTTTATTGTTTTATTTTGCTTAGTTCATTGCATCACACACCACTGCACCCACATGAGTGTGTGCTTAGTTATTAGTGTGCCGCGAGTTAAACTCATTTCTTCGTTAGATTTGGGAAAATTATGGTGCTGGCTTAGGATTGTGAGACGGAGTAAAATGTTGACCTTGTTGTGCTCCTAGTCAACTGCTCTCGTCTCGTGTAGAAATCTGAGTAGATTTAATTTTTCTGTATGCTTATAGTTTTATATTTTTCTAATTGCGTAAATACTTTTTATTCTACTCAAAAATTGGTGAATCCGGTGTGAATCCGACGGTAGCTTTGGGATGTGTGTCGACGGTCGTTAGATTCGTATTGCTCGAGTCGGGAGGATGGATAGTCTTTCTCGTTGGCTAAGAAATTGCCCCAAGCTATTCTTGAAGCATGTGTATAAGTTAGTTCACTCGCATGAGCGTGATGTAGGCCATCATTTTGGCCCGGTTGATCTTTGTACCGTTCCTAACGTCTTGTCCTCGCTAGCCCCGTTGTGTCTACCCCTCCTTTTGATTCAGCTCCACCATGATTTCACCAAAGCCTCGTAGCCAATCCTAGTCGCACTCCCAAGTCGAGCTTTAGAGTTTTACATTTTTCATGTTGGGATGTTGATGTGGTGCTTTTACATGTAAATATGTGGATGTGCTCCAAAGCTGATATTTACTGAAATTGTTAAAAAGAAGCAATTTGAAAAAAAAAAGAGAAAAGAAAAGTTAAAAAAAATGATGTTAATTGTGAAAAAGTGAAAGTACAAGTAAAATTGAAAATCTTATTTGAGATATGAGTATTTTTGAAGTAGGCGGTGCACACACCCATATGTTAAAAGATAAGTCTGGGGGTGTGGTGTACCCCAATATATTTTGGTTAGCTGATGGATTCTTTCTTTGCTAGCTTATTTGGGTTTGGTGCATAGTCATTCTCATTTATCATTGTTTATCTCACCGAAACCCAAGACTCATCTCTTCACCTAAAGTCCTACTGATTCGTGTGTGAACCAAACCAGTGCCGTGGAAAGAATGCGAAAGGGCAAGCATAGGGTCACCGACATTGGTGGATTCCTTTGGAGGTTATCCCGAGCCCCGATCTTTGGCAATGCTCGCTTAGCGATTAGTCTACTTTCTCCCTACGCGTGACCGGATGATTCACCATGATTCCATTTTTGAGTCATAATAAAATTTTGATACGCATTGTGAAAAATATAAACTATTCTGCATACTTAGAAATTTTCTCTATTGTATTTTTACGCACGCGAGCATGCGACTTCACATGTTACTTTGTTTTTCAATTTCTTTGTTAGCTAGTAATTTTCCCTATCTGCTTAGATTTTGTTTGCTCGGGACGCGCAAACAGTTAAATCTGGGGGTGTGATGAGTCCATTTTATATACCTATTTTCGGACTCATCTGGGCTTGTTTTCCGTCGCTTGCACTTCACTTTTAGTTCTATATCGTTCATATTTCATCTTATCTTTATTTACATAGGAAGTGCACATTTATGCCCGTGGTTGTGTATTTTGTTATTTTTATAGTTTGTACTCATTTGTGTGATTGCCTGGAATGTCTGCACATATCAGTGATTGGTTTTTCCTTTCGGTACAGGGGTCGTGTGTGTGTTCCGGGATGGTTGTGAAACAGGAATACTGCGCACAATCATGGGATCTAATGCGCACGACCACCGGTTGTGCGCCCCTGATCGTGCGCACTACTCTATGTTTTCCAGAATCAGCTTGGGGTAAGCGCACGACCACTGGACATAATGCGCACGACCACCGGTCGTGCGCCACTGATCGTGTGAATTGATTCCTCTTTTCTGGAGTCCTATCTGGGGTAATCACACGACCATTAGACTTAGTGCGCACGACCACTGGTCGTGCGCCACTTCTCGTGTGTGTTATCCCAGTTCTTCTTCCTGATCTTCCATGCCAGTGCGCACGATCACTGGACATAGTGCGCACGACCACTGGTCGTGCGCCTGTGATCGTGCGCATTGTTCATTTCTGCTTTGTATAAATAGTGCAGGTCTCGCCCTAATTCAAGAGAGGATCCGGAGCTCGACGTTCCGCCGCCGTTTTCCGTCATTCCCCTTCATCTTCCACCCTAGGGAGGTGCTCCGGGCAAGCTTTCACCGCCAAATCCAAGCCGGAGCTTCCTCTCGGCCTCCTCCATCATCTCTTGGGTTCATTTCAAGCTTCAACGTCATATCCATCAAGCAAAGGGAAGCTTGCAACTTTTGTCCGCTATCGTGAGACGAAGAAGACGGGTCATTGGAAGGTGGTGACAGCCCTTCTCTACCCCGGACGCAGTTGAGGACTGAGCTTGGTCGCGGATTGACAACCCGACGATTCCAACCGTGAATCCTCAGCAAGACTTCGGATTCGGTCGATCTCTTGCCTTGTTCTTCCTTTATTGCTATTTATGTGTTGTTGTAAACTTTATTTATTGATGATGTGCGCCTAGTTGTAGAACGCTTATATTAAATCATGTATTTGTGATTGGTATTTTCGTTATATTTGCTTGAGGTGCGCCATATTCCATCCACCACCATCCACCCTTGCCGCACTAGCAATTGCTAGTGGCATGCGTTGCGAAGAGGTGCTCATGACCCTCATTCTGATGTTCTAACCACCTCATCCGCTAGCCTTCTCGTCCATCCGCCCCGTGATTCGGTGCATAGCGGCCCGACTAGTCTTCCATCCCGCCTGGCGAAGCATCGCATAGCGGCGTTGCATAGGAGTAGTTGTTAGCCTTTTATTTTCTGTTTCCGCAAACATCAAAACCCCCCTTAGTTAGCTCCGACCTGAGGACTTCAATCTCAAGTCCTCCTCGAAATTAACTACACCTTACTGTGTTACTTGAGAGATCGATACTTGGGAAAGCCCCCATTTTATATTACTTGTGCGACCGGTTCACTGCCGTGATCTTACGCATCAGTGGCATTCGGATTCGGATTGGGAGTCAGGAGTTCCATTTGCTAGTGTCGCTACTGCCGCTGATGGAGTTCGACGTAATATTTGGCATGGACTGGCTCTCGGAGCAACAAACTTATATCGATTGCGGTCGCAAGGAAGTCAAGTTAGGAACAGGTCGTGATACGACTTTCACGGGCTTGAAAGGGTCGAGCAAGACGTTGATGTCTGCTCTTCAGGTGGTGAAGGTGGTTCGTGCTGGTGCAGAGCTGTTCTTTACACTAGTGGATGTTGCAAAGCCGAAGTCTACGTTGGATAGTATTTCGGTGGTAGCTGAGTACCCTGATGTGTTCCCCGCCGATCTTTCAGGAGTCCCGCCTCAACGGGAGATAGATTTCACGATTGAGCTAGTGCCAGGTGCGAAACCTGTGTCACGATCCCCGTATCGGTTAGCGCCTAAAGAAATGGTGGAGCTGAAGGTGCAACTTCAAGAGTTGTTGGAGCAAGGGTTTGTGCGTCCAAGTTCGTCGCCTTGGAGCGCACCAGTCCTCTTTGTAAAGAAGAAGGACGGAAGCTTGAGACTTTGTATTGATTATCGAGAATTGAACAAGTTAACGGAGAAGAACAAGTACCCGATCCCAAGGATTGATGATCTATTTGATCAGTTAGTCGGGTCGACGGTGTACTCAAAGTTGGATCTTAAGTCTGGATACTATCAGCTGAGGATAAGGGAGAGTGATATCCCCAAAACAGCTTTTAGTACGAGATACGGGCATTACGAGTTTACGGTCATGCCGTTTGGGCTGACGAATGTGCCGTCGGTGTTCATGGATTTGATGAATAGGGCTTTCAGGGAGTACTTGGACCATTTTGTGATCGTCTTCATCGACAACATTTTGGTGTACTCGCAGAGTGAGGAAGATCACCTCAGGCATCTTCATTTGGTTTTGGAGATGCTGAGGAGGAATTAATTGTACGTCATGTTCTCGAAATGCGAGTTTTGGTTGTCCTCAGTGACGTTCCTCGGTCATATAATCAGTGGAGAGGGCATTGCGGTGGATCCGACGAAGATTGTTGCGATACGGGAGTGGCCTGTACTTTCTACGGTAGCAGAAGTCCGGAGCTTTTTGGGGCTTGCTGGCTATTACAAGCGCTTCGTGGAGAACTTCTCGCGGATAGCGTTACCTCTCACTACTTTGACGAGGAAGGAGCAGAAGTTCGTTTGGACGCCGGAGTGCGCGCGAGCTTTTGAGGAGTTGAAGTGTCGGTTGACCACGACGCCTGTGCTGAGTTCGCCGAGTGGGACCGAAGGTTTTGAAATCTACAGCGATGCTTCGGGCAGTGGTTTGGGTTACGTGCTACTGCCGCATGGAAGCGTTATAGTGTATGGCTTGAGACAGCTGAAAGTGCAGGAGAGGAATTATTCGGTCCATGACTTGGAGTTAGCGGCCGTGATTTTTGCCTTGAAGCTGTGAAGGCACTACTTGTATGGGGTAAGGGTCGATATCTATACCGACCATAAGAGCCTGAAATATTTGTTGGATCAGAAAGATCTTAACATGCGGCATCGTAGGTGGATGGAGTTCCTGGGGGACTATACATTCAAGATCCACTGCGTGGCTAGTAAAGTCAATGCAGTTGCGAATGTGTTGAGTCGTCGGGCCCCAGCTCAAGTCAATTGGCTGTCAGTCCATGACGAGCGGTTGGTTCGGGAGTTGGAGCCGTTGGAGATCTTTTGCATAGACAAGCAGTCGAGTGCTGAAGCGCTTTTGAACTGGACGGAAGTTCAATATGACGTGGCTGATCAGATTCGGCAGGCTTTGGATATGGATGGCCACATGAAGCAGATCATGGTTGAAGCTCTGGATGGGTCAAATTCCTAATTCGTCGTTGAGGACGGATTACTTTGGAAAGACGGACGTATGTGCGTCCCGAGCGTGGGCAATTTGCGGGTGGATTTGTTGTACGAGGCGCATCATACCAAGTACTCGATTCACCCGGAGAGCACGAAGATGTACCTTGATATTAAGAAATTGTTCTGGTGGCCAGGACTGAAGAAGGATGTGCCTTGGTGAAGGCGGAGTGCCAAAAGCCGGGAGGATTCTTGAAGTCCTTGCCTATTCCGGAGTGGAAGTTTGACGACATTACTATGGACTTTGTGCACGGGCTGCCAAGGTCGCAAAAAGGGTACGACGTCATTTGGGTGGTCGTAGATCGTCTAACGAAGGTGTCGCACTTCATTTCGCATAGGAAGGATGATCCCGTATAGAAACTGGCGAAGTTATATGTGGATAACATAGTACGGCTTCATGGTGTACCTCGCAGCATCGTGAGTGATCGTGATGGGCGGTTCACGTCCAATGATTGGAGGCCGGTGCAGCAGATGTTGGGAACAAAGCTGAGTTTCAACACATCCTTTCATCCGCAGACGGATGGGCAAACCGAGAGAGTCAATAGGACAATGGAGGACATGTTTCGCATGTGTGTCATGGACTTCGGGAAGCAGTGGGAAGACCACCTATACTTGGTGGAGTTCGCGTACAACAATAGCTACCATGCAAGCATACAAATGGCGTCCTTCGAGGCCCTTTATGGTAGAAGATGTCGCACGTCGTTGTCTTGGTTAGAAACGAGCGAGTCGAAGTTGTACAAGTGACAAGAGGTGGAAGATGCTACTTCTTTGGTGCGAACCATTTGGGAGAGGTTGTTAATCGCTCAGGACCGCCAGGCTAAATACTATAGTGCCAAGCACAGGAACGTGGAGTTCGCTGTTGGCGACTGGGTGTACTTGAAGATCAAGCCGTTCAAGGGTGTCTCGCGGGTGCGACGCTTAAAGAAGCTAAGCCCGAGGTACCTTGGACCGTTTGAGGTTCTGGAGCGGATTAGAGAAGCAGCTTATCGTTTGAAGCTATCAGTGGAGCTTAGTGGTCTACATGATGTATTCCATATATCGGTACTACCGAAGGCGGTGCAAGAGCCTTCGCATGTGATCGCGGTGGATCAAGTGCCGGTCGACAATGGGTTGACGACGAAGGTCGAGCCCGTACGTATTGAGGACTCGGAGGTCAAGCGGCTACGCAATAAAGAGATCAGGATGGTCAAGGTCTGTTGGGACAATTGCGGTCGTGAGGAGCTCTCTTGGGAGCGAGAGTAGACCATGCTTGAGGAGTACCCGGAGTTGTTTCACTCAGGTACCGTTGGAGTTTTATGTTTCTTTCCTTTATGCAATTTCGAGGACGAAATTCTTTTAAGAGGGAGAGAGTTGTAACGCCCCGAAACTCAAAAGAGCGACGGGAGGCGTTTTGGGCCAAATTTGGAATTTGGCAGGGGGCACACGGCCTGGGACACGGGCGTGTCCCAGGGCGTGTCGTGTTTGGGTCGACGATTTGGCCGAGAGGTCGACGAATTTTGGAGTCGACAATCATTGAGCAGCGAACACAGCCTGAGACACGGGCGTGTCTCAGGGCGTGTCGAGCTCGTGTCGACGATCTGCCCGGGAAGTCGACATTTTCGCTCGACGATGTGTCGAGACAGGGAACACGGCCTAGGACACGGGCGTGTCCAAGGCCGTGTCGGGTGGTCGACGAACTGTGCTCGACGAAGTGTCGAGACAGTGAACACAGCCTGGAGCCCGGGCGTGTTCGGGTCTGACACGGGCGTGTCAAATAGGACACGGGCGTGTCCAAGACTCGTGTGAGTCTCGGGTTGGTGTTGGTTCTGTGTTGATGGAGGAACACGCCCGGGAACACGGGCGTGCACTGGATAACACGGGCGTGTCAGGTCGAACACGGGCGTGTCGGGTGCCCGTGTGTTTTTCAAGACGCGTTGATTTCGACGGCGAATGAGGGACACGGCCCTGGACACGGGCGTGTCGCAGGCCGTGTTCGGCCCAGGTTTTGCATTTCAGCTACGGATCGTGGCCGTTCGTTTCCTTATTTTGGGATCCGACGGCTGGGGGTTGTTCCTACTGGGATATACCCGGGAATAGGGTTTCAAATACCTCACTTCTTTCACTTAGTCTCTTTCTAAAAGTCTAGAGAGAAGGGAGAGCAAGGAAGTAGAAAGGAGGTTAGATCCGGTTACCGGCGGAGTTTCGGAGCTCCAAATCGCGAGCCGACTTCAGATCTACGGAGGCAAGGAGATTGCGGTGCTTTTCATCCGCATACATTTTCATGGTGCCAAGGAAGAACGCTAGGGTAACGATTCTCTACTTGAGCATGTGAAGCTCTACTTCTTTTGCATAGGGAAGCCCGCTCTCGCGAGTTTGCGGTGAGTTTGAGGCGTTCCTTCGGGTAGACATGAATAGTCCTCATTGTGTACATGTAGAGTCCGTAATCGAGAACGGATATAGGCATGATATGTGAAGCCTACCCGGACAAGTTGGTCTGGATCGGTGATGTTGCATTGCATGAAAGGCCGGAGAAGACTCAGTGCGAATGTTTGTTTTTCGGGTTTTCTACGAGATAGATTGCAACAGGGGGGCCTTGGGGATTAACTCCAAGGTGCACCTGGAAAACTGGGCGGACGCGTGGTTCTGTCATCTTGTGGGCCTGGGAGCCGACTTGAACATAACGGGGTTATGTGATGTATGGAAACAATTTGGGACTCGGGAAAGTTTGACCCGCGCATATGTTTTAAATTAACGTTGCGGTGTGAGCAACGGGTCAGGTGGAACCGTACCCGCTCTATGTCGTTCGGTTAAAGAGACCTAAAGTTACTTGACACTTACCGTTGGCATAGATAGAGGGTCTTAGGCAGTGGCCAGAAAGACCAAATGCTCGCGAGATATTGCCGTCCAAGGGGCGGTGGTGAGTCGTCGGACTTTGACCGTGATCACCGAGAATGTGCCCTGAGAGCACGGGGCGTGTGGCCATGCGTGCCTGCGCCTGTGATGTAGTGTTGTTACATTACTGCTTGGTTATGCTAATAAAGTGCAGGGAAGGAGCATCGCCGCCCCGAGTTCGGCGGCGGGATCGTTATAATTTGGTCAGCATAGCTGACCGTTGCTTTTGTTTGTCACTGTGCGGTGGATTGTTGCTTGCAGGTGCTGCAGGACCGAGCGATAAATAGCGGGCTAAAGCCCAAGTTGCTGAGTCGGCCCTCGAAGGTCTAATTTTTGAGTGTTTTCTTTTATTCATGTATGACCGGCTTGCGTGCCTAGGTTTGAAAACATGTAATTTGAGGAAAACAATTGTAAGGTCATAAGGTCAGTACTTGTGTATTTGTACTTCATACCTTTTGGGTTTGTAGTGTACATTCATGGTAGTGTTGGATTCTTTATTAATGCAACTATTAATATTGCTTCTGCTAGAATGACTCTGTGTAGGACGTTGGATTGGTTGGATGGTTTCCATAAAGTAACCACTCGGTCTGTCTGTGGTATATGGCGTCGGGCCCCGGCCGGACCTACTGCTATATGCTATGTGACGGATAGGGGGTGTTACATAAGATCCCCAATGCAGGCAGAGGACTGGCTTTCGCGAGTCAAGAGTATATTGAAGGCGATAGAGACAGAGGAGAGACAGAAGGTCACCTTAGCCACTTTCCCGTTGAAAGGAGAGGCTCGGCTTTGGTGGGATGAGTTGGAATTACACCACTTCGTGGGCAGATGACTATCAGAGATCTATATGGAGGAGTTTTTGAGATTGTTCTTGGCAAAGCATCTGCCGTCGTCGCAGCGGATTGCCATGGAAAATGAGTTCCAGCGTTTGACTCAGGTCGAGGGTAGTGTGGATTAGGGGTGCAAACGAGTCGAGCTCGAGTCGAGCTTGGCAAAATTTCCAAGCTCGAGCTCGAGCTTTTCATTTCGAGCTCGAGCTCGAGCTCGAGCTCGACGAGCTCATTTTTCTCAGCTCGAGCTCGAGCTCAAGGCCAATTTTTCGAGCTCGAGCTCGAGTTTCGAGCTCGCGAGCTTTTTAGCTCATGAGCTTTATTTTCTTATTTTTTTTCTAATTTTTCTATTTTTTTTTTAAAAAATGTATAAATAAAAAGCTCGCGAGCCGGCTCGCGAGCTCATGAACAACATTTGATGAGCTCGAGCTCGAGCTCGTCGAGCTCGAGCTCGAGCTCGACAGGCTCGAGCTCGAGTCGAGCTTTTTTCGAGCCGGCTCATCGAGCTTTCGAGCCGGCTCAACTCAACTTGCACCCCTAGTGTGGATGACTACTTGCATGAGTTTACCAGGTTGGAACGTTATGCAGGGTCTGCTTTTGCTGACGAAGAGTGTAAGACCAAAAGGTTCTGCAAGGGACTACAAGATGAGCTGAGGTTACTACTCTTGGGTCCGATGAACCAAGTGTTTCAAGTCTTGGTTAATACGGCTCGTTCGTTAGAGAAAGACAGGAAGAGGGTGTAGGACAAGAGGCACTTGGCTGTGATAATGCCCGAGTTCAAAGTGCCGACTTTCTCAAAATCATATTTTCGGATATGGAAGAAGAAGTCCAAGTTTTCTAGACAAGCTCCATCTACGGTTATGTTGATGTGCGGGAGAGAAAACGAGCACCACCAGCTAACGGTTCGAGCACGGGGGAATGGAAGGGAAATGAGGCGACTACAAGTAGCTATCTACAAGCGGATGAGAGAAAAAGATAGCAGAGCCGTGAGCCACGTCAACACCAGACTTCGCCCGTCGCGGCTTAAATGTCTCTCTTGCGACGGGCTTTCCTTTGATTGCAAATGAGTTGATTATAAGTAGAGGAAAGGAAAAGTGCAAGGAGAAGAGCAAGCCGGAGACCGCAAAGCCTGAGATTCGAGTCCGCAACCTTTAACAAGTAGGCTCCAGGGCTCGAGTCAGTGTGTTTTGGGTGCACCACATCCCCCTATTTATAGGTTTGGGGGCCTGCCCAAATGGGCAAGGCTAAAATAACCGGTTGCCCGGAGTACAGGAGAACCGGGCAGTGGTGACGGGAACAAAAAAGAAAAGGCACGCCAGTCCGCGCAAGATGGGCGGACTGGGTTCGTGGGTTGGAGCGTCCGTCTGTTGATGTAAGGCGCGATCCTGGCTAGAGGGCCGCGACCTGTGCGGGCTGATGCTTGAGTCAGCCTGAAGAGGAAGCAGGGCGATCCAGGGAGCTGATTTCCTGAGTCAGGACGATCAGGGCAGACTGGGGGCTGAGTCCGCCGCCGGAGAGCTGGATCTTGCTGAGGCTTTACGATCAGGGCAGACTGGAGAATCGAGTCCGCCGATTAAGCAACATGTGACCTTGGAAGCTTATTATACATGTTGCGGACTTTGGGGTTAAAATAGTCCCCACACTGAAAGGGAAACTAGATCTGATATACTCTAGAGGGGGGTGAATAGAGTATATGGTGCTTTTAAAACACAGAAAAACTTTTGCAAAGCTTTACAACAATTGTTGTAATGAGTGTGAGCAGGGAAGCAGAAATAAAACTAATCACAAAACTAAGCTATGCAAGAGCTAAGCACAAGAAAATCTAGGCCAGAAACAAAAAGAAAACAAGCAGAACCAGATGACACAAGGAAATATAGCGGTTCCCCAAACTTGGGTACATCCACTCTTCTACCACCCTAGGTAGGAATCCACTGCAGGATGAGTTGATCAGGTGTCCTGGGCACCAATGAGCTTTTGATAAGGTGCTCAAAAATCAAATCAGATTTTTTGATCAGGTGTCTTGCCACCAATGAGCTTTTGACAAGGTGCTCAAAAACCAGATTCAAACTTTTGAAGGGAGTTTGAAAAACCCTTTACAGAGTGGGGGTGAGAGAGTTATGGCAGTCTTCTCTTTCTCAATCAACTGAGAAGACTAAGTGGATTGATGTCAAAGCTCCCCCTGAGTCCTTGATCTTCAGGAAGATGAGCTTTGCTGAGGGTGATAGGCCTTCAAAGATAAATCTCCAGCAATAGATGATTCCAGCAAGCTGAAATGTTGAGTGTCTGGAGTCTTGAAATGGTGTTGGCCTTGAACACTTTTAGAGCTGAAGAGATTTGAAGATTGCTTGATCTCTTTGATGAGTGTTCTTCAGAATTCTCTTTGACAGAAGATTTTGAAAAAGTCACTGTATACTGAGTTGTGTGTTCTATTCTTGTCAATTTCTGTATTTCATCTTCTTTCATTCAAAAACATTCTGTCTTTTATTCTCTGTGCCAGAATAGAATATCACTCTGTCAAAGATAGCTGTTGGTCTGCATTGATTACAGCCTTAATTGCATAATTTCTTCTGAAGGAAAGTCCACTGAATTATTCCTTGAAAAATCGCCTGAAACTTGGTCCAGAAGTAAATGAAAACGGCTAGCAGATATTCTGAATTAATTGCAGAATAACTTCTAATTGATTTGAATTTGAATTCTGAAAGATAACTGAAATCGTCGAACTGAGCTCTGCTATCGTCGAGCTGAGCTCAGCGAACTGGAAAATTTAAGCAGCAAAACAATCGTCGATCTGAGCTCAAAGATCGTCGAACTGAGCTCAGAGATAAGGATCCAGTGCAGAGTCAAAATCGTCGACCTGAGCTCACCGATCGTCGAATGGAGTTCGACGATATTGTGAAGTTGAGCTCAGCGATCGTCGAGTGGAGCTCGACGATATTATGAGGTTGAGCTTAGCGATCGTCGAATGGAGCTCGACGATCTGTAGAAGTTGAGCTAGACGATCGTCGACCGGAGTTCGACGAAACGTCGTGCTGAGCTCGACGATTAGACTTGGTCTACAGAAAAACTTGGTCTTCAGGGCAGCTTCCAATCCTAGACTTTTAACCCTTAGACTCAATTCTAATTGACCTATTAAGCTATACAGAAGGTCAAACACAGATTCCTAGAGATATAGTGATCCTGACCCAAATTAGTAATAGGGTGTTCCAACACACACATTTTGAAGTTTCTGGAAACTTCAAAAATGTTAGCTTAACCGCCGAGTCCGCAACCGTCATTAATGTCGTCAGCACTATAAATATCGCTGGAAGCTCTGCAATTGCCAAAAGTTGTCATCGCCACGGTTCGCTTCTCACCTCTTACGGTCTACGCTTTGCAGTCTGCCATGTCCGAGCTAGGAGCATTCTTCGGCAGCCTTACTTCTAAGGGAGAGAAGCCCAGGCCGCCAATGAAGACCAAGAAGGTAGTGAAAAGGGCCGGAGCGGCTGTCCACTCTGCGGGAGAAACTTCCCGAAAGGATAAGCCATTGGTTGAGACAGTCCACCAATTTGATGAGTCTGCCCGCGAGAAGTCTGCGTACGCCACCGCTTCTCATTCTGAAAATCCACCAAAAAGCGCGGACAAAGCACTGAATCCGCCTGAGATTACTGATCAGAACCCCGCGGACGCAGCGGACATGGACATGTACCTGTCTGCTTCGGGAACACTCATGTTGCGCATAGACACGAAAAATGAGGTTTCCTCATTCGATGTTCAACAGCCTATCGTTGATCCGGATCAAGATAAGCGATCTGCTGGAGAAGGAGCTGAGGAAGAGGTGCCTTCACAGGCCCTGGTTGTTGTTAATCCAAAGGCAGTCCGCGAGAGTCTGCCGGACTTAGAGCAGGTCGCTGCGAACTTAACTGAGAAAGAAGGCCCCTCAGAAAAGAAGAAGAGGAAGACGGACAAGTCTTCCGTTGCTGAGCGGGTAGAGAAGAAGTTGCGGGCTGCGAAGGAAAAGAACATCTCTGTGCGGACTGGGGCTGCGAGCTTGCAGCACAGGCCGCGAGAAAAGGAAGTTCCAGAGGCCGGCTTCGTTACACCAGAGGCCCCAATCCCGGGAAGTGATTCCCTGTCAACGGTCAGTTTGTCAACTGATGAAATACTCAACTCCATAGATACCGACCAACTTGATATCATTAATCAATCCTTGTTGGAGGTATTGCAGCCTGAAGTCGAGATTTTGGGGGTTAAGATTGGCGACCACCCCTCCACATCTGCAACTGAAGGAGATGAGAAGGAGAAGCTGAGGAAGCAGATCGTCGTACAAAAGGAAAAGATCGTTGCCCAGAAGGCGAAAGTGGAGGCGGCCTCGAAGCAGGTCGCTGCGGACAAGCAAGCTGAGGATCTGCGGGCTTCTGCTGAGCTGTTGCGGTCAGGTAAACTCCAACCGGCGCCTAAGCACTTTAAGCGTCAGTGGCTTTATAAGTCGCCCCAGCGGAAGTCGATGCCAATAAAGATAATCACTGAAACTAATGACATAGTCGTTTCAATAAGCTCGACGATTGAGAAAAGAGCTAAAGTCCATCGTAAATGGAGGAAGCGATTAAGCGTCTTTGACTCGGAGCGGATAAGGCAGCTTGTATTCGATAGTCGCCATCTCTCCGCGACGATTGCCCAAAGTTTGTTTTTTTATCTTTGCATTTTGAGTCCACTGCGACCTGGATTTGAATATGAACTTTGCTTTCCTTGTTGCAGGACGAAAGACGCCACCTGGCTCTGTTGAGACTGGCGAGATCATGCCCTCTCTAGATGCAGCTAAGCTGTCTTGTGAGTTGGGTCAACCAGGTCTGTTTCATCCTAAGCTGTCTTTGTTTTCCATTGAACAACGTATTTGTAGCAATGGTGTTTGTGTCTTGATTGTCACAATATATCGAAATAGAGTGCATTTTCAGGCTCGTCATTGGAATGTTCATTATCAGATCTCTTATCCACTCTACTTCTTCTCCAACTGAAGCGAGAGCATAGAGTTTCAATTCCATAGAGGATAATGCAATGCACGTCTGCCTCTTTGACTTCCAAGCTACTGCTGTTTCTCCTAGGGGTAAATACAAAACCACTAGTGGATGTACTATCAGCAATTTCTGAGTACCCAGAGTCGTCAGAATACTCCTCAAGGACAGGAGGATGTCCACTGTAATATAAAGCATACTTCTCAGTATACTTTAAGTATCGCATTAGCCTTTCTAAGTCATCACAGTGGTCCTTCCCAGGGTTACTTGTGAATCTACTTAACATACCAACCGTAAAGACAATGTCAGGTTTAGTGCAGGTTGTAGCATATATGAGACTTCATATGAGTTTGGAGTAATCTAACTGTCTAATAGGTGAACCTTCACTCGGTTTCAGTCTATTGTTGTAGTCGTATGGAGTCTCAATCTTCTTGTCATTAACGTAACCTCACTTCTCAAGTAGATTTCTAACGTAGTGACTCTGACTTAGGGTAATACCCTTTTCAGTGAAGTTCACTTCCATTCCTAGGATGGTTTTCACCATACCTAAGTCTGTCATGCTAAATTGTGTCATCAAGGAACCTTTCACGTCTTCCAACTCAGACTGATCAGTGCACAGAATTAGCATGTCATCAACATACAAGCAAATAATTACAACTTTATCTGAACTTGTTCTTACATACAGACATTTATCTGATAGGCTAGATTTAAAACTCATGCCTTTAACACAATTGTCAAATTTTTCGTATCATAATTTAAGTGTTTGCTTTAATCTGTAGAGTGACTTAATCAACTTACAAACCTTATTTTCTAGACCTTCTATGACAAACCCTTCAGGTTGGTGCATATAGATCTCCTCAGTCAGATCTTCATTAAGAAATGCAGTCTTGACATCCATTTGATGAATGACAAAATGTTCAATAGATGCTAAAGCAAGAAGAATCCTAATTGTCGTAATGTGACAAATAGGTGAGTATATATCAAAATAGTTTATACCACTCACTTGAGTGAAGCCTTTTACAACTAGACGTGTTTTGTATTTGGCGATACTTTCATCAGGATTAAGCTTCTTTTTCAAAACTCACTTACTTACAATGGTTCTAGCCCCTTTGGGCAAGTCGACCAAGGTCCAAGTGTGGTTTTGCAATGGATAATTTAGCTCATCTATGGCTTCTTTCCATAACAGAAAATCTCTAGATCGCATCGCATTCTTATAGGTCGATGGATCAGCTTTAACTTGGTAAGTCACAAACTCTATACCAAAGCTTTTAGGCACTCGTTCTCTATTAGATAACCTTTTAGATGCTAAAACACTAGTGTCTATAGGCTCAGTGTCAGAGTTTCTTATTTCTGGCTCAATAATAGGCTCAGTAGTAGTAGCTGACATACCTGAAAGCGTTAGGTTTTTATCTTTAAGGAACTTATCCTCAAAGAAAACTACATCTCTACATTCTATTATAGTATTAGTCGAGAGATCTAGAAATATGTCTGCAGCAGTACCCTCTGCACATCCTAGATAGACGCAAGTGTTCGTCCTAGGTCCATTCTTAGCTCTTTTAGAGTCTGGTATTCTAACATAAGCGATACAGCATTGGGTCTTAAAATTGTCAAATCTAGGAGGTTTCTTAAACCAAAGCTCATATGGTGTTTTACATGAGATACATTATTAAGAATGTGATTTGACGTGAGCACAGCTTCACCCCAGTAAGTAGGGGTGCCCATAAAAATCAGGCCCGGGGGCCCGGCCCGGTAAAAGCCCGCCTAGGCCCGGGCTAAGCCCGCCCCGGGCCCAGGCCGGACCATGGGGCATAACAAGGCCCCATATATAAGCATTTGCCCGGCCCGGTACCCGGCCTGGGCCTGGCGGGGCAAATCCCGGTTTCCTAGGCCCGGGCTAAGCCCGGGGCCGGGCCACTTTAGATCAACGACTCTAAGAGCCGTTGATAACAACGGCTCTTAGAGCCGTTGTTCCCAATGCTGCTAGCCCTATTTAATAGGGCTGGCACTGGCAGCTGTAATAATATATTAATTATTAAATAATTAATTATTAATTATCAAATAATTAATTTAAAAATTATTTAAAAAATAAATCTTTTTTAAGTTTTCTTTAAAATCTATAAATCCCCCCCCCCACTCCCACACTCTCACCCTTCCCACTCCCACCCCTCCCAAGTCTCACACTCCACCCCACTATTTTTTACGTCAAATATGTCATCGACGATGGCGTCTTCATCATCATCGGTCGCTCACAAAGTGGTGGCGCACAAGCATATAGCGCCAGTTTGGGAATATTTCGACAAAGTGAAAGTTGGTTCCGCGCATAAGGCGAAGTGCAAGCAATGCTCAAAATTACTTACTCTCAGTGGCAACTCGATACTCGCAAGACACATTAAGTCTTGCACTGCCAAACAAGCTCCTCCGGAGTCCAGTCAGGCGCAATTATCTGCATCTGGACAAATATGGACGTACGATCAAGGTCGGCAGCGGGAGCTGCAGGTGAAGAATGTCATCAGACGTGGGTTGTCGTTCAGCCACTACGATGACAAGCAAGAAACCGAGTACATCTACCAGGGGCTACAACCCAAATATCATCAAGTAAGTCGATCTTCCATTAGACACGACGCACTTAAATATTATTTAGAAGCTAAACAATCTTTAATTAACTATTTTGAAAATTTTGAGAGTCGAGTGAGTTTAACGAGCGACGTTTGGACAAGTAGTATAAAATTAGGATTATCATATATTTTCATCACTTGTCAATGGGTCGATCCCGTTTCCTGTGATCTAAATAAGCGTATAATATGTTTTGAAGGTTTCGAAGTCTCGCACACCGGTGTAGCGATTTATAAAATTATTTTAAAATATTTGCGACAATTTAAAATAAAATATAAAATTATGAGTATTTCTTTCGACAATGCCACAAATAATACCACCGCAATTGAGTGGTTAAAACATGATTTAAAACCTATGTTAAACGGTGCTATTTTTTCATACTCGTTGCGTCTGTCACGTTTTAAATTTGATCGTACAAGATAGTTTAACAAATATGAAATCATATATTAATAAAATACGTTTAATGTTACAATTTATTTATAGTTCTAAACAATGACAACAAGATTTTAAAAAATTGTAAACGCTCAAGGTCAAAAAATTTTGAAATCTTTATTTGACATGTCAATTAGATGAAACTCGACATTTACAATGTTAAAACGAGCGATTCGTCAAAAAACACTACTAATGGAATATTATATTATGTTTGATCAACATGAATTAACCGAGTCTGATTGTGCTGTTTTAGAAAATTATATGGATTTATTAAAAGTTTTTTAAACGGCGACAAATTCTCTATCTGGTGTATATTATCCTACTAGCTCGCTAGTTATTGAAAATATTATTAATATTTCACAAAAATTAAACTATTTTAATCAACACGCCGGATGGAGTGATTTAATAGAAATAATGGAAAACAAAATTTTAAAATATTATAGAGAAATCTCAGACATGTTTTCATGCGCTGCCGCTTTGAATCCTCTTTTCGGCGTAGACGGTGTAAAAAATTTTATAAAAGAAATAAATAATAATTCAGACGTAAATCTCAGTGATTAGGATTTGGATAATCTTAGTATTTTAAATTTTAACACTATTTTTACTGAATGTTATAATTATTATGATAATTTATACGGATCGCGGCCCCGAGAGGATGTGACGCAACTAAAAACACGCGATAGTTTTAAAAATAAAATATTAGAGTTAGCTTCAAGGAAAAAAGCGTGTACCACATCTAGTATTTTAAATGAATTAGGTTTGTACACAAAACCCAATTTTGTGATTTTATGAGTACGGACGAATTAGAAAATTTCGATATTTTAAAATGGTGGAAAGGTAAAGTAAATATCTATCATATTATGTCCTATATGGCCCGAGATTAACTAACGATCCAAGCTAGCACGGTAGCTTCGGAGTCAGCTTTTTCTCTTAGTGGCAGAGTGTTGAACGAGCGAAGAAGTCGCCTAAGCGAAGAATCGCTCGAAATCTGTATATGCTACAATGACCACTAGGATGCGATCAAGAGGAAGCATCATATTTCATCGATCGAGGATAGCTCGTCGGACATGAAAGATGAGATGCACGCGATCAACTTACATTAATTAAAGCTTAAAGATGGCGAGACGGATTTTTGAAATTTTGTAATTTTTTAAAGAGACGGTCCGACGGACATGTAATTTTATTGTATTTATAATTTTGAATTATTCAATCGCAATTATTTTTTCAGTATATTTATAATTTTGTATACTTCCATTCAACATTAATAAAATTATTATTTTTTCTTTCAAAATATGAAATTAATCGTATTTTTTCAAGCACAATATAAAATTAATCGTATTTTTTTCAGCGTATTTATAAATTATCTTTAAATTTTAATAAAAAATTTAATTTTAAAAAAACGGGCCCGGGCTAAGCCGGGGCCCGGCCCGGCCCTGGGGGCCTTAGCAGGCCCCCTCCCGGAGCCAGAAGCCCGGCCCGGCCCGGCCTGGCTGTAATCAGGGCCCGGGCCTGGTTCGGGAAAGCCCGGGCCCGGGAGGCCTAGTTTAGGCCCGGGCCCGGGGGGCTTTATGAACACGACTACCAGTAGGTTGCATGCATGCCAGCAATCAACAACATGTAATTCAACATTTCTATTAAAGTCTTATTTTTTCCTTTTGGCGATACCATTGGATTGTGGTGAATACGGAGCAGTGGTTTCAGGAATTATGTTATTGCTGGCAAGAAAATCTCTGAACTCCCCCGAGACATTCACCTCCTCTATCACTTCTTAGCCTTTTAATTTTCATGTCTAGTTGATTTTCAACCTTATTTTTGAATATACGAAATTTTTCAAAAGCTTCATCTTTGGATTTAAGGAGATAAATGTGACTAAAAGTATAGTAATCGTCGATAAATGTTATCAGATACTTCCGACCTCCTTTTGTGACAACTTTTGTAGTCACATGTCGGAATGTATTAACTCTAGTAATTGTATACCCTCAGAAACCTGACTAAAAGGTGTTCTAGTTATCTTGGTCTGAGCACAAATTTCACATTTGTCAAATTTGATTGTTGTGTCTAAGAGTATGTTTTGATTTTTAGCTAGCAGTAGTAGTTTTTTATAGTTCACGTGTCCTAGTCTTGCATGTAAAGTCTTAGGATCTATCAGATTTGAGCTAACCTGATTTACTATTTCATTTGTTAGACTCAACCTATACATCTCATTTACTACATAACAACCAAAATAATGTGAGTGAATCATTAAGGTTACTCTACCACCACTAATGTTAAATGACATACTCGCATCGCATAACAGACTAATAAAAATTAAATTAGCAGCTAATGGGGGTATAAATTTAACATTCTTTAAAAGTAAACGCGTACCTGAAGAGAGAGTCAGAGTAGCATTCCACACCCTCAGCATATCAGCTACAGCGTCATTAGCAACAGTGGCAGTCTCTTTAACTTCTTTGACATCCTCCAGAAGCGCAGAATTGTTGCACACGTGGTAGGTAGCACATGAATCGGGCCACCACTCTGAACTGGTTTTCCCCTTTCCGACCATGGCAACAAAGTCGGTAGGTGCAGTCTAATAAACCATATTGGCTTTGTTATCAGTCTTAAGTGTGCTGGATTCGCCCCTTTTATGCTGCTTGCACTCAGAAGCGCAATGACCCCACTTGTTTCAGTTGTGGCACTTGTCTTTGAACTTTTTAATCTTTTTGCTGGTGGCAGCAAGTGCGGGTGCACTGGACGGTGGTTTGGTCTTTTCAGGCTTAGGCTTGCGCTTAGGATAAGTGAGCAGGTTAGCAGCAGAGTTCTGCTTGTTAACCGTCTCTAAGGCGTGCCTAGTCTGGTTCTCATGCTCAATGCATATGAAGCGCTTGAGGTCTTTTAGACTCACTTGCGTCTTATTCTGATACATTTCAGTCTTAAAGGAGTACCATGCCGAGGGTAATTTGAAAATTATCGCTTCAGCAACAAACTCATCTGCTAGAGGGATGTTCTCACTATTCAGCTTGTCCACGAGAGATTCAAATTCTACAACCTGAGGAAGTATCTTCATGTCTTCAGTGAAGGTGAACGTCATGAACTTGTTCACCAAGTGCGTCTTGGACATGTTCTCTTTCTCTTTGAACTGCTTCTCCAGTGCGTCTCAGATCTCCTTGACAATTTTCATCTCGTTGTACATCTCTGTAAGTCTGTTTGAGAGACAATTGAGGAGGTAATCACGACAAAAATCTTCGTCATTGATCAAGTTATCCTTGTCCTCTCCTCCTCCATAAGACTCATAATCGGACTGCACAGTGTAGAAAATATTCAAGTATTTCATGCCGAACTGCGTGTTCCTCTTCCAGGCACTGAAGTCAGCGTTGCAGAATTTCTCCAACTTGATCACCAGAACGGGAGAATTTCCTTTCGACATCGTGTGTCTCTTTCTAAATTTTTAAGTTCCACTAGAAAACAAAAGCACACATAGAAAAAATTAGAAAGAGGTCACCCGAGCCGCGGAGACGATGAGATCTTGGGATCCAATCCAGAAAAATTGCTCCCCAAGTAGCAGCAGAGAAGAGGCAAGATCAACTTCGTGAGGGCCCGAATTTCCCTTTTCCACTGGATGCAGCAAAACTCCTTTGCTCCCAAACAATAGTAGATCTTAATTGCGCTCCTCCCCCCTTTTTTGATCAATCCAACAGACACTTTAGGCCTCAGAGAAATGAAGTGAAGAAACCAGTGAAGATTTGAGTAGACCTTGCCATAAAAAAATGACTTTGACAGGATCTATCTAGGCAAACTTTCAACTGAAAACCTCACTTTCCTCCTTGCAATAGGAAATCACAAAGCTAGATCAAATCAGACTCTTTTCGATCTGATGGAACAACAACCAGCGACCTTTTGAGGAGACGGACTACTAGATCTGGGATAACAGATCCGGCAAACTACCTTGATGAGCACCTTCACGAACAGGAAGCAAGGATATTTCATCTCAGCGGGTGTCTCCTTCTGTCGCGAGCTTGAGCGGCGGCAATCTCAGATCTGCACGGCAGAAGAAAAAGGGGCTCCGATCCTAGCGATCGTCGGCTGCAGAAATACCCGAAAATGAAAAGGATCGGGAGTGGCAGCAGTTTTCACTCTTCTTTGACAGATCAGGCGCAAAATCCCGATATCCAGCGACGGAAAAGTATCCTCTTCACGATCGGCCACGATCCGACGGAAACAGGAGCGTCAAAACTTTGTGATCCCTTCACGGGATTGAGCGACGGCGAGTCTTGGAACAGCGGCGGCGGAATAGTCGGGTATTTAGGGTGCTTCGAGAATGAAGTGTGCTCGAAGCATCCACGTGACCGTCTAGTTTGGAACGACCTCCATGTTGCCCCCAGCAGGAGTATTTATAGTCGTAACCCTAAATCCCGACGACGGATTATTGGATGTCATCTGGATCCTAACCAAACCCGCTAAAGTTGTATTATTACATAAGAGCTATTGGATTTGGTTGGTTAAGGGTATTGTATTAGTGTTATAGGTTACGGGTTCAAATCTCAGCGCCATTTAAAAAAAACTATACCCAATGTGATGAACGGCTAGAATTGATTTGATGGTCCACCAGAATTATGCGGTATGGCAAAAGAATTTCCTTTGCGCCGTCAACGACAATACCCTAGTTGTCATAGTGCCCAGATGCGTTGATACTCCCGTAACTCACAATCCTCCGACCACACGATTACAATCTCAATGGCATCATGAGAGAGGGATCTTTATTTAAGGGGATTGTTATAAGCAAACCATGTTTGACTATTAGCAAATCTTGATTATTAGCAAATCAACTTTTTTGACAATAGTTATTATCAAACATTTTTGTTATTAGCAAACCATGGCCAAAATTTTTTTAAAAAAATGATTCTCTCGAAAAATGGAGGTTTCATCCAAAATTAAGGTTTTGATTTTTTTTCCCGAAAATATTACAAAACTTAAAAATATGATTTAGCATCTTCATCCTTTTGGTTCAAAATCTTCAAGCCCTCCAAATATTCATATATTCTGCCAAAAAAATACTAGTTAGCACTGTATGCACTAAAGGTAATGATGTTTTCAAATATTTGATAAAGACTAACCATATTGATTCCATTGACTATGTTTTCCAACTTAGAGTTTGTCTTCAATCTCTCCAAAATAACACTGTATAATACAAAAATAAAAGTTTAGGAACATATTGAATATATCGCAAACAAATATAAAAGGACAAATATGCGGGTAAGACTTACTATTTGCGGTCTTTTTCAATGTAAACGCGGAGCGTAAGTAGTTTCCCAAGAACTAGCAATTGGATGATGAAATCTCCTCCAAGTTGAATAAAGTTGAGGTAACGGACAACCGTCTTTCATTCGGAGGCCAACAAAATGATTATTATTTATAAATCCGATGAAAATGAGCCTATGAATGGAAGGAACCGCAGAATCCAATGGGAAAAAAGTCATGAGCACATGGTAGTCCCAATGTAAACCGACTAAGATGGGTGCATTTCTCTTCACAAGCATACTCGTTGCGGTAATATTTTTTTTCTTCTTCCTTTATGATGGACAATGTCTGGAGTGAAACACGGCCCACTAGATCGGAATATAGCATACTATGAAACTCTTTGCTTGATTGCATTGTACTATGATCAAATGATCTTTTAATTTCCGTGTGTTGTAGATCAATCATTTGATCAAATGCCCTCCAAACAGTTGTCAAGTTGCCAATAGAAACTTCCAGAAACTTTTTCAACTGACTATGTCCACTCTCGACACGATTTGTGGTTGAGTTTCCTAGGTGTAGATACTTGTCAATCCACCAAGAAACAAAATATTTTTTATATGGTTCCACCCATGTAGAGCTAACATATGCAACGACATTAGGATATGAAGAGGAATATGTTGAGATAATGTCATTATAACGCATATGGAATTCATTCTCAGTTCTAGCATCAACCAACCGCTGCCACACACCAAGAAACTTTTCGCATTCTTTCCCCTCCTTAAAATACTTATTACAATTTGCCAAAATGTTCCTATGAATGTGTACTTGACATAATATATGCTTTGAATTTGGGAAGCAGAACTTGATTGCGTTCAACAATGTCAACTCCCTATTAGTTACAAGCACTAAAGGTAATGTTTTCTGATCTAAAATGCTTTTGAAATGATTAAGTGGCCACCTATAACTGCTCTCAGTTTCATCTGATATAAATACAAAAGCAGAAAAAAAAATGTTTGTTGAGTTGATGTCACTCCAACAATGGACAACAAAGGGAGCCGAAACTTATTCGTCTTGTATGTGCAATCAAGCAAAAAGACATTTGAAAACATTTTGCTAAGACGAATTGCAGTAGGATGGGCAAAAAATAAGCTCTCTAAATTGTGTGTCCCTTCATTCACCTTGCTAAAACTAACATAACCTGTTTCACTTAATCATTTGTAGAGAAACTGTATTGGTGTACCTCCTTTCAATTCTTTGTTATGCAGTCTAAGTCTCTCATTGTATATAGTTCTCATGACTGAACTATTAGTAGGATTGCTCTTTTTAAGAGTGGAAAGTATTTTTCTGGGTTTTACATTAGATGCGTACATATCTTGCACAATTTTTTGTTTCTCCGTATTTAATCTCCCAGCAATAGCATGTGCTTCTATATGTACCAACTCGTGATTATGTGAGCCACACTTAACTTCAAGTTTCCACTCCTCAAACAAAAACTCCTTTTGTCTGATCAACAAAAATGGGCAACCACATCGTTTAGAGGTTGTTTTCCTCACATTTCTTTTGACCAACCCTTTCTTGCATTGGTTAGTACAATAAAATCCACCTCTATCGCAACCCAGTAGCACACGTGGTCTAGTTCTACCACCAGATATTTTATCCGATCTTTTAATAGAAATTGCAAAACTAAGAGATTTAGCGACATTACGAGTCATATCAACTAGCTCTTCACGTGACGGAAATGTGATATCAGTTTGAAAGTGAGACCCAACATTCACTTGTGAGCTGAAACAAAACTTGAATTTTTAAGAGAAAAGCTATAACAACCTTGCAAAATCTTACAAAAAAAATATGAACACAAGATGATTACCTAAACCCAATTGAATTTTGACATTCCTCCTCAACAAGCATTTTGCTAAAACACTCCTACAATAGACAAAAAAATTAATCCTTGTTCACGTGAAGGAAATAATACCAAACCAAGCTTTAGTTAGGTTTTGGGCATGGAAAAACAAACAAAAAATGTCTCTTTATTGGCTTATCATAACTATAATAACTATTGACAATGTTCAAAGGTGCTTCAATACATGGTTCAAGGTGAGATTGTATGAGATAAACAAATTTTGGAGAGTTCCCAAAATTTGCTTATTGGCTTATCATAACTATAATAACTATTTGCATGGTTCCCAAAAATGCATCTCTCAAAATCTGGAACAAAATGCATCCCTCAAAATTTTGGAGAGTTTCCGGATTTCTGTATCTAACCAGAACTTGAAAATCCAGAACTTTGGTTAGATTTTGAGAGATGCATTTTGGGAACCAAATAAGCAAATATGCTTGAAATCATGCTCGAGTAAACAGATATCTGAAATAATCTAGCAACCATAGGCTACCAACTTGAAATCTGGAATAATCAAAAACAGAAATCCGGAAAATAATCTAGCAAACCACAGAACGCTAAACTGAAGTAATCAAAAACTAAACTTGAAATCCTGAAAAATCTATAAAAAGCTTACCGTAATCGCCGAATCGGGCGTTCTGGAAGGCGATCCACAAGCCGAAGACAGGAGGAATCCGTCGGCCGCTAGTCGCCCGTCACAGCCTGTCGTCGGTCGCCGCGATTCGCTTGGGCGGAAAACGCCGGTCGCCGCGATTCGCTTGGGCGGAAAACGCCGGTCGCCGCGATTCGCTTGGGCGGAAAAACCTAAACCCTAAAATCGCGATTGACAGAGGAGTGAAAACACGGGTTTGCGCGCAGCCAGCGGAAAGAATAAAAAGAGAAGTTATGGGGAAAAAAACCAGGGTTTTTTTGAGGTGCTAGCAGCCAAATATGATTTGCTTATAACAATGCCCTTATTTAATTAAATAAAAAGGGCATTAATATTAATATGCGGAAGAGGGAATTATATACAGACCTAAAATCTTTTTTAATTTCCTTACAACATCGCCCAAAAATTTACCTTTTCTAATGATAAAAAATGTCATTTAGTTCATGCTCACAACTGAACCCTTCCATTCTGAAAACTAGTTCACTCGGGAAAGAAGAACCGATTCACGACATCAACTGGCAACGCATACGCTGGGTCAATAGTCTTCAATCCTGGGTATTCCATGAGCGAAAGACCTGCATATCACGAGCAATAAATCACTTCGCGCTATATTGAGCTTCGACCGGAAGATATATTAATTGATGTCACATTTATCAAGGAAAATTCATTCAGCTTGTTGTTCCGAGCATCATTCCATAAACAAAAGAGCTGAACACGATCATCGTTCATGAATATCCCGTGTACAGCTTACTCGATTAAAGCCGTGCGGAGCACATGCAAAGCGAACACGAAAAAATGCTTCATTTTTAGTTATCAGCATGTTAACAACTCCTTGAAGAAAAAAGGAAAAAAAATATGATTCAAGTCCTTCAACTTTATCACCTTCTGGAAACAAGTCTAACAACTATTTTTTGGATGATTTTGATCCCTCAACTTTGCAAACCAAGGCTCCGTTTGGGGGTACTTATTTTCACCGGTCAAGCGGTCACGACCGCATGTACCGGACCTTAATTAAGTCCCGGTTCATACGGTCGTGACCGCTTGACCGGTGAAAATAAGTCCCCCCAAACGGAGCCCAAGTTAAATAAGGTCCCTCCAACCATGCAAAAATAGTTAATTTGCAAATTTGAGGGACCTAAATCATGCCAAAAAAATAGTTGAGAGATCTATTTCAAAAAGGTAGCAAAGTAGAAGGATTGAAATCATATTTTTGCCAAAAAAAAACTATATGTGCATGCACAAAGTTAACTGATTTTAGAATCACCTTGGCAATGATCATAATTTAGAAGTTTTTTTGGTATTTAACAACAATTTAAGTCATTTTATTTGTTAATGTTCTGCGCGCTCAGCACTATATATATCTCATTATAAAACTTGAACTGCTAATATGGCGAACATGAACTAGTCGAGCATTTATAATTAGAACAGAGAACTAACAAACTCTGTGTTATTATTACCTGCAACTCCAAAATAGGTATGGTAAACATCCACAGCATCATCTGGCCTGTCAGAAATTCCTCCATTTTCACAATCCTACATATTTCGACATTACAACAATATATTGTTAAAATTAGTAAGAGAAGTTGGATTTTCTCTTCGAAAAAAATGTAAACTCGGACAATTATGAGAACAAACCTGACAGTTTAAGATGAATTTGGTAAGCTTGTTTTTATCAATCCAATGCACCCTGTCAATCATAATCAAGCTTGAAAGTACCCACCAAGAATAGCATACCTAAGAAGGTATATATATGATCCCAATCAAAAAGAAAATTTCAGTTCATTGCATTGAAAATTAAAAAATATAGCAGAGAAAATGCAACAATGAGCTTCCTACATCAGAGAGTTTTTCGGGACGTCCACACAGACCACCATCCGAGCACTGTCGCTCGCATAACCACCAGCCAAGAAGATCTTTATCGATATGGTGTAGCGAACCTGTTATCGAAAGGGCACCCACACAGCAGAATACTGCAAGGACACAAGCTAATGATGTGATGTTTATAAACCCTAAACCCTAAAAAAGGGTGGACAATAAAAGGCAGCGAGTATAGAAGTTGAACATCATTATGAGGTCTGTTTGTACCACGATAAAGTTTGAATCTGAAATTTAAAGTGAGCTGTCAAAGTTTATTTGTTTACTTGTTTTTTGCTTGGGTTGAAATGAGTTTCCCTTCTATCTTATATAACATTAGTTTATTATTGTTAAAACTGCAAATAATATTATATTTCATCATGTCATGAATTTAATAATATTTTAATATTATTAAAAGAAAAAATCCAAAGGACTTCCTAATTCAAAATTGTAACTTTTTGAAGGTGAGATTCAAGAAAGAAAACTCAAATCTATCTAGTTTCAACAAAATAAATGCCCGAACGCCATTGTGAAAGTAGTATTCAATCACTATGGCTCCATTTGGCAGGGTGGTGGCGGTCGTAAATGCATGGGTTAAGCCGTCATTCATTAAGGATCACTTAACAAACATCATCCGTTTGAACATAAAGGTGGATGAAGTTCCTTAGGTGGGCGTTAACGAATGACAATTTAATACCCATGTTCATGACCGCCACCATTGTGCCAAACGGAGCCTATACCTAATGTGATGCAGGACGGTCCTATATAATGGGAAAATAGTGAGTGAGCTCCTACATGCAACTGATATGAGATCCGACGACTTATACTTGCAATAATAATGATTTATAAAATGCAAACAAAAATCACAATAGAAGAGAACTTCAAAATTAGGAAAGCATGTGTAGTAGTATTAGTGTGAAAGTGTCTGAATTACAAACAAACGAACGAATGAATACTACATTTGCAACAATTGGCATGGAAACAAAGTTTACAACGAGATATAACACAAACTAGAAAATGATCATGAATTATATATGAAATAAAGACGACCAATTTGAAGACTCGCATAATATTGAAAGGAGAGGGCAGTCGGGGTGGTACAATCGCAATCCAGGGCTGTTTTCAGGACTCAAAAGTAAGCCCCAATTGTTGGACAGCGACAGAAGCTGCTGGACTGGACTTGGAGAGCCAGAACACTGGACAAGAGAGGTAGAATTCAGCAAACAGCAACTGTAGGAAGCTGTCCAGGGAACAAGTCAGCAACCAGGGCCAAGCTGAGAGGTATTTTGAGTGGCTGGCAGCAGGCTTCCAAGAGGTTGGTGGATGGGAATGGTGTGGGATGCTTGGCAAGAATTATGGGCCATTGAGGGGTGGCTGGACAGCAACTGATGGTAATGTGGGATAGGAAATGGGAGGAAAGGAGTTTCTGCGCTGATTCCTGGATTGGGGGGGGGGGGGGGGGGGGGTCTCGGGGGGGCTGGAGGAGGTGGTGGTGGGGAGGAACGAGGTGGTTTGGAGGAAATGGGGTGGAATCCACCTGAATAGGAGAGGATGAGGGGGTGGGCCGGCTGTTGAGGGGAGTGGAGAAATGTGGGTGTGTGTGTGTGTGTGTGTGTGTGTGTGTGTGTGTGGGGGGGGGGGGGGGGGGGGGGGGGGGGGGGGGCTATTATTTAGGAGGTGGTTCCTAAGTTTTAGGAAGTGGAGTAGTCGGTTGGTTAGCAGGTATTTATGGGTGGCTATGAATGGTGGTGGAGGTGGCTGGCCGGATGGTGGCCGGAGGTGATTGTTGGTAGTGGTGGTGGCCGTAGAAATGATAGGGCGTATGGAGGCGTATGGAGGCCGAAAAAACTAAAATAAAGTAAAATGATAGGGCGTATGGAGGCGGATCACCGAAAGTGTCCGAAGACGTTTTTCGTTGATCGCCGGAGATGAAACTGGGGGGAAGAAGGGGATGTTTTGGGAATTTTTGGTGAGAAAAGAGAGAGGGCACTAGGGGCGGCTGTGGTGATTGGGGAATGGGAGGGGCGACAGTGGGCTTATGAGGGCTTCTCTGTTAGGGTTTCGAAAAAGAGGGGGGAGATTAGAAGAGAGGAGAGGGAGTGAAAAACAGAAGTTCCGGATTCATTCAAGCATGCCAAAATAAAATCGGTCACCGGCTTATATACTCTCCGGGCTCAACATAATGAAACAAAAATATAAATGATAACAAACGAAACAGAAATTAAAACAACAATAATATAAAGGATAAAATAACGCCCCTCGACCATGTCGGCTAATCCGACGAGTTATGCGTGCCGCGTTCGCGGCGTTGATACACCCGCAACACTGGCGGTCGCCCTTCGCCCTTGTCCACTCCATCGAGATCCATAATGTAACATCCGTAAATTGACATGCGTTTTTATTTAAAATTGTAGGGGAAGGTCGCAACGAATTTTTGATCGAGGCGGCGCGTTGACAAGGTATAATGTCACTTTTCCTTTTGATAGCGACCATTAGTTCGTTAAGTGCATCAATTTTAGTGCGTGACGCGTTCTTTTAGTGGCGCGCAGTGAGGATAAAGTTATTGTGTAAGAAAAAGAACCTTGGGGTGCCAATAGCATTTTACCCCCCTCTCTCTCATACGGTTAACACATAAAAACCGCAGGAAATAAAATCTCGCAAACCCCTTTCCCGTAAACCCTCAGTCACGAGAGAAAAACCGCAAGCCGACTGCTCCGTCTCCCGCACGCTGCGACGCCGAGCCCGGCGCGCCTCCCGCAAGCCTTCCGCCGGCCGATCCTCCTCCGAAACCTTTCTCTGATCACTCCTCCCTCCTCTACGAGCACCGGTAGACTTTCCTTTTCCTCCCTTGGCCGTGAAAGTGTCGGATCCAACCCTAACCGGTGGAAGTGAACGTTTTGGCTTCGGTGAGTTCGATTCCTTCTTTTTTCTCGCTTTCTACTTGGTTTTTCCTTTGATTTGGAAACAAATCTAACCTAGGTTTTCGTTTTGTTTGCCCTATCCTAGGTTTTGGTGTTCGTAGTTCCCCACGGATTTTGTGTGGAACGCTTGGGTAGCCCCAAACGCTATACTAAAAGGTAATACTTGTAGTCTAACGCACAAATTTTGTAACCCTAGTGATTTATAAATTTTTCCATGAGAATATCGTAGAGGGGAATTTCTAAAATTAGGGTTACGATAAATTTCAGGAATTTGGCGGGGTCGGGGAAACTTTTGAAGGTCTCCAACAGCAGGATTTACTTCTGAAAAAAAGAAAATGTCGCCGCGCCGAGTATACGAACGTCGCAGCACCACGGTAAGGAAATCCTAATTCCTTTTAGTTAGACATATCAAATAATTGTATTTTATACGAATAAGTAGGTTTCGTACAACATCATAATCATGCATAGAAAAGTGTGACAGTAGAAAAATAATCGTGGAGACACGTATGAGAACGCCTTTTTCCATAACCACGTTAGTTAAGTCGTGAACAGTTAGTTAAGTACGAAACTTCACATGTACACGTAGGTTTGGAGACTGTCCGACCAAGGGTGCGAAGGCCCATTCAAGTCGACCACGAGAAAGTCAAGGGTCGCTCAGTAGTACACTAGAAAATATATCTCATGCAGAGTAGCGTCAGACCAAAACTGGTCAGTAGCACACCAGTCTTTTCGTGCTTGGTAGAGACGCACTACCATCCTCATAGGGCATATGGTATCCTATGAGTTACAGTCTTGGGAGTTGACTCCCCTTTGAGACAGTTAGCAGATTCGAGACCGTGTCCGCGTGGCACTAGAACAATTGAGTTCGTCAGATGGTCTCGGGTCGTCAGTTTCAGATTTTGCGCGTTAGGAGCTACTCTGCCTAGAGCCTTCCCAGTCAACGTGTAGGCTAGAAGCCACCTAGAACTCAAGTATAGACTTGACGTGAGACAGTACACTAGTTAGTGAACGTCAGGACTTGGGTAAATGAACGGAAAGTCATGAGTTTAGAATTATAGTGTTCACCAGTAAGGATAGGGAAAAGCATGCATATCATATATCATGAAATGTTTTCAGTGCACGAGACTAGTTTTAAAGACATGCATGCATTCATATGTAAATCTATTTTTTTAGTGTCACTAAGGGGAATTGTTTTTCTTTACTCTGACCCTTCGTGGGCAATGTTTTTCAGGTGACCCAGGTGGGAAACTTCGTCTAGGATGAGCGTCATGGTGGTGTCCGAGTGTAGTACTTTTACTATTTTCAGTTTACTCCATTTTCAGCATGTACTTGTAATTGTGGACAGTGTAACTCATTAATATTTTATGTATCTTGTGTCAGACTTATTTGATAGTTCAGATTTTCAGTTAATGCATTTTCATTTTGTTTAGTGGCTCTGTGAATCCAGACATCAGGTATGTGGTTAACCTTAGTTTAATTTTTACTCCCGCTGTAAGTATTAAATCTGTTTAGTTTGGACTTTTATTATCTGCTGCTACTAGTTTTAATACTGCTTCCTAGTTTTCTTTATATCGCTGACCCGACCGGACGGCTGATTTCTGTAATACTGGGAAGGGGTGTTACAAATTGGTATCAAAGCCAGGTTTAGGATCCCTGGACCCTAGAAGGTTTTCACAGAGCCATAGGACTGTATAACAGTAAACTTTTGTTAGTACAGTATTTTAAGTTGCGTTTAAGGCTTAGTTTTTCGCAGGAGTACGAATATAGTTGCCAAGCCAGTTTTAGTAGACGCTTGATAAATAACCAGATTTCTTTTATATGTTCTATCAGGCAACTCGAGTAAGTGAACCAGGTGAATCTTCACGTCAGGACCCTGTTCCTAACGCCACTATGGGAGATGCTGCAGTGCCACAGGTACCTCCAGTTCCAGCAGCTTCAGAGGGCACTGATATAGCGTCTCAGATTGCCAAGGCGGTTACTGTTGCCTTGATGGAGTTCCAGAGAGGACTGGCTGCAGGGTTTCCAGTTCCAGTGCACGTACCAGCCCCTGCACCAGCTCCTGCCCCAGCACCCGTGGAGATGACCCTGGAGCGTTATTTGAGGAATTTTAGAGAACTTCAGCCTTCAAACTACAGTGGGGATGAGACCCCGATGGATACAGATGATTGGGTAGCAAACACCAGAGACCTGCTGGATGTTTTGGAGTGCCCAGAGAATAAGAAGGTTCCTCTGGCAGTTTTCCTCCTCCGAGGTGAGGCAAAGGTCTGGTGGGACAAGTACCGGGCGGATGATCCCGCAGGTAAATGGTTATGAAAATTCCTTTAATTATTCTGGAAGTGATATGTTCTCTCTTTAAATAGTATGATTATGCTTTTGACCAGGTCGTACGCCAGACATGTTTACGTGGGGCGAATTTTATAGAGCCCTTGCGAATTGGTTCGTGCCTCCTTCCGCACGACGAGTTCTACAGGAGAGATACCTTAGACTTTTCCAGGGGGACAGGACTGTTGCTGAGTACGAGCGAGAGCTTACCCATCTGGCTCGATATGCGGGCGTAATGCAGGGTGACCAGGCTGAGAAGTGCAGCCGCTTTGTGGATGGCTTACGAGACTCATTGAGACAGCCGCTGATGACCATGGTCAATGCTGATTACAGGAGCTTAGTGGATACGGCTCGCAGGCTGGAGGCTGACCAGCAGAAGGTTCAAAAGCGAAGTAATTTCCGTGCAAAGCGAGCTCAGGATTCGCATAAGTCGCAGCAGAGCAGGAATGATCAGGGGAAGAATTGGAACAAGAAGCAGAAGCCTGATGCGAGGAAGTATGGTCAATCTGGTGACAGGAGCAGGGACTACCCCCTTTGTCCCAAGTGTCAGCGTCGCCATCCAGGAGAGTGTTTGGCCAGCGCGGGCGTGTGTTACAAGTGTCGTCAACCTGGACACATTGCTCGTTTCTGTCAGGAAGGTGGTTCGAATCAGGTAAATCAACCTTGTTGTATTTTTGTACATTTATAAATTTTTGTTAGATGACAAATGCATTTTGTTCCTGCAGTCGAAGTATGAGATTGGTGGCCCTAGCAGAGCAGAAAAGGGCAAAGCGTTGATGATTACCGATGGAAGACCACAGCAGGGTCGAGATTTGGTGCAGCCCAGAGCTTATGGACTTGGTCAGCAGGAGGCTAAGGGGCAGGAAGATGTAGTGACAGGTAAGTGTTTAATTTGTCTGATAAGCTTATTTAACCCTCCGTAGTGACACTCTTTTCTTTTTGAAAATTCATTCATGTAGGCATCCTTATGATTCGAAATTTACCCTCTAAGATTCTGTTTGATACGGGTGCCTCACACTCGTTTATCGCAGAATCTCTAGTGCGTAAGTTGAATTTAGAAGTATTCTCAGAGACTATAGCGCTGGATGTTATGATGCCGAATGGATCCCTTCTGCAGACCAGAGATAGGTGCAGGGTACCGGTGCAGTTTGGTGACACCGAGATTATTGTGGAAGCTTTGCAGCTACCTATTGCAGGATTCGACCTGATTTTTGGAATGGACTGGCTGTCGGCAGTCAACGCCAAGATTGACTGTAGGGCGAAGCAGATACAGTTTGATGGCCCCAATCAGACTTCTTTTTCTTTTCAGGACTTGAAGGGAGTAGTGAAAATGATTATATCTGCAGTCCAAGCAAGAAGGTGCATCAGTAAGGGTTGCGAAACCTTCGTAGTACTGATGAATGCAGAGACTAAGGCTGAGTTATCAGAGGTACCAGTGGTGCAGGAATTCCCCGATGTCTTCCCGGAAGAGCTCCTGGTGCCCCTCCAGATAGAGAGATTGAGTTCCCGATAGACTTGCAGCCTGGGGCTACACCGGTAGCCAAATCTCCCTATCGGATGGCTCCAAGGGAACTAGCAGAGTTGAAGAGTCAGTTGCAGGAGTTACTTGATTTGGGTTTTATACGCCCCAGCACTTCACCATGGAGTGCTCCAGTGCTTTTCGTGAAGAAGAAGGATGGTAGTCTGAGACTGTGCATAGACTATCGTGAGTTGAATAAGCTAACAGTGAAGAACAAGTACCCGATTCCCAGGATTGATGATTTGTTCGACCAGTTGGTGGGATCGAACACTTTCTCCAAGTTAGATTTGAGGTCAGGCTATCACCAGTTAAAGATTCGTGACTCGGATATTAAGAAGACGGCTTTCAGCACCGGATATGGACACTTCGAGTTCGTGGTCATGCCGTTTGGGCTGACCAATGCTCCTTCGGTATTTATGGACCTGATGAACAGGGTGTTTCGGGAGTACTTGGATCGTTTTGTCATCGTCTTTATAGATGACATCTTGGTGTTCTCTAAGAGTGCAGAAGATCATGCAGCACATCTCAGGATTGTTTTGAGCACACTCAGGAAAAATCAGTTGTTTGCCAAGTTTTCAAAGTGCGAGTTTTGGCTTTCAGAGATTGCATTCTTAGGCCATATCATCAGTCAGAAAGGAGTTAGTGTTGATCCGAAGAAGGTAGAGGCCATTAAGAGTTGGCCAAGGCCGACGACAGTTTCAGAGGTTCGTAGCTTTTTGGGTCTTGCTGGTTACTACAGGAGATTCATCAGAGATTTTTCGAAGATAGCCTTACCACTGACTTCCCTCACCAGGAAGGGTAAGGGCTTGGATTGGACAGTTGAGTGTGAGTTGGCTTTTGAGGACTTGAAGGGCAGGTTGATGACCGCACCGATTTTGAGTTTACCATCAGGGCCTGACGGGTTTCAGATCTACAGCGATGCATCAGGTCAGGGTTTGGGATGTGTTCTCATGCAGCATGGAAAGGTCGTAGCCTATGCCTCGAGACAATTAGAGGTTCATGAGAGGAACTATCCAGTGCATGACTTGGAGCTTGCAGCAGTCATACATGCTTTGAAGATTTGGAGGCACTATCTCTATGGAGTGCGTTGTGAGATCTTCACTGATCATAAGAGCCTCAAGTATATCTTTGATCAGCGAGAGCTCAATTTGAGGCAGCGCAGATGGTTAGAATTTCTATCAGACTACGACGTAGACATTCAGTACCATCCAGGAAAGGCGAACGTTGTAGTTGATGCCCTTAGTCGTAGAAGTTCATGTTTCTGTCTCCTCACTCAGCAGGAGGAGTTAGTGCGAGAGCTGGAGAGACTGGATATTACCGTTGTGCCACGCAGTAGTTTTGGTTCTGCAAGGTTGAATTGGATGGAGATTACCTGCGATATCAAGGACAGAATCAGGACAGCTCTACCGTTGGATCCAAAGATGGCAGAGATTTGGAGCTCAGTGCAGTCAGGACAGAAGGAGGGATTCACTATTCAGGATGATTTATTGTTGTTTGATGGCAGAGTGTGTATCCCCGATGTTAGTCACCTTCGCGAGGATATTTTATTTGAGGCACACAATTCCAGATATTCTATACATCCGGGTAGCACGAAGATGTATGCAGACCTCAAGAAGTTAGTATGGTGGCCAGGCTTGAAGAGAGACGTTGCAGATTACGTAGGGAAGTGTGAGACGTGCAAGTTGGTTAAGGCCGAGTGCCAAAGGCCTGGAGGCAAGTTGCAGCCACTTCCCATTCCTGAGTGGACATTCGAAGATATATCCATGGATTTCATTCATGGTTTGCCGAGATCGCAGAGTGGGAATGATTCCTTGTGGGTTATAGTTGACCGACTTTCTAAGGTCGCCCATTTCATTCCTCTTAGGAAGACGGATCAAGGTCCGAAGCTGGCACAGTTATATTTGGACGAGATAGTTCGGCTTCACGGTATTCCCAGGACTATAGTTTCAGACCGAGACGGCAGATTCACCTCCAGGGAGTGGCGATACGTACAGGAGCGGTTGGGTACCAGGTTACACTTCAGCACCGCTTTCCATCCCCAGACCGATGGACAGACTGAGCGCACTAATAGGACTTTGGAGGATTTGCTACGGATGTGCATTTTGGATTTTGGAGGAAAGTGGGAGAAATATGTTACACTTGTGGAGTTCTCCTACAACAACAGTTTTCAGACAAGTATTGGGATGGCACCGTTTGAGGCCCTCTATGGCAGACGTTGTCGGACACCGTTATGTTGGGCTGAAAGTGAAGAGAGATCCACAATCAGGGAGTCATGGATTGATAAGACCACTGATAGGATCAAGCTTATTCAGGAGCGTATGAAGACAGCTCAGGATCGCCAGGCCAAGTATCATGATCAGAAGCACAGGTCAGTAGAGTTCAGTGTTGGAGACTACGTTTATCTGAAGGTCAGACCAGTCAGAGGAGTTTCTAGAATAAAGCGGATGAAAAAGCTGAGCCCCAGATTCGTTGGTCCTTTTGAGGTGCTGGAAAGAATTGGTGAGGTTGCTTACAGATTGGCCTTACCTGAGGAAATGAGTGGTGTACATGATGTATTCCACGTCTCTTATCTGAGGAGAGCAGTCAGAGATCCTAGTCAGATCATCAGCACCGAGGAAGCACCAATTGAGACAGATCTTAGTATTGGGGTTAGACCAGTCAGAATAGTGGATTCAAGGATACAGAAGCTCAGAAATAGAGAGATTCGCATGGTCAAAGTCCTTTGGATGAACTGTGGCAGACCAGAGTATACTTGGGAGCGAGAGGATGAGCTTCAGAGCAATGCAGACTATTCTATTCTCTTCGATTCAGGTATGACTATAATTTTCGAGGACAAAAATCTTTATTAGGAGGGGAGATTTGTAACATCCGTAAATTGACATGCGTTTTTATTTAAAATTGTAGGGGAAGGTCGCGACGAATTTTTGATCGAGGCGGCGCGTTGACAAGGTATAATGTCACTTTTCCTTTTGATAGCGACCATTAGTTCGTTAAGTGCATCAATTTTAGTGCGTGACGCGTTCTTTTAGTGGCGCGCAGTGAGGATAAAGTTATTGTGTAAGAAAAAGAACCTTGGGGTGCCAATAGCATTTTCCCCCCCTTCTCTCTCATACGGTTAACACATAAAAACCGCAGGAAATAAAATCCCGCAAACCCCTTTCCCGTAAACCCTCAGTCACGAGAGAAAAACCGCAAGCCGACTGCTCCGTCTCCCGCACGCTGCGACGCCGAGCCCGGCGCGCCTCCCGCAAGCCTTCCGCCGGCCGATCCTCCTCCGAAACCTTTCTCCGATCACTCCTCCCTCCTCTACGAGCACCGGTAGACTTTCCTTTTCCTCCCTTGGCCGTGAAAGTGTCGGATCCAACCCTAACCGGTGGAAGTGAACGTTTTGGCTTCGGTGAGTTCGATTCCTTTTTTCTCGCTTTCTACTTGGTTTTTCCTTTGATTTGGAAACAAATCTAACCTATGTTTTCGTTTTGTTTGCCCTATCCTATGTTTTGGTGTTCGTAGTTCCCCACGGATTTTGTGTGGAACGCTTGGGTAGCCCCAAACGCTATACTAAAAGGTAATACTTGTAGTCTAACGCACAAATTTTGTAACCCTAGTGATTTATAAATTTTTTCATGAGAATATCGTAGAGGGGAATTTCTAAAATTAGGGTTACGGTAAATTTCAGGAATTTGGCGGGGTCGGGGAAACTTTTGAAGGTCTCCAACAGCAGGATTTACTTCTGAAAAAAAGAAAATGTCGCCGCGCCGAGTATACGAACGTCGCAGCACCACGGTAAGGAAATCCTAATTCCTTTTAGTTAGACATATCAAATAATTGTATTTTATACGAATAAGTAGGTTTCGTACAACATCATAATCATGCATAGAAAATTGTGACAGTAGAAAAATAATCGTGGAGACACGTATGAGAACGCCTTTTTCCATAACCACGTTAGTTAAGTCGTGAACAGTTAGTTAAGTACGAAACTTCACATGTACACGTAGGTTTGGAGACTGTCCGACCAAGGGTGCGAAGTCCCATTCAAGTCGACCACGAGAAAGTCAAGGGTCGCTCAGTAGTACACTAGAAAATATATCCCATGCAGAGTAGCGTCAGACCAAAACTGGTCAGTAGCACACCAGTCTTTTCGTGCTTGGTAGAGACGCACTACCATCCTCATAGGGCATATGGTATCCTATGAGTTACAGTCTTGGGAGTTGACTCCCCTTTGAGACAGTTAGCAGATTCGAGACCGTGTCCGCGTGGCACTAGAACAATTGAGTTCGTCAGATGGTCTCGGGTCGTCAGTTTCAGATTTTGCGCGTTAGGAGCTACTCTGCCTAGAGCCTTCCCAGTCAACGTGTAGGCTAGAAGCCACCTAGAACTCAAGTATAGACTTGACGTGAGACAGTACACTAGTTAGTGAACGTCAGGACTTGGGTAAATGAACGGAAAGTCATGAGTTTAGAATTATAGTGTTCACCAGTAAGGATAGGGAAAAGCATGCATATCATATATCATGAAATGTTTTCAGTGCACGAGACTAGTTTTAAAGACATGCATGCATTCATATGTAAATCTATTTTTTTAGTGTCACTAAGGGGAATTGTTTTTCTTTACTCTGACCCTTCGTGGGCAATGTTTTTCAGGTGACCCAGGTGGGAAACTTCGTCTAGGATGAGCGTCATGGTGGTGTCCGAGTGTAGTACTTTTACTATTTTCAGTTTACTTCATTTTCAGCATGTACTTGTAATTGTGGACAGTGTAACTCATTAATATTTTATGTATCTTGTGTCAGACTTATTTGATAGTTCAGATTTTCAGTTAATGCAGTTTCATTTTGTTTAGTGGCTCTGTGAATCCAGACATCAGGTATGTGGTTAATCTTAGTTTAATTTTTACTCCCGCTGTAAGTATTAAATCTGTTTAGTTTGGACTTTTATTACCTGCTGCTACTAGTTTTAATACTGCTTCCTAGTTTTCTTTATATCGCTGACCCGGCCGGACGGCTGATTTCTGTAATACTGGGAAGGGGTGTTACACATAACAATACCGTCCTCTGGGAAATTTGTCTTGCACACAAGGCAGAAGTCTGGAAACTGGTGGCGCATATCCGCTGTCCACCCATGTCGCCTCCGAGAGTGGGCGGTCCTACCAAGCCACCAAGACCTGCTCCATTGGCTGGTCCGCGAGGAGAATCGTGCGCGTGTATGTAATTCTATAGGGAAAGCACAGTGCTGGGGAAATGTAGGGGTCTGTCTGAGGAAGTGCCTCCTCGATTGGGTGATCATCGATCACCCGCTTGAGCTGCAAGACGTGGAACACCGGATGGATGCGACAAATCGGAGGAAGGCGGAGGCGATATGCCTGAATGCCCACCCGAGCTAAGATCTCAAAGGGGTCATAGAACTTGACCGTCAGCTTCGAGTGTGTCTGCAGGGTCACCCTGACCTGTCGATGTGGCCGGAGCTTGAGAAACATTGAGCCACCATTGGTGAACTAGACGTCGTGCTGGTGGCGGTTGACTGAGGCCACCATCCTATCCTGTGCACGTTGGAGGTGTTGGTGCAACTGACGGAGCATAGCGTCGCGGTCACGGAGGAGGCCATCCGCGGCAGAGACCGCACATTCGCCCGACACGGCCCGTGTGAGGACGGGCGGAGGCCTTCCATAAACTGCCTCGAATAGTATGGTGTCGGTGTTGGAGTAGAAGGACGTGTTGAAGGAGTACTCTGCCCAGTAGAGTTACTCAGCCCAAGCTCGCGGGTGACCACACACAAAACAACGCAGATAGGTCTTCAGGCATCGATTCATGACCTCGGACTGTCCGTCCGTCTGCGGGTGGTAGGTTGTGCTCATTTGAAGTTGCGTACCCTGCATCTTGAACAACGCCTGCCAAAAATAACTCATGAAGATGGGATGACGGTCACTCACAATAGAGCGGGGTAACGCATGGAGGCAGACCACCCCGTCAACGAAGGCAGCTGCCACTCTGGGAGTCGTGATTGGGTGTCAAAGCGGGATGAAATGAGCATACTTGGAGAGGCGGTCCACGATCACCAATATGCAGTCCCATGTTTTGGAGCGGGGAAGCCGAGAGATGAAGTCCATAGATATGTCTTCCCAGACATGTGCCGGAATGGGGAGTGGTTGGAGGAGGCCCCCAGGAAAGGTAGCCTAGTACTTGGCTCGTTGGCACGATCTGCAGGCCACAACGAAGGTCTCAACTCGCTGGAACATTCCCTACCAATACAAGGAGGCGACGAGGTGACGATAAGTCCTAAAGGCGCACGCATGACCGCCCCCCCCCCCCCCCCCTCCGAGGTCGTATGGAACTCGATAAGTAGGTGGGGATCCAGCTGAGAGGATGTGGACAGGACCAGACGATCCTGACAGTAGAGACGGTTGCCCACAAGGCGGTAAGTTGGGCGAGCGGTGGCGTCCCGCCGCAAGGTCTCCACAACCGACTGGAGCTCGGGACCGGCTGCAACTTCGAGTTGAAGAATGGAGGCGACCTCCCAAACAGGTCGGGAAATAGCCGCCAGATTCACCGTCTGCGACTGGCGAGAGAGGGCATCGGCCGCTTGGTTGGACGATCCCGCTTGAAACTTGATGTCAAGTCGTACCCCACGAGTTTGGCCACCCAAACCTACTGCGTCGGGGTCACAATCTTCTGGTGTAGAAGGTAGAGAAGGCTGTGATGATCCGTCTGAATCGTGAAGTGGCGGCCAAGCAGGTAGGGCCGCAAATACTGTACTGCTAGAACCAACGCCATCAACTCGGACTTATATGTGGAGCGAGGATGCACAGAGTCCGCAAATGAACGGCTGAAATAGGCGACGGGTTGGCTCGCTTACATCAAAACAGCCCCGACACCCGAGCCGGAGGCGTCACACTCCACTACAAAGGGCTGCGAATAATTTGGCATAGCTAACACGAAGGGCGGTGTTGAGGGCCTGCTGAAGGGTCTGGAATGTCGCGGACGCCGCCAATGGCCACTGAAAAATGCCAAACTCAGACTTCTTCAGCAGGCTGGAGAGCAGTTTGGCGATCTTGTCGTAATTCGAATTGAACTGACGGTAGTATCCGGTGAGACTCAAGAATCCCCGGACGTCGTGGAGTGATAGGGGTGTGGGCCACTGAAGGACGGCTCGAACCTTGTCCAGGTCTATAGCTACGCCATTTGAGTATATGGTGTGCCTCAAGTAACTAAAAATTGTCTGGCCGGAGACGCATTTCTTGGGGTTCACACAAAAAGAGTGCTCTATGAGAGTGGTGAGAGTAGCCCGAACATGGTCCAAATGGTTAATGGTCCTGCCAAGATGAACTGTAAACTACAATCTCATTGAAGAAAACCAATATATACTTGCACAGGATTGGATGGAACGGATCATTCATGGTAGTCTGAAAAGTGACTGAAGCATTGGTCAGGCCAAAAGGCATGACCAAGAACTCGTAATGACCATCATGTGTTCAAAACGTCGTCTTGGAAACATCCTTCTCTCGGACATGTATTTGATGGTAGCCGGCGCGTAGGTCCAACTTAGAGAAATAGACTGCTCCATGTAACTCGTCCAGAAGCTCATGAATGGCTGGAATAGGGTATCTGGAATGGTGACTTTGTTGAGTTCCCGGTAGTCCACGCAAAAGCGTCAACTACCATCCTTCTTGCGGACCAAGAGAACCGAGCTCGAGAGGGGCTAGCGCTGGGGCGAATGATACCTGTCGCGAGCATGTCGCCCGCCAGCGTCTCAATCTCGCCCTTCTGAGCGTGGTCGTAACAGTATGGTTGAACTGAGATGGACGACACATCCCCTTGTAGGGGGATGCGGTGATCCGTCGGCCTGATCAGGGGAAGGTGAGTCTTGTCAGCGAAGACGTTCTAAAAGAGGTCCAAGATAGCCTGCAGCGTCGGAGCAGTTGGCACACATTGGGTGGACTTCCCCTCCCCTTGCCACAAAGAGGCCACCCAATCCACGTTGGTGGATTTCTAAAGCGACCGTAAGGAGACGTACTGACGAAGAAACGCTGAATCTCCCTCCAGCAAGTAGGGCGTGTTCCCGTGGAGGAAGTGCATAGTCATGCAGTCCCATTTGATGTTCACGACCCCAAGGGTACGAAGCCAAGCCACCCTGAGAATAACATCTACCTCGTACAAAGAGAAGGCGTAGAAGTCTGCCTGAAATGGGCTGCTACCGATGGTGAGAGTGAGGGCCGCACACAGGCCACCATCGCCCGCCGCCTCTCATCCCTTAAGCAGCCTGAGAAAAGCTCGGCGACCTGCACTGGCGGCGTCAGACGATCCACAGCGTACTGAGAGATGAAATTATGGCTCGCCGCGCTATCGATCATCACCACCACATATGTTCCATGAAGTGTCCCCCAAAGCTTCATCGTTTGTGGGCCCCAGAATCCGGCCACGGTAAATAGTGGAAGGTCCAAGCTGTGAAAAGTGGTCGTCGGGGGGTCCTTGGTCACCGTATCCAACTCGAGGGCCTCGAAATCCGCGAGTGTCACCTCGGGTTCTTCCTCGCCACTAAGGATCGAGAGGTCTGTCAGTGGGCACTGGTGCATAGTAGGGCTGATATCGAGTCGAGTTCGAGCGATTTTGGATCGGCTCGAAATCGAAATTTTCGACTCGAACTCGGCTCGAAATCGACTCGAAATCGAAATTGATTTCTAGTCGAGACGGCTCGACTCGAAATGACTCGATTCCGAGATGGATCGAAATCGAATCGAGTCGGCTCGAAATCGAATCGGGTCGGCTCGAAATTGAGTAATTTTTCGTTTTATTCATATTTTGCTCAAAATTAAATTTGGCAACCGATAAATTTAGTAAATGAAACACTTAAAGCCTTCATTCTTTTTTTAGGTTTAAATTTTGTTATTTTAAATCTTAAAATAATAATATATTAATAAATACATAATTTTTTAATTAATTCGAGTTGATTCGAATCATATTTCGAGCGATTCAGGACTGGCTTGAAATCGACTCGAAATCAGATTCGAGTCAAATTGAATCGACTCAAATTGAGTCGAATCAATTTTAACTGATTCCGATTCGGCTCAATTTTCGAGCGACTTTTGAGTTTCGAATAATATGTTCAACCCTAGTGCATAGGAGAGTAGGGTTGCTTGCAGCGGAAGCACAACCCCTTGGTGCGCAGATCATGGTATTCTTGATAAGAGAGCTAAGGGTAGGCCAAAGTCCTAGGAGGGCGGGGCGGTGGTGCGGCCCGGCCGGGGGATGGGGGTATCTCGGGATGAGCTGGATGGTAGGCCACTGCTAGCCGGTTGATCGGGCGCGTTGGAGGGACGGGGGGCGGTTTGCCCGTGTCCATAGGCCGGATCTGAAATTATGCTTCCACCAAGCGAGCAAGATCCATGGCTTCTACAATCGACGGCGGATGGTGGGTGCGGATCCGGGCACGGATGTGGGGGAGGAGCTCATGCATGACGAAGCTGAGGTAGTGGTCTGGCAAAAATTCTGGCACATGCTTCGCCAGGGGGATAAACTCAATGATGTACTCGTCAAAGGAGCCTGTCTGGCGGACGGTGCAGAGTCACTCCACCGCGGAGCCTGAGTAGTGGGTGTCATAGCGGCGAATGAGCTCCTGCTGAAGGTCCGACCGAGACATGGCCAGTTTAGATTGACGTAGTCAACACACCCAGTGGAGAGCGGAGCCCTCCATGCCGATCAATACTGCATTGACCTTCTGAGTCTCGGGGATTTGCTGAATATCGAAGAATCCTTCGGCCCGGGCATTCCATCGCATAGGATCGGTACGATTGAATGAAGGTCCATCAAAAGAGCGAGGTCCCTGTGAGAACCCTCCCGGGGGGGCTGTGGCCTGATACGGGGAGCCCCAAGGAGGGACGACGAATACGCGTTGGACGTTGCGGACGTGATCGGGCGACCAGCCAAGAAGGAGTCGATCTTGGCGTCCATGCAAAGTATAAGTACCTGCAGCGAGGTGATGGAGTCGTCGTGGTCATCCAGACGACTAAGGATGGTTGGATCAGTGGGTGCGAGCGGCGGTGTTGCATCGGTGTTAGACATCGATCGCAGCCGAGGGGGCATGCACTCGAGTGGTGGAGGGAGGGGATCTGGAGTCGGCCGGAAGTGTCAGGCGGAGAGGTCTAGGCCGCTGGAGCGGCATTTAGGGCAGGAGGAACCAGGAGGGGGAGCGGATCGTGGACGATCGCAGATGTCCAGCGCGGCGAACCGCGTCCGGGTCGATCGCGGAAGAACCGCTTCGATTGCGGGTGCGGCTGCAGACCGCACCATGCGACGGGATGTGGCACAGTGGAAGCGGGGCGCGAGGGAAGCCGGGGCTGAGAGGCCAGCGGCGTGACAGAGCTGAAGGATGCACCGACACGGGATTGCTTAGGTACTAGTGCTTCGGGCGGCAGAGACCGTGGATGGAAGGAAGCTGGTCGTACCAAATGTTAGGGTTTCAAAAAAGAGAGGGGTGAGATTAAAAGAGAGGAGAGGGAGGGAAAACCAGAAGTTCCAGATTCATTCAAGCATCCCAAAATAATATAGGTCTCCGGCTTATATCCTCGTCGGGCTCAACATAACAAAACGGAAATATAAATGATAATAAAAGAAATGGAAATTAAGACAACAATAATATAAAGGATAAAATAACGCACATCGACCATGTCGGCTAATCCGGTAGGTCATGCGCGTCGCACGTGCGGCGTTGATACACCCGCCACACTGGCGGTCACCCTTTGCCCACGTCCACCCCATCGGGATCTGTAACATTCTAAGAGTGGTAGGGGCTGGTAGAGGAGATGTCGGCTAAGGAAAGTGGGGAGGGGCGGCAGTGAATAGGGAATGAGGTGGGGTGGCCGGCTGTGATGTGAGGGCATGAAGGGAGAGAAGGCAGTGAGCGGCAAGGGGAGGGAGAGGGGAGGTGACTCATGGCTAGGAGGGGATTTCCAAGATTTCGTACCCGGGAGCAGCTTCGGCACCAACTTGACCAAAGGATGGGCTTCAATAACTCATTCTTCAATACCCAAAATAAGAGCTCTCACCCTCAATACATAGACACTAGGGGAAACAATGAACGATTATGATTGACCGATTATTCCGACTCCAAAATAAATAAAAAATACAACTCAAAATAAAAAATGAAAAAAAAAACAACTAATGCTCGAATCGTCAATCCGCATAAGATGAATGGTTCCGATCATTTTGTTAGTCGATGTGTGTCATGATCCCTATCATAGTGCATGCTAGACTTCTTTTTTCCACTGGTTTGCCACTTGTAACCCGCCTCCACTGTGTAACACGCTCAAGCCCTCATAGTATGATAGGGCCGGAAAAAAATGATGGTTTGTTGTTTGCACACTGAGTGGTGGCCACTGCGCCCACCACAATGGACCTGACGCTGCAATGGCTATCAAAATGCACCCCACAACGGTGTCAAAACTGTCATTTACAATTAATCAGACAAGCCCTTGAATGAGATATAAGAATGTGATTGATACATTAATGATTATTGATACTCATCATGGTTAGAACAAGATGCAACATACTTTGGCCAGCATGAGACTCTCCTCCGGGAGTACATCCAAATCCCCCATCCAAATTTTTGCAGCTCACAATGTAGTCAACAGCCTTCGCCACATTGATTTTATCCAGAGAGCGTAAAATCGAAAGGCAGCAGATTGCACAGTAAGAAAATCTGTTGAAAATGAGGGCCAAACAACTAAGAACCTGGAAGTGTTGGATCCTCTTTCAGTTAAAATAGTTATGATGCATGGTATCACCTGGTGTCAACTTCACCCCACACATCACCTGAAAATGATCCATCCACATTTTGTAGCCCAGAAACATCTAACATACATATTAAGTAAAAACAATAACAAGAATAATAATCTCATCTTGCTTAAAAAACAAAGATCCACAAATGCTCACCTCTGATTCTATTCCAGTCAATAAAATGTTACTTACAAAGCAATTGGTTTTTCATTTAGGGCCCGTTTGGTGCGGCATTTTTGCTCCAGCGAGTTTGGACAAAAACACTAATATTATAAAACATGTGCTTGGCATGACAGCGGTTATGACAGGCACCAAGAAAAAACTAATTTCGAACATAATGGATGAAGTTTCTTAGATGTGCTCGGGCATTCACGAACGAAGGTTTACCGTGTTCACGACTGCCACCGTAATGCCAAACAGACCCTTGGCGCCGCACATCTACACATGAACTGTAAATAGGTCTCATACTTTACATAAAATATGGCAGGTCTATGTTGCTTAGAACCGCATTGGTCCCTCAGACTGGTGAAAATTAGTAAGCAGAATAGCAGATAGATGTTTCTCATCAGGTATTGTATTAAAGAGTGTTGTTACAATTTTCTTTTGACAAATTGCTTCTAAGCGCTTTCCATATGAAGATTTTGAGAGCGAAGAGATTGGAAGAGGAGATAGAGAGAGACAGATGCATATTTTGAAAATTTAAACAACATAATTGGGTTTACAGAGGGTAAACTATAACCGTTAATGAGAATTGATGGTATTTTCTGCTTAAGGATATATTTAGAGACCATCTGATGGAGATCAACGAGATGGTGAAGCACGAGTTTTGGGTCCGTTCAAAGCTAATTTGTCACCTGTCATATTTGGCGTCCCCCGATGGATGATCTGAGTTTGAGGATGCGTCCAGATCGTAATTGCGATATTTTTGTGCATTTGTTATATTTTTTAGGGTTTTTTTGGTGAGAACGCACAACCATCATGTACTGTCAATCATAGCACTCCAAGATGGTTGCCCAAAGTTAGGTATTATTATAAACATGAGGTACGAACAACTCTCAAGAGGTATGACAGATTTTGAAACATTCTTCCCCAAATCCGGCGGCCTTCTCACAGTGCCGTCTCCTATGTCCTAAGTATTGTCCTCCCATGTTTCCTTGTATTTCCTTTGTATCCAATCCTTTTTCAGACAAAATATAGAGCAGCTACCTTCTGTTCCCCCAAATACAGCAGCAGTCCATCCTTGTATTCCCCTTCCGAATAAAAAAACCCTTGCCTGTTTACCCAACAGCCATCAACTCACTGGTAAAGCTTCCCAGCCACTTCCCACTACAGGCAATCCCTACTCCACTTCCAAATACAATAGCCGATCTCTATTAAAGCTGCAACCAAGCCTTTTTTATCCCCCTTCCTGCAACAGCCACACGTTCCTAGCCCATCTCTCTCCACATCCAACCCCTTCCAGCCACTTAAACCCTAACCAAACCTTCCTAAACCATATCCCACAATATCCCGCCCATATCCAGCCCGTCCCTCCTCCGACAGCCCCCACACAGTCGTAGTCATCACTCCGGGTAGCCACCACCGCTCCTACGATCACCGGATGGATCTTCAAGCACTTGTCCAGAATGCCTTCGCTCGTGCGTTTAGTTACATTATGTTATTTATTTCAACATTGTTGTACGGATTTGGACTCTTATATCATTATGGATGTTCTGCGTTGTTAGGATTTTCGTATGTGATTAATCTAAACTTATAGGACTTTAATCGCCTGCACGCATTTGCTTTTTTCCCTCCAAGTGGAGGAAAAACCTAATTTGCTTCTCTTAAAATTATGTGCAATTGTTTGTGATAATTGAGTATGGTTTATGTTCTTATCATTACTTTCAATTTATTATCAGATTGTTCTCAGAATGCATACATCATCTTAGGCTAGACAAGAATTATTTTTCCAACACAAAACCTAGGGTTTCATATTTACAGCTTACGCGCCTAGACTACTCTACATCATCATTTCTATGTCGGGAACTGCAAGCTTATTAACAAGGACTAAAATTTGAATAACGTGGAGCATGCATAGAAAATGAAAGAGGGAGAGAAATGCATGCTTTTGAAAAATGAAACAACATGATTGGATTTACAAAAGGCAAAATAACCTTTTATGAAAAAAATTAATATTTTCTACCCAAGGATACATTTAGAAACCATGTCTACGTTGAGAATGTCAAGCCTATTGAGAAGGGCTAAAATTTGAACAGCGCTGAGTGTGTATAGAAGATGAGGGTCATGCCCAACATTTCCTGCAAAACCTCCTGCAATTACCAAGATGATAAATTCAGACATGTATAGCTCTGTATTACTCCTTTGCTTAAAAAAATATTTGAAACTAAGGCTCTGTTTGACACGGCGGTAGCGGTAATGAACATTGTGGTTATGAATCGTCGTTCATGAATCCCGACCTCCCCCAAAGAACTTCATTCACTGTTATGTACAAACTCACCGGAGCAAAGACGTCATGCCAAACAGAGCCTAAGCTTTTACCTACCACTTTCTTCATCCCAGCATGACATGATCCATGAGATAACTTCATTTTGATCAACTGTAGCAATATTCTGAAGGATATCCAGCGTGGTCAGACCCCAGTATGCGCCATTCATTCTTAGATGTTCCATCGTCAAAGCCATAAAGCTATCTTTTTCCTACCAGTCGTAATAAGTAGCCTTAAAGAGCTTTTCATTACTAAGCTGAAATTGAAGATGATTGATTAAGAAGATACAAACCTTTTCAATTGAAAGAATGTATTGTATGTGCTTGTCAACTTTCAATTCTTCCATCTCTTTGAATGACCACGCTAACAAATTACTGTATCAATTTATGAAAACAACAGGTCAGTTTTTTTCATTAATTATGAAAAAACTAATGGAGAGAACTCCAGGAATCGTCCTATTTTATATGCTCAGGTGTAAAATAGTCTATTTCATCATCTATATTTTACAAGTGATAACTCCTTTCGTTAATGTTGAAGTCAAGAAAATCCTAACTCCAAATGTTCGCACCTAAGTGTAGCCCTAAAGTTACTGATTTTGCGATCGAACACCACAATTCAAATGGCTAGAGCTAGAGAGAGAAATGTCTACAAACACGCCACAGATGCCTCAACAGGAAGGTCTCACCACATACCCGGAAATTTGGGAGAAACTTCCTCTCCGCAACCAAAAGGCTAAGCGAGGTATGAGGAAGGTATGAACTTGGCGAGTTTGAAACTTGGGGGGATCTCAACGTGTCATTCCCGGTACCCTTGGGGGTCTATTTATAGACAAATCCTGGGGGGTATGGTTACTCACCCATCCTCACCAACAATAACTCATACTCGCGAGTTACAAGTGCTACTCGCCACTATTCTCTTCCTTGAGGTCTGCGAATAACCACTAGGCTGTCGGGCTGAATGGTCTACGAATAGTCGTCTCCTCAAGCATTTATAATATCCACGAATTACGGGTTATACAGTTACATCATTTTCTACTTAAACCTTAAATAGAAATTGAAAAAGAGCTAAATTGTAATGACTGAACCGACAATATCTGACGTATTTTAGCCTTGGTGCTGCCTAAGTGCCTGACATATACTAAGATAAATCACACAAATTGATCATTTAATACAAGTGACCTACAAGTATTTCTTATGAGGTCACTCATCTCAAAATTATTCTCACCAAAGCATGCTTAATTGTGAAGTTCCTAGCACAACTCCATCACTTGCTTTAAAAATGCATCTTTGATATTTGGGGTTCCAAATTATTATTTTAGTCAAATAATTATTTTTCTACCTTGAATGTTGATCAACTTTATTCTTGCACCTCATTCCTTAGAAGCAATGGCGGAGCTAGGAATTTTACGAGACGGACACAATAAATTTAAACTGAGAATTTATTAGCAAAAATATCTCAAAATTTATACATCAATAGTGATTGGGCGAGAGCAAACGTAAGTAACCAAATTATTAACAATTAAATAGTGTATTATAGAGCGAAAAACAACGTAAAGAAACTTACAGATCAAGAAAACATTTTTCATGGACACATTCTGGAATCAGTTGATAATTGTGTCAACTGTAATAGTATCAGCAACATCCTTTTCAATAGTATAATTGACTGATTCTACTTCTTCATGCTCGATTTCATTATTTAGTCAATCAAAGGAATTAGAATTCGGACTGATTTCAATTCTTATGGAAATTAAATTGTTGTCAATTCTTAAAATCAATTCTAATTTCGTCCAAACGAACGGGTCATTTATGCTTTTTCCATCAAACCAATCTATAATGTAGATAATTAATAATATAAATTCATTTTATGAGACACAACTACCATGAATTTGGTATGCTCTTAGTCTTTTCTTAAACTAGTGCACTTAGAAACTTCATGAGATTCTCACCAAAAGGTTAAACCACTAATTCAAAAAATGATCGAAATTAACATAGAGAGACAGGAGAAACTTAGAATACTTGTTTGAGAGGCAATCCTAACTACATCCATTTAAGTATGACAGATCTACACTTGATGGGGTTCCCAGAGCCAGTTCAACCAAACCAAGAGCGACCCCGCCTGGACCGCGGGCAACCGCCAGAACCACGGGCAAGTCAGCACGTACTGACTTGGCCCCGTCTCACCATGGACCCCCACGCATTCCCCGGGCCACGTGTGGTCTTTGTTGGGTTCATTGCCCACAATGTCCTAGATTTGAATAAGTCAATCATATCAATGTCATACACAAAGTTATATTTGATGTATTCTTAAGTTCATGCATGCAGGTTAGTCCTTATAACATTGATAGGACAGGTATTCCAAGTTTGTGACATGTGGTCACAAGGCAGAAAGGTGGACACAAAGAAGCTGACTGGAAAGGCAGGAATTTGCCTAAGTACACGGGCGTTGAGTGAAACAAGCTCACTCAACGCCAGATGTCAAGGCAGAAAGGTGGACACAAAGAAGCTGGCTAGAAAGGCAGGAATTTGCCTAAGTCCACAGGCGTTGAGTGAAACAAGCTCACTCAACGCCAGATGTCAAGGAGCAGTTGACAAAGTTTAAAAAGCAGCTAAGTCCACAGGCGTTGAGTGGAGCAAGCTCACTCAACGCCAAAGGTAAGGAAAGATGTTGGCTAGCAAGAAATATGGCTAAGTCCACAGGCGTTGAGTGTACTCTACTCACTCAACGTCATATAGCAAAAAACTGTGAGACAGACTGAGGCAGTCAAAGTCTAAGGAGAAACTGGTTGAACTGTGGCTAAGTCCACAGGCGTTGAGTAAAGTCCACTCACTAAACGGCATAACATCAAAATCGTTGAGTATTGCTCAATCAGTCAAAGCCACAGAAAATCTGTGTAAATATTTGACTAAATCCACAAGCGTTGAGTGAAGCTTACTCACTCAACATCATGTGATAAAAAGCATTCACTAAACTTTTGTCAGTCAGAGACTGTGATCTCACAGAAATTTGGCTAATTCCAAATGCGTTGAGTGTAGCTTACTCACTCAATGCCAGATAACAGAAAAATATTTGCTAAGTAGTTTGACGTTGAGTGAAGCTTACTCACTCAACGTCAAGTGACAAATTCTTTCTAAGTATTATGGCGTTGAGTGATGAAGGCTCACTCAACGCCTAGTAACAGAAAGTTTGGTTAAGGCAAAAAGCGTTGAATGATGAAAACACACTCAACGCCTAGTAACAGAAAGTTTGGCTAAGGCAAAAAGTGATGAGTGATGAAGACACACTCAACGCTCTCAACGCCTAGTAACAGAAAGTTTGGCTAAGGCAAAAAGCGATGAGTTATGAAGACACACTCAACGCTCTCAATGCAAGAGAAACAGAAATATTTTCTAAGGCAAAAGGCGTTGAGTGGACTCAATGCTCTCAACGCCTAGAGACAGAAAACTTTTTTAAGTGTTTTGGCGTTGAGTGAAGGTTGCTCACTCAACACCTAATGGCAGAGAACTTTTTTGGGTGCTTTGGCGCTGAGTGAAGGTTGCTCACTCAACGCCTAGTGACAGAATTCTGTCGAAGTGTTTTGGCGTTGAGTGATGCTTACTCACTCAACGCTTATACTAAAGATGCTTGATTTTGGCTAAGTCCACGGATGGTGACGTCAGCAAAGTCAACAAGTCAACAGAATTCAAATTTGTTGCGAGAAAGCTACAGTACGCGACAAATGTAGTCGCTTGCCTTCAGTACTGCAATTAATGCAAAAGCAAAGTTGCAGTTGTCACTTTCAGTGGGCCCCACGAGTCAAAAGAGTCGTTGATGGGCTAATAATAAAAGGCGGAGATCGAGGAAGAGAAAATAAGTTTTGGAAAAAACAGTTGGCCCTCATCTTCTTCCTCATCATTGTTGCAGAGGCTGAAGAACTAAGTTCAAATCAGCGGGTCTAAAAGCTCAACAAAAGTTAGTTATTGACATCTCCATCATCAACTGCAAGATAGTTGGTGTCATCTTCATCTACACCAGCAAGGTCAGAGACATTTTCTCTGAGAAAAGGATAGCAGCCAAGGGCTAACCCTAGCTGCAGTTTCTGGTAGCTTCAAGCAAGATAGCTGGTGTCTTTTTTATCCGCACCAGAAAGCTCAGAGTGATTCTCTGAGAAAGAAGAGACAGCAAGGGCCGACCCTTGTTGCAGGTACTTCACAGATCCAGCAAATTAATTCTAAAGAACATTCTCTGGAAGTTGTGAAGAACAAAGCTTGAGGAGCAGTGATCTGAAAGCAGGCTCAGAGAACTATTTCTCTGAAGTCAAAGGTAGGGTTGAATCTGTTCAGTCCAAGAAGGAAAGAAAAAGCAGAGCAGCTGTTCTGCAAGTTACTTCCAGCACAATTCAAGATCTACTCATGTTGCTGTGAAGAAGATAGAGCAGAGTATTTCTCAGTTCATGTATAAATAGCCTCAGGAAATATATTCCTGAAGTCAAACTGGGCTGAGTTTATCTCGGTTCAGGAGGGTTGGCACAGAGAAATTTCTCTTGTGTTCAACTAACCCAACAACCCACTCTTCACCTTGTAAGATCTTTTTAGATCTGAGTGGTATGGTTGTTTAGCCTGAGTGTAGGATCACTGGTTGATCTGAGGTAGGATTTTGTTGAAAATCTAAGAGTAGGGCTTTGGCCTGAGTAGTGGGATTCAAGTGTGAATATGGCTGCAGGATCAAGTTTGAATCTGAGGTAGGTGATCAGTTGATCACTGAGTTATAGGGCTTTTGAGCCTGAAATAGGAGAGTCATTCTCTCTGAGTGTAGGACCTTTGGGTCTGAGGTAGGATCCAGATTTGGATCTGAGGTAGGGCCTTTGTGCCTGAGATTGTAGGAGAGTCATTCTCTCTGAGGTAGGATCCTTTGTTGATCTGAGGTAGGATCTTTTGTTGATCTGAGGTAGGGTTGTCCTCCCAGCCTAAGTGGTAGGGCATTTGGTCTGAGGTAGGTGATCAGTTGATCACTGAGTTGTAGGGCTTAGTGCCTGAGATGTAAGTATTGGAGGAGGCTGAGAGATCCTAAGGGATCTGAGGTGTAAGCTCTTAGGAGCTGAGATTGGAGAAATGTCTTGTTTAACTAGAAATTAGAAAGGTGGGAGGGAAAATGCACGTACCCATAATTTGGGGAACCACTATAAATTTGTTGTGTTGTTTGTGTGTGTGTTTTTTTGTGTGTTTCTTTATTGCAGGTTATTTGGTTCTTAAAAGCAAATATCTACTAACTCACCAAACAATTAAAGAAAAAAAATTAAAAGAAAGTCACAAGAGACTAATAACTTATTTATCTCACCCCACTCTAGGTAATTTAGCTATCCTTGAAAACAAAGACTTTCAGCCTTAGTCGCGCACACCTTGGCTTGTGCCCTCGATTGCGTACCCCAGCGACCGCCCTTTGGCCGCCCGAAAATGGGTGGTCGTTTACCATCTAGGGTGGGAGGCCACACAGCCGCTCGGCCACTTAGACGCCTAAAACTGGGCGGCCTCTTGATCGCCCAGAAATGGGCGACCGTGTCCTGCCTAGGTCGGGCAGTCATACGGCCACCCCGCCCTCGAGCCACCCAGATAAGGGCGGTCATTTCTCTCCAGGGGCAGGTAGCCACATGGCCGCCCCGCCACTTTAGTCGCGCAGATCTGGGCGACAATGTCCTGTCAGGGGCGGGCGGCCACACGACCTCCCCGCCCCTCTGGCCGCCCAGATCTGGGAGGCCTCTTGGCCGCCCAAATCTGAGCGACCACGTCCGCTAGGGGAGGGCAGCCATATAGCCGCCCCGCCCCTCTGGCCGCCCAAATCTAGGCTCCGCTTTCTGCCTAAGGTCGGCGGCCGTATGGCCGCCCCGCCCACCCGTCGGGTCTGTCTTCTCGCCGGCCGACGGCCTTGCTCGGTCGTCGGCCTCCTTCGGCAACTAGCCTCGCCGGACCGCCCCTCCCCTCGCGAGAGGGGCGGTTATTTTTTTGTTGGGGGTTAAATTTGTCTGGGGGCAGTCTCGTCATTTTCGTAAATTTGGTGACTTCTGTGCCCCGTTTCAGATGTTTCTGTTAGTGGGACTGGAAGTTATCGGGGGAAATTACCGAGCCGCCCCTTTGGAATCAATAAATAGACCCTGATTCTCCTTCCTTTTCATTCTCTTCTCCGCCCAAAAAATCATTTAGTAATTTCTCTCTCCTCCTCCAACAGATTTTCTCCCTCTTCCTCCTACGGATTTTCTCTCTCCTCCCGGGTTTTCTTTTACGTTTCTCCCTTTCTCGCATCTCTCCTTCAATGCATGCACGTCCTTTCGTGTGTGCGCTCCCCCTTACGAACGTCAATCCGTGTGCAAGTTTCTTCTTGCGTGCACTCTCCCTTTGCGCATGTCCATCTGTGCGCACGTTCCATCATGCGCACATTCCTCCTTGGGTGAATGCCTCAGTACGCTCGTCATTCTAAATGCGTTGTCGTGCGCTCCATTGTCCAGACCGCTCATGTGAGTGCCCCGTCTAGTCATCCAAAGACTGTCTAGTCCACTGAAGCTGCCTGCAAGATTCATCAAGCACTTTGATGATCGCAAGGGGTCCAATAATTGCCTTTTGCCATCAGCCATCCGTGTGGTGACCGAGCCAACCGCAGGCCTCCTCAATGTCAGCAGACCAATCCCGACAGAGCTCCCAAAGTTTATGTCTCACACCGCCAACAATTGGCAAGACTAATTTTATAGCCCACCAAGGACCGCTCAATCACAGTCAGATGAGCAGAACGCTCCGTCCTAGCGCCCTCAACTAGGTAATAAGCTCGCTAGTTGGCGACAAGTAAGCCACCCCAGACTCTTTTAAGCACAACATGAGATAAACCACAGAGGATTAGACGCGCTGAGCGCCCCACCTGAGCTTCCAAGCCCCAGACATTAGAATGAGTGCAACGAGCTGCTCCCGCCTCCAAGCAACAGTCAACGACTCTAAAGCGTCCAGATTGTGAGCTCCCTGTTGTAGCAGGACAAAAGATTAGCTCTGTGAGAGGTGATCTGTCACCCTCTGTGTTGAAGCCGGGAAAATAAGAATTTTTCAGCTACAACACTCCAAGCCTAATACTTTTCATCTCTCTCTTTCTCAACAATTATAACGAGAGCCGGTCTGTCGCCCCCGAGTTCTTCAAAAAGTCTTGTACAACAACCAACAAATAGTGGAGGTTTGACCGACACAGATCCGGCTACGTGGTTTTTCACCCAGTTAAAGGGTTTTCCACGTTAAAAAAAGGCAATTGTTAAAAGCACTGCAATTTTGGCTAATCGCACCACATTGTTAAACGCACCGCAGTTTTTCACATATTGTTAAAAGCACTGCACATTGTTATCCGCACCGCAACTGAGATAAACGCACCGCACTTGACATATGAATTAAAATAGGCAAAAATATGTTTTCATTGAATTACAACATTAATTCAAACTAAATAGAGAAAATAATTGATCCAAAAATTCATCAAATGTGTTGTCCAATTCTTTGTGATCTTCATGCTCCTATAAAAAATAAGGGATGAAATTTTAAATCAACATACAAGTTGCATATTAAGAAATTAAAGTTTATTTAAAAAAAATTCTTACCCAAAAGACAATATTTGATACCCAAAAACATGAAGTCTTTTCTCCAAAATTTTTGAACTTCATCTTCATATATAAATCAACCTAAAAGTTAAAAATAATAATAACATAAAGTAAGCTTTACTAACCATTGTTAAAAGTCATCTAAGTCGATAACCGAAGTATTCTTTGTACTCGTTGGTAGAAGAATTATGCGTGACATATATGCGGATTCTCACGTTTGTGCAATCTCCTCATGAAACCTTCTCCATGGCGAGAATAATGGTGGCAATGGACAATTATCACGCAGAGTTAGCGCCACGAAATGATTTCCATTTATGAATCCAATGGAAAAAAGTTTAGGTTCTGCCGGTGGAATTGAATACAGTGGAAGAAATGTGAAACACTGATCACGTGATAGCTGAACTACGGCAACATTATAGAATGATGCAATTACCAAACCCATATCAGAAAGTGACATCCATTTTTCAACTGGTGCGGGTGTAATTGTGCAATCAAGAGAATCTATGAGTTCTTGTTGTTTACTGGTGTCGTACACATTATCATATAATGTCACATGCTTTAAAATTTCATATTGCAAATTTTTCCTTGCATCCAATCATTACCCAAATTCAAGCCTTGACTTATAGCCCGAAATCCATAGTGGTCATCTCCTTGCACATCAACGACATCTATAATGTGTTCGGAGAATAGAGATTGCAATTGTTCGCGAACAAAAGAACTTATAAATAGGTTCCCGTCTTGAGAAGGGGTTCTTAGTTGATATGTTGCTCTTTTTCGAGCATTCAATTTAGCCACTTTTTTCATCTTTTTTTCTTCGGATTGTGAACCTTCCATAGCAAGAACATGCTCAAAATAGGAAAGATCGCGTTTTGTGGATTTTGTGTCATCCTGAAATTTTTTATAACTCCTTTTTGTTCTTCCTTTTAGACAAATCGGCACCAAATGCTCAACTGTTTTGCTACATGAGGGATCAACAAATTCTCGGAGTTTTCTTTTCGTTACTTTTTTTTGTTGAAAACTTGAGGCCGCAAACTTAATAAGAATGGCTTCAACTTCGTTGTTAATATCAATGTGCTCTTTTTCTTTTTTTCTCTTCTTCTTGCAATGTCAGTTGCTTCCAATGTACATTTACCACCCATAGAGAGAGCGGTTTTGATTGCAATATGTACGGTAACAGCTCATGTGAGCACGGGAAACCCATGGTAAATCTCTTTCTATGTGCACAGTTTTCAGCATGCGACATTTGAGAACTTTTGAGTAATAATTCATCTTCCTCTTTAATGAACTCAAGTGTTTTCAAAGAACAATTTCCAAATAAATCTGTATACAGAAATCCGCTAAAATCTTTATTTACCTGTATGCAGCTCTGTCCAAAGGACATTTTAATGTTTGTATGTTGGATATTGATCATCTGATCAAACGTCTTCCATATGGTGGTCAGATTACTAATACTAACTTCAAGGAATTTTTTCAACATACTATGTTCACTCTTCACCCTGTTTGTAGTTGTACTACCCAAATGCAGAAATTTGTCAACCCATACAAAAACAAAATATTGCTTTTATGGATCAACCCACGAAGACGTAACATAACTCAATGCATCTGTGTAATCGGAAGCAAAATCGGCCAAAATGTGTTGAATTTCGTAGTGAAAGCATTTTCCGTTGGTGCATCGATTAAACCTTGTCATGCACGCATAAAGCGATCAAATTCTTTATCTTTGCTGCAATATTTTTTACAATTGGTCAGCACGTTCCTGTTAATGTGAATCTAACACAATAAATTTTTTGCACTTGGAAATGTAGCTTTGATAGCATTCATTAGCGCGAGTTTTCTATCCGTAACAAGCACAACCAGTGTTGATGATGGTTCAAACAATGATTGGAAACATTCAAGTGCCCATGTATAACTACTTTCGGTTTCATCGGACATGAAACAAAAACATGAGAAAAATGACTGATATGTTGAAGTGAAACCCACTATACAAAGTAATGGCATGCGATATCGGTTTGTTTTGTAAGTGCAATCAAGTTGAAAAACGGTCGGAAACATGTTACTCGATTTGATGGAGACAGGATGTGCAAAAAATAAATTTTGCAGACGGTCGGTACTATCAACAACCCGATTGAAGCTGACATGACCCGCCAACATGATAGGCTTATATAGGAATTGTATCGGTGTACCTCCGGCCAACTCTTTTTTGTGTAGCTGTACTCGTTCGTTATAAATAGTTCTTATGACTGTTTTGTTTATAGAACTTTTTTTTTTAGCTGTGGCTAAAATCTTCCTTGGTTTTACTCCTGAAGCATATATAACTTCTACTATTTTAGCTTCCTCCTTGTCCAATCGCCCAACATATGCATGCGCCTCTAAGTGAACAAGGTCATGATTATGCAAACCACAAATAACTGTTATCTTTCACTCATCTACATGTGCTTCCTTTTTCCCGGATATAGAAAACGGACCACATCTTTTGATAGATGATTTCTGAATGCCCTTCTTTACAAAATCCTTCTTATTTTGATTGTCACGGTGATGACCACCTTTATCACAGCCTAAGAGAACACGGGGCGTGAGCCGACCAACTAGCTTATCTGAACGTGTAATAGTGATAACAAAACCCAAATGTCTCGCAATTTTTTGTCCCCACTCAATCAATGCCTCACTTGTAGGGAACACTTCATCCGTTGCAAAATGAGAACCCATATCCACTTCACTAACTTTTGGGATCTCTTTATAAGGGGCAATTTCAAGAGAAACATTCATACTAGTACCCTCCATATACTGTACAAATCTTTAAAAAATTTTACAAAAAAAAATCATTCAAGCGTTCTAAGAAATTAGGGTTGTGTGTGGAGAGACAAAGTTTTTAACAAAACCTAAATGCAGAATCTAGAGATTGAGAGAGGTAGGAGGCTAAGCTTACTATCTGCAGGAGATGAGGCCGGTGGCGAGCAGGCGGCGGGAAGAGGCGCTCGGCACTATACAGAGCCAACAGTTGCCGGCATAATGAAGAACAGGGCCGACGGCTACCAAGATCGGCTACCACGGTCGGCGGCCGGAGCAGGGCAGGCGTCGATTGCCGGTGTCGGCGGTGAAAAGGCAGCGGTCGTCGGCGTTGGGGGTGTCGGCGCGTCGTCGCGTGGGAATCGGCGGACGGAAAATCGGGAGATTAGGGTTGTGGTGCGAGAATGGAGGAGTGCGGCTAAATTTCGGGAGCGGTAGATTTTGAGGGTTAAAATACCTAAATGTGGTGCGATTAGCCAAAATTGTGGTGCCTTTAACAATTGCCTAAAAAAATTGTCATGTCAGCTTCTCTTTTCCTATGACTGTTTGCACGCTCGACCGTTCCCGGATTAAGACACTTCAATTTCGCTCAGCCTACCAGGATCCTTGAGTAATCCGCAACAATACTCTTGCTAGGAGAGCAGTAACAGCTCATCCCAAACCCTAAACCAATAATCCATCACACCTAATTGTTTTTTTCTCTTTACTGGCACAATTGAAATATAATTCATTTAAAAAAGAACTCCCTTCAGTCGCAAATAATAGAATTAATTGCATTCATTCAACTCATTCCAAAGGTAAAGAGCAGCGATTCATCCATGATATGCGAGCCAAGAAAAAAATAGAATCAAAATGCAGATCCCAAACGATTTTCAGTTCTACAGTCGTCCCTAAACAGTAAAATCGTGTGTAAATGTGGAAGTGTGGAGCTGTCGAATTGGCCTTACCTCGGATCGTTGAACGAAGATTGATCCGCCGCTCCTGTATAGATCGTGAAAGTGTGGAACTGCGCGAAATCAGCCGCCGCTCCTGTATGGATCGTGAAAGTGGAAATCACTGCCGCTTCACGCTTGGAAGGAGATTGATCCGCTCCTGATTTTTCCTGTACTGCCGCCTCTGAAGATCGAGTCCTCTCTGTCGATGCCGATCAGAAGGAGCAAGGAGAGCCTGCCGCTGCAAGTTTCCGGCCGCTCCGGTTTTTTTGCGTGTGTTTCCGCCGGCTGTTAGGGAAAAAGCCCCGATGGTCTCAGCTCTCCCGGAATCATTCATCGCCGACACCGGCATCAGCGGAATATCAAGCAGCTCAGCCTTCAGTTTTGGCAGCAATCCAGCGTCCAGGATTCATCATCGACCGGGCCCACATCCAGATATAACGCCAGCGGCAGGATCTCTTCAACAACCCAGATCTACTGTTATTTTGTAACTTTACCAGTGTAACGGATAGTTTAGCTTTTATTTATATCACTGTTTTGTACCGTTGTAAGGCATGAAATGGAATATTAGTATTTTTTTGTTCTTCTTCCTCCTCTGCCCCCTTTTCCTCTCCTCCTTCCCCGCCCCCTTCCTGGGTATTCTTCCTCTTCGAACCACAGCCCCCATCACGCGCAGCAGGATCATAACATTTGGTGCTCTCGTTGAGATCCATTGGTCACGTTTTTGCGATGGGCGACGGACTACGCTCCATCTCCGACGTCAAGGCGGCCCTACTGGCCGAACAAACCACTCGTGCAACCCGGATGGAGGACATGCACCGGCAGTTGATCGAGGAATTGGCCCAACACACGCAGCAGCTACACCAACAATTTGCCACTGAGTTTCAGTCAAAAGAAAACCTCCTATCCCGCCAGATCCTGGCGTCTAAGGAGGAGGCGGCCGACCAACTCGCCGCCCAGATAACCACGCTTAGGCAGGTCCTGCTACAGCAATTCACAAACCTTCAGAAGGTCATTGGCAAGGGGCCTAGCCTGGACGAAACTCCCATGGATCGGCCATCAACGGAAAGGAATCAGCGGGGATTTGCTCCAGAAAGTTACCCCGCTCAATCTTCAAACGACATTCTCGGATCAACCCCCTTCGGCAACAAAACCCAGGTAGTTTCTGAACGACCTGGTAACTATGAGATTCCTGGCCCAAGATTTTCCGATGGCGACCCCACAGATTGGTTATATGATTTGCGCCAGTATTTTGAATATAATGGAACACGCACTTAAGATTATTTATTAATCGCCTCCTTCCAGTTAGACAAGCCGGCCTCTAAATGGTATCAAGCGACACTTAAAGATCATTCCGCGTTAACTTTTCATTTATTTGTCGACGCGCTTAAAAAACGTTTTGGACCATCCCTTTATGTTAAACCAGCCGGCCTACTAACCAAACTACACCAAACCACCACTGTCCTCAACTACAAAACTGAATTTGAAGAACTAATGACCAAGGTTCCGGGATTACACCCAGAATTCATCTCTGACATGTGGGTCTCGGGACTTAAAGAACACATTCGTGGATCGGTACAAATTGCACGACCAGTCGAGATCCATGACGCTTACGCCATCGCGCGTATGCACGAGGACCAACATAACATAAATCATAAAAACCACACCCCCACGTTTCACAACCGCGCCCCCTTCGCGAGGGACCACAACCGGCCACCAACCCACTTCAAACCCAAGTACCCCCCTATCAAACGCCTCACGCCAGCCGAACTACAAGCTAGGCGCGACAAGGGACTATGTTATAATTGCGACGAACGGTTTCACGCGGGACATAGATGTAAGGGGCGAGGGGCTTTGCTTTACCTCGTTGGCACCGAAGAACCCGAGGACTTGGACGAAATCGACCCTGGCGATCCACCACCCGATGAAGAATTTCCACCCCCGATGATCTGTCTACAAACACTTATCGGTGCCCTCCCCGATCACGGGCTGCGCATGACCGGTTACATAAATAACAACCCAATACAGTTGTTTATAGATAGCGGCAGCACACACAATTTTATTTCCCCTCGCACGGCACAATTTCTCAAACTTCTGATCCTCACGGTTAAGAAATTTCTGGTGTTCATGGGGAATGGATCCACTGAATCGTGTCAAGGCAAGTGCAAGGACACAACCCTGCTCATACAAACCGCTCGCTATGCCGTTCACTTATATGTCCTTGATATCGAAGGTACGGACCTCATCTTGGGTCAAAGCTGGCTCCGGACACTTGGTCCTGTCACGATGGACTATGATAAGTACACCTTATCTTATTCAGGCTCACAAGGACAAGTGACTCTGGTTGGACATCGCAACGCCTCGTCAGCGGGTCAGGTCTCATCATCGCAGTTTATGCGGATGATTGCAGTCAAACCATCCGCAATATGTCTCTTGCTCACCAAGACAAGTCCAACGAACACCCCACCACACACCGTAGGCAACATAGTACAAAATATGACAAAACCCTTTCAGAAGTTACTTGCATCATTTACCACCTTGTTTCAAGAACCCGTGTCACTACCACCCCCACATGATATTGACCACAAAATTAATTTAACCAACGAGGCGGCCGCACCAAATCTGCGCCCTTTTCTCTACCCATATCATCACAAAAACGAAATAGAGAAGTTAGTTTCAGAAATGCTCTCCCACGGGCACATCAGACCTAGTACCTTCGTTTTCAGCTCACCCGTACTATTAGCAAAAAAAAGGATGGCACGTGGAGGTTTTGTGTCGATTACCGGGCACTCAATAAAATCACAATAAAAGATAAATTTCCCATCTCAACCATTGATGAGCTCTTAGATGAGCTATGCTCCGCTCGTTTCTTTTCAAAAATCGACCTCCGCTCCGGATACCACCAAATTCGCATGGACAAACATGACATCCACAAAACCGCTTTCAGAACCCACCACGGGCACTATGAATTTTTAGTTTTGCCCTTCGGGTTAACGAATGTCCCTTCTACGTTCCAAGCACTCATGAACACCATCTTCCAGCCTTTTCTACGAAAATTCCTCGTGGTATTTTTCGACGACATCCTCGTTTATAGTGCTACGGAAGAAGCTCACCTCGACCATCTTCGCATCACTCTAGAGATACTCGAGCATCACACGTTATTCATCAAGCTCTCCAAGTGTTTGTTTCTAACTACCAAAGTCGAATTTCTCGGACATATCTTCCACGACGGTCAGGTTAGCCCCAACGAAGCTAACATCGAGGCTATCAAACATTTTCCCACACCCTCCAACCAGAACCACATCTGTGCCTTCCTGGGGTTGACGGGTTACTACCGGAAATTCATCCGCGACTACGCCAAAATTGCATTCCCATTAACAGAACTTTTTTAAAAAAAACTCGTTCTTTTGGAACAATACTACTCAAGAAGCCTTTCACCAATTACGGAACAAATTGATTTCCTCCCCCATACTCACCCTGCCGGATTTTAAACAACCATTTACATTAGAAACGGATGCTTCAGGCACGGGAATTGGAGCAGTGCTGAAGCAAACCACGGGCACCATTGCTTATTTTAGTAAAAAACTCTCTCCTCTAATGCAACGAAAATCAACGTACATACGCGAATTGTACGTTGTTACCACAGCGGTGGCAAAATGGCGCCAATATTTACTCGGCCATCAATTCACCATCTTAACGGACCACCAGAGTTTACACCACCTACTCACCCAACATATCCAGACCCCCGAGCAGCAAATCTTTTTGACAAAACTGCTCGGTTACGACTTCATCATTCAATATCATGCGGGCAAAAACAACCAGGCCGCAGATACTCTTTCACGGTTACCCGAAATACCCGAACATCAGGCCCTACTAAGCCTTACAAAGATCACTACTCTCATACTCACTGTGTTAGATGGGTTAGACAATGATTATGCCAAAGACCCCTTGGTCCACAAATTCCTCCAGGAACCACTGGCCTACCCCGACTGGAAGAAAACGGGAGCCTACATCACATACAAAACAAATATATATATACCAAACATATCCACCATCAAACAAAAACTCATATTAGAGGCCCATTCTAGCTTAGTAGGTGGTCATTCTGTTATTAAAGGCACACTACATCGACTTCAAAATCAATTTTTCTGGTATAACATGAAAGAAGAAGTCACCACATTTATCAAACATTGTGACCTTTGCCAAAAGGGGAAAGCCGTAAATCACCTACCATATGGGATCCTCCAACCTTTACCCACACCCCAAAGATTATGGGTCGATCTCACCATGGACTTCATCACCCATTTACCTAACTCCAAGGGGTATACCATCATTCTAGTAGTTGTCGATCGGTTATCAAAAGCCGCTCACTTCGCCCCCCTCAAACACCCCATGACAGCCCCCATGGTGGCAAATGAATTTTGGAACTGTGTAGGAAAACTACACGGAATCCCCGAGACCATAATATCGGACAGAGACACTATATTTTTAAGCAATTTTTGGGTCGAACTTTTCAGACTTCAAGACACGATTTTAAAATACAGCTCAGTGTACCACCCACAAACAGACGGACTCACCGAAAGTGTGAATCGTTGCCTAGGGCAATACTTGCGCATTTTTTCACATGAAGTACCAAAAAAATGGTCTCTTTTTCTCAACCTCGCCGAATACCATTACAATACATCGTATAACTCTTCGACCAATATGACCCCTTTTGAGGTCATGTTCGGTCGACCACCTCCTGGTTTGCTCAATTTTTGTGCAGGAAGTACCAGCAATGAAGCCGCCGAGGAGACATTACAGACACGGGAACAACTACTTCATGTCCTCAAAGAGAACCTAGCTAAATCCCAGCAACGCATGAAAGCACAAGCTGACAAGAAACGGAAAGAGCTCAAACTAAGCAAAGGCGACTGGGTGCTACTCAAGTTACACCTGTACCGGCAACTCACCATGAAACGACAACAAGGAAAGAAATTTGGTCTGAAGTTTTACGGGCCGTATCAGATAACCGAAGTCATTGGGGAAACTGCATATCGACTGCTCCTCCCACCATCATCCAAGATACACCCCATGTTTCACGTCTCGTTGCTCAAGCCCTATGCGGGGGACCCTTCAATTCATATCACCGAACTACCAGAGTTCAGCTGGGAAAACAATCCCATACACCAACCCATGGCGGTCATTAACACTCGCTAGATCGTGAGGCAAGGTCAAGAGATCCCCCAAGCACTGATACAATGGCAAGGACTTCCCCCTTCCGACAACACATGGGAGGATATTGCAGAGCTACAGGATAATCCTCTACTACCCACAGCCATGATACAGCAACTAAAGGAATTCGAGCTCAGCACTGACAATCTGAAATGGGGAAAACAGGGTAAACGCAGCGCCAGAACGCATCCCTCCGTTGAACTCATTCCGCCCAAACATCATGGACACATAAGAAAAACAGAAACACCCACCGCCACAAAAAAATTCATGCTTCAACACAGCGCACAACCAGCTGAACAATAAACTCAGTCGGAACAGGCGGAGAAAATGTTACCTTCCCAGCCCAGTATTGCAGCTGAAATCACGAGTTACAGCCCTCAGACACTCTGGTTATCTTTTCACGTCATCACCACTGCCCTCTCAGAAATTTCGACCACATCTGAAGAAGGGGGAATAGAGATTCCTCCGCCCCCGCGCCACCAGCCACTGCCAGCACACACAGACGCCCCAATGTTGTTTTTCCCTGCGCCCCCCACGAACGGGAAGGAAGCCAAGCAAAACGCTGAGGACAGCGTTCCTGAAGGGGAAGGCAATGTTAGGGAAAAAGCCCCGATGGTCTCAGCTCTCCCGGAATCATTCATCGCCGACACCGGCATCAACGGAATATCAAGCATTAAAGCTCAGCCTTCAGTTTTGGCACATCATCAGGCAATCCAGCATCCAGGATTCATCATCGACCGGGCCCACATCCAGATATAACACCAGCCGCAAGATCTCTTCAACAGCCCAGATCTACTGTTATTTTGTAACGTTACCTGTGTAACGGATAGTTTAGCTTTTTTTTATATCACTGTTTTGTACCGTTGTAAGGCATGAAATGGAATATTAGTATTTTACTGTTCTTCTTCCTCCTCTGCCCCCTTTTCCTCTCCTCCTTCCCCGCCCCCTTCCTGGGTATTCTTCCTCTTCGAACCACAGCCCCCATCACGCGCAGCGGGATCATAACACCGACGCTCTAGTTTTCCGAAGGAGGAAGAAGTTTCTCAGTGATTTCGCGCGGCTCGTTGGCTAGTTTGCAGCGGTCGATCGGGAAGAAGAAACAGGCGGTCGGCGTTTTCAGTCGAAAAGGAGGATGTAATAGCGAGAGAACACGTGGCCAACAATAAGGGTTTTAATGTAATTTACTTGCCCAATTAATATTATAAATAGAAGTTATTGTTTTTACTTTCCAATGAAGAAATAAAAGAAAAATATTAATAAAGTTGTTGTCTTCTCAATTTTTCAATCCCCCATTTTCTCACCAATGTAACAACTTAAAAAATTATGGGACGAAGGGAAACAGGGACGAAGGGGGAATGTCCTAGAGGGGGTGGCCGAAGCTAAGAGAAGAAGAATGGCTAGGAAGGTTGGCCGGAGATGGGAGAGAAGATGGGGGATCGAGAAATCGAGAAGACAACTTTATTAATATTTCCTTTTTTCCTCATTACAAACAGTAACCCCTATTTATAATACTAATTAGACAAGTAAATGACATTAAACCCCTTATTACTTGGCCACGTGGTCTCTTGTTGTTACAGAGGATCGCGTTGCTCGTTCACCGCCGCTCAGGTTTTCTGTCGATCGCGAGCTTTCGCCGGCGTTGTTCCTCAATCACGTGTTTCTTCCGCCGCACGTGAATCCATCGCAGATTGGGAATAAAAGTTCCTTGTTGTCGATCGCAGGAGGAAGAGCCCGTCGCCGCCGCAGTTCTCGGATCTGCGCTTGCAGCCATGTCGGTCGAGGTTTTCCCGATCGAGAAGGAAGGTGGTTTTCTCCTTTGTCGTTTGTGGATCCGAAAAATGGTGTCGCTGATTTTTCTCCTCTCTGTCTCCCAGTGCTTTCTCGTTTATGGTGCCGATATAACAAAAAAAGAAAAGGGTTGTCAAAGCTTTGAAGATCTAGTGGAGATGGGTTGAAACCTGATTATCAGTGGAAGGTCGTGAACCTCACCAATAGAGATCTTGTAAAGCAGTCTTCAACATCAAAATCTCACCTTCTTCAGTGGGGGAGTTGCCAATCAAGAGAAGAAATTCCTTATTGTGCAGTGTTTTACTCCAGATCTGGGCTCACATAGGAAGATCTTGAGCAATTGCCAAAATTTCAAATCTTGAGATTTTTTGGAGAAATTGAATAAGAGGAGCAAATTTTGGGAGGTTGGATTTGAAGACTATGTCGTCTCCACTCGGTCGGGTGATCTTTTTTTTCTAGTTTTCTGCTTGTGATTTAGGTTGCTAGTGGAATTCGAGAGTTTACAAAGAGACACACAATGTCCAAGGAAAACAATGAGAACATTCCTTTGCTAGATGAGCTTGTTGAAGGAGGTATCAATTTTGAGCTCTTATCGGCATGATACTCCTTCAAAACGAAGATGTATCGGAAGAAAACTAGACCGCCGACCAGTGCATCCCCGGGTGTTGACACTAGCAAAAAGATTAAGAAGTTTAAAGACAAGTGCTACAACTGCAATAAGTGGGATCATTGTGCTTCTAAGTGCAAGCAACCCAAAAGGGGTGAATCCAACACACCGAAAACTAATAACAAAGCAAATATGATTTATCATACTACGTCTGCCAACTTTATTGTCATGGTTGAAAAAGGGAAGGTCAGTACTTAGTGGTGGCTAGATTCAGGGGCTACTTTTCACGTCTGCAATAATTCTGTGATTCTGAAGGATGTCACTGCCGTGGAAGAGACCGTTACTGTTGTTAATGGTGGAGTAGCTAACGTGCTGAAGTGGGAAATGCAATTTTGCTGCTTTCCTCGGGTAAAATTTAATTCTGAAAAATATTAAATTTATACTTTCAGTAGCTGTTAATTTTGTTTCAATTAATCTGTTATATGATGTTGGTATGTCGTTTAACATTAGTGGTGGTAGAGTAACTTTAATGTTTCATTCGCATTATTTTGGTTGTGCTTATTTCGTTAATGGGATGTATAGACTGAGTCTAGCAAACAAAGTAGTAAATCAAGTTATTTCAAATCTGGTAGATTCTAAGACTTTACATGTAAGACAAAGACACAGGAACTATAGAAAACTATTTTTGCTAGCTAAAACTTATAATATTCTTCTATACACAACAATCAAGTATGACAAATGTGAAATTTGTGTTTAGACAAAGATAACTAAAACATCATTTATTCAGGTTTTTAGGAGCACACAATTGTTAGAGTTAATACATTCCAATACATGTGACTATAAAATCTTTGTCACAAGAGGAGGTCAGAAGTATCCGATAACTTTTATCGACGACTACTCCAGATTCAGTCACATTTATCCTCTTAAATCCAAAAATGAAGCTTTTGAAAAATTTCGTATATTCAAAAATAGATTTAAAAACCAACTTGACATGAAAATAAAAAGACTAAGAAGTGATAAAGGATGAGAGTATATCTCGGGAGAGTTTAGAGATTTTCTTGATAGCGATATCACAATCCCTGAAACCACTGCCCCATACTCACTAGAATACAACGGCATCACGGAGAGGAACAATAGAACTTTAACAGAAATATTGAATTCTATGTTTTTGACTGATAGCATGTCTCCAGCCTATTGGGGTGAAGCTGTCATCACGTCAAATCACATTCTTAATAAGGTTCCTCTACAAAGTTGAAACAAACACCCTATGAGCTTTGGTTTAAGAGGCCTCCTAGATTTGACAATCTTAAGACATGTAGTTGTATTGCTTATGTTAGGATACCTGACTCTATGAGAGCTAAGATTGGACCTAGAACAAACATATGCGTCTATCTAGGCTGTGCAGAGGATAATGCTATAAACAGATTTATAGATCTCTCAATTAATACTGTAATAGAATCTAGAGATGGAGTTTTCTTTGAGGATAAGTTTTTTAAAAATAAAAATTTGACGCTTGCAGGCCTGCTAGCGACTAGTACTGAGACTATTATTGAGCAAGAACTAAAAATCTCTGACACTGAATCCATAGACACAAGTTGTTTAGCATCTAAAAGGTTATCTAATAGAGAATGAGTGTCTAAAAGCTTTAGTATAGACTTTGTGACTTACCAAGTTGAAGTTGATTCATCTACCTATAAAGAAGCAATGCAATCTATGGATTCTCTATTATGCAAAGAAGTCATAGATGATGAGATAAATTCTCTCATACAAAACCACACTTGGACATTGGTTGACTTACCCAAATGGGCTAGAACTATTGGTAGTAAGTGAGTTCTAAAAAAGAAGATTAATCCAGATGGGAGTATCGCCAAATACAAAGCACGTTTAGTTGCAAGAGGCTTCACTTAAGTGAGTGGTATAGACTATTTTGATATATACTTACATATTTATCACGTTACGATAATTAGAATTCTTCTCGCGTTAGCATCTATTGAACATTTAATTGTTCATCAGATGGATGTCAAAACTATATTTTTAATGGAGATCTGACTGAGAAGATCTATATGCATCAACCTGAAGGATTTGTCATAGAATAACTAGAAAATAAGGTCTGTAGGTTGATTAAGCCGTTCTATAGATTGAAGCAAGAACCAAAATTGTGGCATGAGAAATTTAACATTTGTGTTAAAGCCATGAGTTTCAAATCCAGCTTATCAGATAAATGTCTATATATAAGAACAAGTTCAAGTAAAATAGCAATTATATGCTTGTACGTTAATGACATGTTAATTCTGGGTACTGATCAGTCTGAGATGGAATACGTGAAATTTATCTTGACAAAACAATTTAGCATGTCAGTTTTAGGTGTGGTGAAAAACATCTTAGAAATGGAAATAAACTTCACTAAAAATTGTATCATCCCGAGTCAGAATCATTATAAAAAAAATCTACTAGAGAAGTGAGGCTATTATAATAGAAAAAAGATTGAGACTTCATACGACTATAACAATAGACTGAGATTGAATGAAGATTCGCCTATTAGATAGTTGAATTACTCCAAACTCATAGGAAGTCTCATGTATGCTACAACCTGCACTAGACCTGACATAGTCTTTATGGTCGTCATGTTAAAAGTAAATTTACAAGAAACTCTGGGAAGGACCGCTGAGATGTCTTAGAAAGGCTAATGTGATGTTTAAAATACATTAAGAAATATGTTTTTATGTTACAGTGGACAGCCTCATATGCTCGAGGGGTATTCTGACACCTTCTGGTGCTCAAAAATTATTAATAGTAGATCTACTTGTGATTTTGTGTTTACACTAGGAGGAGCAGGAGTAGCTTGGAAGTTAAAGAGCCATACATACATTGTATTATCCTATGTGAAATTGGAACTCTATGTTCTTGCTTCAGTAGGAGAAGAAACAGATTGGATAAGAAATCTGATAATGTACATTCCAATAATGAGTATGAAAATGCACATTATTTTCGATCTTTTGTGGTAATCATGACACAAAGACCATTGCATCAAATACATTGTTCAATGGAAAGCGAAGAAAACTAAGGATGGAACAGGACTGGTTGACCTACCTCACTAGTCAGGATATAATCTTTGTATTGGATGCGAGATTAAAAGATAATGTAGCAGATGTCCTTACTAAAGGCTTATGTAAGATTCTAACAACTAAAACATCGGGGGAGATGAGATTAAAGTTCATTTAGTATGACTTAATACCTTGCTTATGTTTTAAATTTTAGAACCGTAGTCTGCTTACATTCAAACATCTGAAGTTAGTACGCTGAAGTATTTCAAATGTTATCTAATGAAAATCAGAGATGAATAGTCGTCAGTCATTCCAAACTTGAAGACTTACACTAAGGCTGGTTTGAGTATCATTATAAAAAGGGATACTGAAGTTGCTGATATATGTTCTGATATTAAGATTATTAGTTATATCATTCAAAACTTGATGAAATAATGGTCACACTTGTTGTATTATTCCAAACTCGATGACATAACACAATTATGAAATAGTTAATAATAAACTTAATAATCGAAGGAACATGGTTTGATTCTTTGAAATTAATTTTATATTTTTTTTGTAAATTAGATAGATGTTGATTTGTGATTCTTTTTTTCTGATTAGAGTATTACATATTTTTACTAATAGAACTAATTACTTTACTTTTTATATTAAATGTTTGAATTCATAGAGATTTGTCTCATGACATTCTTATTGTAACTATTTGAAGATCAAATGGAGAATGGAGGAGAGACATTTGATTTTGACCCGGATGACGATGATCTGTTGTTTGCGTAGAGCAGAGACCAGTCATCAATTTGAGTTTTCAATTTTAATTTATTGTTTTATTTGAAACCAATTATTTGAGTTTAGATTTATCTGTATTCTAAAACTCATGTTTATGTTTCTAGAAAACTCTGTTTTGTCGTTATTAACTCTTGTTTTATGTTACATGTTTTGTGGTACCATTAATATGTAATATATGAGGAGATTGTTGAGGTATATTTATATGACTGGTAACGGGACCTTATTGGATTTGGTTAGGATCCGATAGGAATCCATTAACTCGTCGGGGATTAAGGGTTACCCACATAAATACCCCTGTTGGGGGCAACGTGGAGGTCGTTCCCAAATTGACTGTCATACGGGATGCTTCAAGCGCACCAACAGTTGAGTCGTTGAGGAATCAAAGATTCAAAAACGAAAGGCCACAACCTCGTCGTCATCGTGTTAAGCTTTTTGTCTCTGGTCTCTGTCGTCTCCGAGTTGCCCGATTAGCCACTCTCCCTCGCAGTCGACGACGTCCAAATTGCAAAAATGATCTTGCACGTGGGGGGCTGGTCTAATTTCCAGGAAAACACGTCAGGCACCTGACCAGGTGTTGATTCCTGCACGCATTTCAAAGTGTTTTCAGATGTGTCCAATTTAAAATGTGTGTGAGCATATACATGGGTCGTTTACCACTGCACTTTACACCCCCTTACTAAGCCTGTAAGCAAAAACCAACCTAACTGAACCAAACGAAGCCGCACGGTTTGATTCGATTTCAATAGGTCGTGGTTCAGTCACACTTTTGATTTTAGAAAAACTATACGGTTTGCTTCGGTTCATGATTTGGTGTGGCAAAATGAACCGAGTCGAACCGAACAAAATTGAGTCAAACCGAACCGAACAGCATTATATAACAACATTTAATTACATTTACATTTTTTGTAATACATTTAATTATATCTACTTTTTTGTAAAACATTTAATTACATGTAATAAATTTGCAAACCGAACCATATTCTATTATTGTAAACTTTTAGGTTTTCAATTTCCATCATGTATATAGAATGATATGAACCAACCGACCGAACTCTATTCTCAGTTCCCGGCTCCTCCTATTCTCGCCCGAAAGTGACCTAGAGTATATGCGTCCATTAAACTGAACCAAACTGAACCAAATCATTTGGTTTTAATGTTTAAGCGGTTCAGTTTGGTCCAAAATTTTTGGAACCACATAGGAGTGCAAAGGTTTGCGATTTTGCTTAAAAACCATACCAAACCGTTACAACACTAACCTATCTTTTCAGCATTTCATAGTGAAGAGAAAGCTTTGGAAATGATTTAGTGTTATACGCAAAGAGCACGAGTTATTTTGATCCGGTGCAAGAAATTTATGCTTCGTTTGGCGCATCGTTTGGAGCTCTCCTTTTGGGGTAAACGCCGCCGCACGACGGGTAATCAAATAGTCGGCGGCTTTTGCTCCGTTTGCACCAGCCGCACCATGGGAAATGAAGGAAAACAGAAGGATTCCAACCGCAGCCTCCCTCCACCAGTTTCAAAAGCCCTCCTACTCCTCCCGCCACCTGGGCAAAACACCAAACCAAACGAAGCCTTAATGTCACGTGAATTTTGTTGTGGTTGAGCGGGTAATGATGTTATTTTGGAGGTGGTGAAGGTAGTTGTTGTGCAATGGCTTTATGATGAGGTGATGACCCCTCCAACAACTTCAACCTCTTTTGTCAAGGAGTTGGAGTGGGGTGCTTTCTCTTAGGCTTCATTTGGTCTAGCATTTTCGGGTGGCGTTTGGAGCAAACGTCATCGGACGAAGGGTAACCAAACGAAACTCCGTCTCCATTTGCTTTGTTTGCACCCGCAACAAGGAGGAAATGCCCCCCCCCCCTCCCCCTCGGTTTCGACCCCCGCCTCCCCCCTCCGGTTCGAAAGCTCTGTTTGGACCCGCTTGCTCCTCCCGCCACCGCTAAACTAAATGAAGCCTTAGACTTGAGAAAGGAGGCATGACGACTATCATGGGAACATGACTCCAACTCTTCATGAGTTACGACCTCCATCTCATCTATTACCTGCAAGAGCAATTAAGGTTGCGTTTGGCACGGCTTATCGCGACTTATTTGCTCTGATGGGGTTGGACAAAAATATCATTGTCATACCAAGATCTTGTCCCTCAGACTAGTTTCTTTTTTGTAACATTTGTGATACCAAACATACATTCTATGATAATGACGTTTTTGTCCAACCTCACCGGAGCAAATAAGCTGCGATAAGGCGCGTCAGATGCAGCCTAAAGCATTTGTTAAGATAAGTTGTGATGTTAAACTATTAACCCCAAGCTATTAATTATTGGAATAACATAACTACTAACATGTTCACTAGACATGTCAGATACGGTGATCAGCAATTCATTCACCTCAAAATATGTTTTGTCGGACCATCTCAAAAAACTTGGTCTCCAATCAAATAAATGCGGAGTAATACAGGCAGTACGTGCTATGAATCAAATCTATAAACATAATTAATGTACAACCCCGTATTCGCGAAGAGTGGGCCCAAAACAAGGTAAGCAAGTTTTTAAGTTTTTTGAGAGTTTTGCACTCCTAGGGGCCAATTGCTGGTGAACATGTAAACATACTAGTAGGGGGAGAAAATTTTTCTCCCCCCCCCAAGGCGCTCTTGGCAAGCCGCCCAGGCCGCCAGGCCGCAAGCCGCCCAGGCCGCCAGGCCGCAAGCCGCCCAGGCCGCCAGGCCGCCAGTTGCCCAGGCCGCCAGGCCGCAAGCCGCCTCAGCCAGGTCGCGGGCCGCCCAGCTCGCCCCCGCCTCTTCTTGCTCGGCGGCCTAGCGGGGCGAGACCGGCCGGGGGCCAGGGTCTCGCCCCCGCCTCTTCTTGCTCGGCGGCCTAGCGGGGCGAGACCGGCCGGGGGCCAGGGTCTCGCCCCCGCCTCTTCTTGCTCGGCGGCCTAGCGGGGCGAGACCGGCCGGGGGCCAGGGTCTCGCCCCCGCCTCTTCTTGCTCGGCGGCCTAGCGGGGCGAGACCGGTCGGGGGCCAGGGTCTCGCCCCCGCCTCTTCTTGCTCGGCGGCCTAGCGGGGCGAGACCGGTCGGGGGCCAGGGTCTCGCCCCCGCCTCTTCTTGCTCGGCGGCCTAGCGGGGCGAGACCGGTCGGGGGCCAGGGTCTCGCCCCCGCCTCTTCTTGCTCGGCGGCCTGGCGGGGCGAGACCGGTCGGAGGCCGCGGTCTCGCCCTTGCCCCCCCTGCAGTTTTACCTTCTTGCCCTCGGGGAAAATTCCCCCTTTACCCTCCGGCGTGGCTGTTTTCTATTGGCCCAAGGCTTTTTGGGCGTGAGGGTATCTCTGTCATTTTGGTCCAAGGGGTTTTGGAAAACTATAAATAGACCCCCTTGGGTGCCTTGGAGAGGATCTTCTTCTCCTTCTCCTTGCTTGCTCCTCCCTTAGCTTCTTCTTGATAGGGTGGAGAGAGCTCCTCCAAGGCACCCTAGCTCGAGCATTGGCTAGGGAGGGGAAGTGCTCAGGTAGCCTTCCGGGTGTGAGGTGGGACCTCCGCGCTAGAGCCGAGGGTCTGTTCATAGTCTCCTAAGTCTCCGGTCCGTGGCGTTCTCTCGAGTGTAGTAGGTGTGAGGTCACCCCTTTCTAGGGACCCCGAACTCCACAGAGACCAAGTTCTTGGTTTCAACACTTTGGTGCGGTGAGCGTGGAGGTGACCAGCACGGAAGATCTCAGGAGAGTGTCATGACGGGAGGTCAAGGAGGTAGTGACGATCTCGACGAGCTCCCCACCCCAGGACCCTTTGTGGGGAGGCAGGAGTTCATGGCCTCCATCCAGGGCATCATGGAGATGCTGCGAAGCATTGCTACTCAGGGTGGCAGCTCCACCCCGACCCCCCAGGAGCTAGCTCCCCCCCTCGACGAGTCGACTCCCAGGGGTCTAGGCGAGATGACCCCAGCGGGGGGAGAAGGAAGTGTCCCAGGAAGAAGGCCAGGGAAGGAGAGGATGGGCGATGGGGTCGAGCGAGACCTCACCGGCCGGGAGCTGTTCTCCAGCCCGGCGAGTGCCAACCTTCAAGGCGAGCAGGTCGCGCGAGCGGAGGTGACGAGACCACCCCTTAGGGGGTCACCCTTCAGCGAGCTAATCATCTCAGCTCCCGTTCCCGAGGGGTTCAGAGAGCCAGACATGGCTTACTATTCCGGGAAGGATGACCCTGTTCAGCATCTGCAGTGGTTCGAGGATGCCGTCTCCATCAGGCCGATGACAGATGCCTTCACGTGTCGCCTCTTTGCGATCACACTGAAGGAGAAGGCAAGGGACTGGTTCCATCAACTCCCTCCGAGGTCGATCTACGGGTTCGAGGACTTGAGCTGAAGCTTCCAGCTCCGCTTCTCCACCTCCAAGAAGCGAAAGAGGAGTCCTGAGTCCATCTTCTTGATAAGATAGGGGGCCGAGGAGTCGCTGGCCCACTACGTTGACCGGTTCCAAGAGGAGATCCTGGAGGTCCAGGAGATGCCAGGGTATGCTCTCCAGATGGCCTTCACCGTTGGGCTGAAGGAAGGCTTCTTCAAGATGAGCTTGACCCGGAAGGCCCCCCTTTCTTTCGAGGAGCTGATGGAAAGGGCGGCAGAGGAGATTGCCATGGAGGCAGCCAACCCGGCGTTTGTCAAGAAATTGGCAAAGCTGACAGAGACAGAGGAAAAGGAGCAAGCTGGCTCGAGGCCCCAGGAGGGAAGAAGGAGAGAGGAGCGGAGAGCTCAGGAGGGTCCAGAGCCAGGTTGGAGGCAGCAGGGAGGACCCATTCAGGGCCCGGGAAGGGGTTACGCCCATGATGGGGGAAACTTTCATGGGGGCCAAGGAAGGTTCAACTTCCAGAGGCAAGCCCCTAGGCAACTCCTACCCCCACCACAGCAAGCGATGGAAATTGGTCGAAGGGAGAGGAGGAACTGCACGGGAAGGAAAAGAGTCAGAGTAGAGTTACCCTACTGTGAGTTCCACCAGGAGGAAGGCCACGCGACATCTACTTGCCCCGAATTTCTGGAGTTGAGAAGGACAAGAGCTCCAGCACCGCAACCTCATCAGCCTCAACAAGCGCAAGACCCGGTGCAGATTGAAGAAGTCCGACCCGAGGCAGCAGAGGAGAGATGTGAGGACAGGGTTGATGTGGGCACCCGGGGAAGGATCAGATGATTCACGGGGGAAGAGAGAGGTAAGAGAAAAGTGAATCATCTTTTTTGTAATGAACTTAGCTTGCGTTGTATTAGCTATGATTAATGGTAGAAACCACCGAAAAATATTTGTGGTCCATAGAAAATCCCTTAGCTCCGAGATGGATTCCGCTGCCAGGCTCTCACTAGCTGGCAGGGCAGGTTGATCTCTCGTGGAGGCTAAGTCCATTAGCTCCGAGATGGATTCCGTTGTCAGGCTCTCACTAGCTGGCAGGGCAGGTTGATCTCTCGTGGAGGCTAAGTCCCTTAGCTCCGAGATGGATTCTGCTGCCAGGCTCTCACTAGCTGGCAGGGCAGGTTGATCTCTCATGGAGGCTAAGTCCCTTAGCTCCGAGATGGATTCCGCTGCCAGGCTCTCACTAGCTGGCAGGGCAGGTTGATCTCTCGTGGAGGCTAAGTCCCTTAGCTCCGAAATGGATTTCACTGTCAGGCTCTCACTAGCTGGCAGGGCAGGTTGATCTCTCGTGGAGGCTAAGTCCCTTAGCTCCGAGATGGATTCCGCTGTCAGGCTCTCACTAGCTGGCAGGGCAGGTTGATCTCTCGTGGAGGCTAAGTCCCTTAGCTCCGAGATGGATTCCGCTGTCAGGCTCTCACTAGCTAGCAGGGCAGGTTGATCTCTCATGGAGGCTAAGTCCCTTAGCTCCGAGATGGATTCCGCTGCCAGGCTCTCACTAGCTGGCAGGGCAGGTTGATCTCTCGTGGAGGCTAAGTCCCTTAGCTCCGAGATGAATTCCGCTGCCAGGCTCTCACTAGCTGGCAGGGCAGGTTGATCTCTCGTGGAGGCTAAGTCCCTTACCCCGAGGTCGTCTCGTCACCCAGGCTCCCATTAGCTGGCTTAACAGGTTGACCCCTCCGGGAGGCCAAGTGTCTTCACCCAGAGGAGGTCTCGCCACCCAGGCTCCCATAGCTGGCATGGCAGGTTGACCCCGAGGGGAAGTTACACTCCGCGAATACGTTGGGTTGGATGTTTCTTTCCGAGCTTGTGCCAACCTCGAAAAGAGCGGGGATTGTGTACAACCCCGTATTCGCGAAGAGTGGGCCCAAAACAAGGTAAGCAAGTTTTTAAGCTTTTTGGGAGTTTTGCACTCCTAGGGGCCAATTGCTGGTGAACATGTAAACATACTAGTAGGGGGAGAAAATTTTTCTCCCCCCCCCCCAAGGCGCTCTTGGCAAGCCGCCCAGGCCGCCAGGCCGCAAGCCGCCCAGGCCGCCAGGCCGCAAGCCGCCCAGGCCGTCAGGCCGCCCAGGCCGTCAGGCCGCAAGCCGCCCAGGCCGCCAGGCCGCAAGCCGCCCAGGCCGCCAGGCCGCAAGCCGCCTCAGCCAGGTCGCGGGCCGCCCAGCTCGCCCCCGCCTCTTCTTGCTCGGCGGCCTAGCGGGGCGAGACCGGCCGGGGGCCAGGGTCTCGCCCCCGCCTCTTCTTGCTCGGCGGCCTAGCGGGGCGAGACCGGCCGGGGGCCAGGGTCTCGCCTCCGCCTCTTCTTGCTCGGCGGCCTAGCAGGGCGAGACCGGCCGGGGGCCAGGGTCTCGCCCCCGCCTCTTCTTGCTCGGCGGCCTAGCGGGGCGAGACCAGCCGGGGGCCAGGGTCTCGCCCCCGCCTCTTCTTGCTCGGCGGCCTAGCAGGGCGAGACCGGCCGGGGGCCAGGGTCTCGCCCCCGCCTCTTCTTGCTCGGCGGCCTAGCGGGGCGAGACCGGTCGGGGGCCAGGGTCTCGCCCCCGCCTCTTCTTGCTCGGCGGCCTAGCGGGGCGAGACCGGTCGGGGGCCAGGGTCTCGCCCCCGCCTCTTCTTGCTCGGCGGCCTGGCGTGGCGAGACCGGTCGGAGGCCGCGGTCTCGCCCTTGCCCCCCCTGCAGTTTTACCTTCTTGCCCTCGGGGAAAATTCCCCCTTTACCCTCCAGCGTGGCTGTTTTCTATTGGCCTAAGGCTTTTTGGGCGTGAGGGTATCTCGGTCATTTTGGTCCAAGGGGTTTTGGAAAACTATAAATAGACCCCCTTGGGTGCCTTGGAGAGGATCTTCTTCTCCTTCTCCTTGCTTGCTCCTCCCTTAGCTTCTTCTTAATAGGGTGGAGAGAGCTCCTCCAAGGCACCCTAGCTCGAGCATTGGCTAGGGAGGGGAAGTGCTCAGGTAGCCTTCCGGGTGTGAGGTGGGACCTTCGCGCTAGAGCCGAGGGTCTGTTCATAGTCTCCTAAGTCTCCGGTCCGTGGCGTTCTCTCGAGTGTAGTAGGTGTGAGGTCACCCCTTTCTAGGGACCCCGAACTCCACAGAGACCAAGTTCTTGGTTTCAACAATTAAGGTTTAGTTAGAAATACTGAAACAAATATATACAGCATGAGAGTCTAGAATATAACACACTCACAAACAAAACATTAGCACATTCATATATATATGAACATTGTAGAAAGTAGCGAACAAGCAAGAACAAAACAGATAGAATTTTGAATAATTGAAATTTTATTATCCAAAAAAGATATCATTTACAAAGGTATGACCTCCCTTTTATAGAATTGAGGAGATATGAGAGAGTACAAACAAACAATGTGGGACTAAACATGTACAGTGCTGAGCGGCTAGAAATAAAGGAGACCGCACAGGCCGCGCGGTTAGACAAATGAGTTAACCGCTCGGCAACCCCAGCAGGATAAGAACAGGCCGCAATGGGAGACCGATAGACCGCCCGGTCTCCAGGCTTCTGAGTGAGACCGTCAGACCGCCCGGTCAATAAACTGCTGGACAAGACCGCAAGGCCGCCCGGTCTAATACTTCAACACTCCCCCTCAAGCTGGAGCATAGATATCAATCATGCCCAGCTTGTTACAAATGTGGAAGAAGGAAGTAGAGACCGGCTTTGTGAAGATATCTGCCAATTCTTTGTCAGAGGTGACAAACAGTGTACAGATCTGTTTCTTCAAAATCTCTTCCCGAATGAAGTGGCAGTCAACCTCTATATGCTTTGTTCTCTCATGGAAGATCGGATTTCTGGATATGTATATAGCGGCCTTGTTGTCACAGAACATAGGAAAAGGATAGTCATAGACCTCCCCTAGGTCAAGCATGAGAGCCCGCAACCACTTTAACTCACACGTGGTTGACGCCATACTCCGGTATTCGGCTTCTGCACTGGATCTGGAGACAACAGACTGTTTCTTGCTCTTCTAACTCACAAGATTTCCTCCAACAAAAGTACAAAAACCTGATGTGGACTTACGATCGTCTTTGTCATCCGCATAACTTGAATCTGAGTAGACCTCAACCCTCAGATGACCATTCTTCTGAAAGATTAGCCCTTTGTCTAGTGCTGCTTTGACATACTCTAAAATCTTCAAGGCAGACTGAAAATGACATTCCCTGGGAGCTTGCATAAACTGACTGACCTTGCCTACAGCATAGGCGATGTCGGGTCTAGTCACCGTGAGATAGATGAGTTTGCCTACCAAACGTCTGTACCTTGTGACATCAGATAGAAGAGGCGAGTCATCCGTCCACGTTTTGTCTTCTCCAATAGCCATGGGAAACCGAGCCGGTTTGACACCTGTCAATCCTGCTTCTTGTAGAAGATCAATGACATACTTCCGTTGGGAGAGAACCAACGAGTCAAGTTTCCGAGAGATTTCTATCCCCAAAAAGTATTTCGGAGAGCCCATATCCTTCGTGACCAAGTGTTGACGGAGGTGCTTCTTTGTCAAGTCCACCCCATCTCGGTCATCGCCAGTAAGAAGAATATCATCCACATATACTGCCAAAACTACCAGTCCCGAGGCCGTTTTGCGAATGAATAAGGAGTGATCGGCCAAACTCCTTGTAAAGCCGATGGTAGCCACATTGCCACTGAATTTGTCGAACCATGCCCGAGGGCTCTGCTTTAGGTCATAAATGGCCTTCTTCAAACGGCATACGCGTGTCTCCCCCTGAGCAACATACCCAGGAGGTTGCTCCATGTAGACGTCCTCCTGAAGATCGCTATAGAGAAATACATTCTTCACATCAAGCTGGGAAATAGCCCAATCCCGGTTAACAGCCACAGAGAGAAGAACCCATATGGTGCTGAGGCGAGCAACCGGAGAAAAAGTGTCAAAGTAATCAATGACGTAAGTCTGAGTGAAGCCTTTGGCCACCAGCCGGGCCTTGTAGCGATCCACAGTGCCGTCGTGGCGAAATTTCACAACGAAGACCCAGCGACAGCCAACCACATCAGTGCCCACGGGAGGAGGAACAAGGGTCTAGGTACCCCTTTCAGTAAGAGTAGCCATCTCTGTATCCATGGCAGACTTCCAATGAGGGAGAGCAAGAGCCTCCTGGTAGGTGCGGGGAGTAGAAGTAGCAGAGATAGCCAAGGCAAAACACCTGCGAGAAGGAGAAAGCCGATCATAGGAAACAACTGCCGCAAGCGGGTGTTGAGTACACGCCCGCACCCCTTTGCGAAGAGCAATGGGAAGATCCAGGTCGACGGGTGCGTCAGCGACCGGAGCGTCCGTGGCGGAGAAGGCTGGCCCGGGACTAGAGAGAGACGGCAGCGGAGAAGAGGGAGGAGGGGTGGGTGGGGAGACGGACAAGGAAGGAGATGGTGGAGGAGGAGACGGAGGTGGGGAGACGTCGAGAGGTGTGGAGGGAACAGAGATATCAGGAGGAAGAGAGGAGGTAGGAGAGAAGTAGGAAGCATTCTCGAAAAATGTCACATCCGTGGAGACAAATTGCTTGCGTAGAAGGGGGTCAAAACAGCAATAGCCTTTTTGAGTGGTAGAGTACCCCAAAAAGACACACTTGGTGGAACGGGGGGAAAGCTTGTCGCGGGTAGTGGAGGGAGCGTGAACAAAGGCCGTACAACCAAAGACACGGAGAGGGAGAGGAAAAGGTTCCTTATGGGGGTAGAGAATGGAGAATGGGGTCTGGCCGTGGAGAACTGTGGAGGGAAGGCGATTGATGAGATAGCAGGCGAGGAGCACAGCATAGCCCCAGTAGGAGCGAGGGACGTGCATCTGCGTCATGAGAGTACGAGCAACATCAAGGAGGTGACAATTTTTACGCTCCGCCACCCCATTTTACTGGGAGGTGTAAACACAAGTAGTTTGATGAAGAAGACCATGTTGGTGAAAGAAAGAGGAGAACTCATGATTAAGATATTCCTTGGCATTATCAGAGCGTAAAACTTTTATAGAAATGTCAAACTGATTCTGAATCATAAAATAAAATGATTGCCAAACAGAAAAGAGTTCAGAGCGATCTTTTAATAGATACACCCAGGTATATCGTGAAAAATCATCTATAAAAGTGACAAAATAGGAACTACCCCGACCAACAGTGAGGGTAGGAGCAGGACCCCAGACATCAGAATGTATAAGATCAAACGGGAGAGAGGAGCCACGACCTTGCTTCGGTGGGAAGGAGGAGCAATGATGTTTGCCAAGCTGACACGCATCACAGTTGAGCGGAGAACTGGTAGGAGGTAAGTGGGGCAGAAGCTGTCGAAGAATCCGAGGAGGATGATGTCCAAGGCGAAGATGCCATTGAAGGAGATCTGGAGAGGAGGAGTAGGCGGACAAAGCGAAAACATCATCGAGGAAGTAAAGGCCGCCGCCCTCAGTCCCAGTAGCAATCGTACGCTGGGTCCTCGGGTCCTGAAAAGAACAAGCAGTTGGAGTGAATAAGACGGAGCACTGAAGTTGCCGGCATAAAGTAGTAACAGATAATAATTTGCACGGGAACTTCGGGACATAGAGAGTGTCCTCCAAGCAAAGCGATGGGGTGAGTTGAACCATGCCCATCCCATGAACCGGGGACGGTGAACCATCCGCCACACGAACCGGGGGCAAGCGGTCATGTGTCTCAAGACGGGAGAAGCAATGAGGGTTGCCAGTCATATGATTTGTAGCACCGGAGTCAATCAGCCATTTACCTTGGGTAATGACGTGGGCACTACCTGACGTCGTGGCCACAGAGGCAGACGACCGAGAGGAGGCGGAGGCCGAAGAAGGAGCATCACCGGAAGGGCGAAGATGAGGATATTTCTGCCAGCAGCGGTCAACAGAATGGCCGGTACGACCACAGTGAGAGCAGAGGAACCGGGACGAACCCCGTCCGCCGGAGTGGCCGCGGCTACTAGGTCCCCCTTTCTGAGCTTGGTGAGCAAAGGAGTCCTGGGAAGGGGGGGAGGCCAACAGAGCCCGTTGGAGCAGCGAAGTAACATCGGCAATGCGAGCCGCGGTGGCATCCAAAGTAGGAGATTCCGCCTCACCCAGGATCTGCTGGCGGATCATATCATAGGAATCGGGAAGACAGAGAAGATAACAAATAACCAGGAGTTCCTGGAAGTGTTTGTGTTGTTCGTCCAAGTCCGCAGAGAAGGGACGATTCTGGAGGATTTCAGCCCCAAGAGCATGAACCTGCTGATAAGCCGCAGCAGGAGACATGGAAGGGCGGGCAAAGAGGTCCGCATATAGAGTATAAATGCGGGACGTCTGTCCCCCCTTCGAATAGAGAGCAGCGAGGTGAAGCCAGGCGGCCTTGACCGTCTCATCATGGCGAATGACGGGAAGGCACTCATCAGAGAGGTGTTGGCCAGTCAAGTGCGGACAAGCGCGTCACTCGCATCCCAGTCATCAAACTCAGGAGAGGTACGAGGAGGAGGGTCATCGGTGAGGTGATGACGCTTGCGCTGAGAACGAAGAAGAAAGGTGAAAGAAACGCTCCAATCAGGATAGTTGGAGCCAACAAACTTAGAAAGTGTGCCAAGGTTGCCTGAAGGAGGAGCTGCAGGAGTGGTGTAGATAACGGGGGTGGTGAGACCGGAAGTAGTCATAGAAAACAGCAAGAAACCGCGCAAGAAGAAGAGAAGCCGTGGGGAGAGGAAAACGGAGAGCAACCCGCGCGAAACCGCAGCGGTTTAAAGGGAAGAAGCCGCGCGAACACAAGCGGCCAGGAAGCAGACAAAGGCACAGCGGGGAAGAGGTCGCGCGGACTGAAAAGTCCGAGCGAACAGAAGAGAAAAGGAAGCAAGAAGCAGCGACAACAACAAGCCGCAAACCGGACGAACAGAAGCAGGCCGCAACGACTAGGAAGCCGGAGAGGCTAGAAGGAACCAGGGTGCGGCGACAACGAAACAAGTCGCGGCGACGAAGAGCAGCTGGAGAAGAGAAGCAAGGAGAAACAAGTCGTGCGAACAGGGCAGCGGACAGAAGAGAAGGCAAGCCGCGAAGACAGGTCGCGTAAAGTAGAAAACAGGCCGCGAGAAGCAGAGAGCGCACACAATCAGGAGGAAAAGACCGTGTCCTCTGATACCATGTAGAAAGTAGCGAACAAGCAAGAACAAAACGGATAGAATTTTGAATAATTGAAATTTTATTATCCAAAAAAGATATCATTTACAAAGGTATGACCTCTCTTTTATAGAATGGAGGAGATATGAGAGAGTACAAACAAACAATGTGGGACTAAACATGTACAGTGCTGAGCGGCTAGAAATAAAGGAGACAGCACAGGCCGCGCGGTTAGACAAATGAGTTAACCGCTCGGCAACCCCAGCAGGATAAGAACAGGCCGCAATGGGAGACCGATAGACCGCCCGGTCTCCAGGCTTCTGAGTGAGACCGCCAGACCGCTCGGTCAATAAACCGCTGGGCAAGACCGCAAGACCGCCCGGTTTAATACTTCAACAAACATTTTGGGCAGTAGTGGTTTGAGAGAGGATAGAAATTGTAGCACTTTGAATGTTTTGAGAGAAACTCTGCAGCATTTCAAGGAATTTATTAGTAATTATAGTAGTTTGTACGGAAAAATGTAATTGCCCCCAACTTATACTGTAGCATTTCTTCCTTACAGGGTGCAGTCTTTCAATATATGTACAAAAAATTCTTTTCAGTAAACACTAATTGCTCCCAACTTATAAGCGTTAAAACAGAAGAGTTGATCTGGAAGGAGCTTGCAATGAAAGCAGACTGAAATTTACATTTGAGAACATAGCTTTAAAAATAGAGAAGAGAAATAAAAAAGAAAACGGTTCAGTCTAACATCAAATTTTAGATATTTCAGATACATCCCTGCTCGGCCAGCGATCTCTCAGGAAGCTGAAATCACTTGCGAAGAGGGTACATCCCATGCGAGATTTTGCTGAGAAATCGCAAATCCCGCAAAATCTTTGAGAGATCGCTGAAATTTTTAAAAAAATTTCATTAACTCGTGAGAGGAGATGAGCTACAACAAAAGAGGAAATCAGAAATCAGCATAGCCTTTTCTTGATGAGATCGTGAGAGGAGATGAGCTCAGTTTTGAGGAGGAGCCTTCCCTGTCAGTGGAAATTTGTATGGGTGAAGTGGGTGTTGCGTTTCGCACGGGCTACGCCCGTGCTCGATGCTCTCGGGCGGCCTTCGGCAGCATCCAGGCGCGCATCGCCCGCCTCCGAACGGGCTTCTCCCGTACTCGATGCGTCGTTGCGGGATGCGCCCGCATCAAAGCGAGATGCGCCTGCATCAAATCGGGATGCACTCACATCAAGACGGGCAGTGCCTGCAATATATACATAGGAGTACTCAAAATGAACGTAAAAAATATAAACAATATTACAATTTTTATTTTATAAAAAAATTACATTTTGTCGTAAATACATTAATTTCACGCAATCCTTCTCTCCATCTTCTTTCTCTTCTTTCCCCATCTCTCTCCATTTCTCTCTCCCACTCACTCCTCCCCCTCTCTCCGCCCCCTCTCTCCTCTTCCTTCCTCCATCTCTCTCCCTTTCTCTCTCTCTCCTCCCCTCTGCTCTTGTTTGCTCTATGACGTGCCTCCAAATACCTATATTGCTTTATATAATGTATATATATATATGTGGGTAGATATAATATGCGGACAAGTCAACTGTGAAGGCGTATGGGTAAGAGATTTTGGGAGTCAAGATGGTCTCAAAATAAAAAGTGATCAACATAAAAGTTGTAAATCTTGGCGAGACGAACAACTTTCATGTTGATCACTTTTTTATTTGGAGTCGTATTGCCTTCTATTTGGGCCTCGAATTCAGGGGCGGCGGGAGGCTTGTCTGTAGCACTCTCGTCGCCCCCGATTTCGCGACCCAAATCGAAGGCCAAAACGATTTCAAATCAAAAATTGATCACCACGAAAGTTGTTCGTCTCGCCGAGTTTTACACTTTTCATGTTAATTACTTTTTGATTTGAAACATCCTTGAACCTTGCTCACGCGCCGGTACGCCCGCATATATATGTATGTATATATATACATATATATATATATACACACACACACATACATACGAGTGACAGGAACGGGCTTCCGGCATGATGGTCACGCGCCACAGTACCCAGCCCCGCGCCCGGCGGGCTTCGCCCGCCCCAGCGATTATAAATAATATTAGTACAAATAAAAAAATTTTATTTAACTTAATGGAAACAAAAAAGGTATTTCTAACTGCGCGTACACACAAAAAAGGTGTTTATTTTTACAAAAAAGTTTTATTAGTACATATACAAATTGTGCGTAAAATAAAACGTGAAAGATCATGGACTAATGGATAAGGCACATGATTGTAAAAGGGGCGGTTGGCGGATCGAGTATCGCCTGGCGCGCGCCTATTTGTTTTTTTTAATTTATAATAAAATCTTCCTCAAATTTAGTCTCACATCGTGGAATAAAGTTATATATTCTAGTATAAATTACGCAAATCACATTCAATATTTGAAAATGTATTTCGAGCGGGGCTACACGGCGTGCGAAGTTTCATTGGGCAGGCGGAGGCTACCCGATTCTAATTCTATTTTTTTAACATAGCTTTTAGATCGCCCAGTGTTGTTCAGGTCGCCCCTTAGTAGGTTTAGGAGACCTACAAAAAAATGTAGAGAGGGAGTGCGTTTGATCAGACGGTTGCTGAATAATGCTTCCAGATCAGGCAACCAAAATCACTCCAATGAATTTAAAATTCATGAGTTTGATACTTCTATTATATTGGTAAAGAAATATATATATCTATACTATATTAAAAAGATTTATGGTGGTCTGCCAATAGCGTGTCCACAAAAATGGTTAAAAATGCGTACACCGTTGGATTTTCGCTTCAAAAAACAAGGGCCGTTGGATCATTAAGAAGAATGGCCTGCAAATAAAACTATCCTAAAAAATCTCCTCATCTTCTCTCTCCAAATCCCGATCAACAGCAAAATGGAAATGAACAGTGTCGCACCCCCCCCCCCTTTCACGGTCTTCTCCACCGCCGGCGGCGGAGCCGCCGGCGGCCTGACCGGCTGCCCCCGGCAGGTTCGCCGGACGAAGGCGAACCTGCCGGCGGTGGTCGCGCGGCGCTCCGGCGGGGCCACCGCCGGCGGTGGCCCTGACCGTGAGGCCCAGATCTGGCCTCACGGTCAGGGCCACCGCCGGCGGTGGCCCCGCCGGAGCGCCGCGCGACCACCGCCGGCAGGTTCGCCTTCGCCCGGCGAACCTGTCGGTGGCCGCCGGTCAGGCCGCCGGCGGCTCCGCCGCCGGCGGTGGAGAAGACCGTGGATTCGCGGGGGGGGGAGGGGATTTTTTAGTTTTTTTTTATAAAAATTAAAAAATTTTATAAATGATTATAAAAATCTAAAAATTTAATTTATTAATATATAAAATATTTTATAAATGTAAATTTAAATTAATATAGAAATTAAAATTGGGCGGGCGGAGCCCGCCGGGAGGGGGTGCAGGCGGAGCCTGCCGGGGGTGGTGGGCGGGCGAAGCCCGCCGTCGGCGGCCAGGTACTGTGGCGCGTAGCCATCGGGCCGGAGGCCCGTGCCTGCGACTCGTATATATATATATATATATATATATATATATATATATATATATATATATATATATATATATATATATATATATATATAATTTTTTTTTATGAGCCCAAGGAGCGGGCGTAGCCGGCCGCCGCGTTCGGGTACTTTCACGCAAGGTACGGGGGCCGGAGGCCCGTGCCTGTCACTCGTGTGTGTGTGTGTATATATATATATACCAAGAGGTTTTGACAGTTCATGAATTTGGCAAAAGAAAATAGGAGGCAACTTACTCGTTGTACACATGGCACTGCTCATTAAAAAAAATGTATTGCTGTAAAAAATTATGGGAAGTTGAGAAAAAATCGCAGGAACACTCAACTATGTCAAAGCCAAGAAGCCAGAAGAAGTAGAAGAACAAGGGTTGTAATGAGATCAACTATCTTATTTACAACGAGAGGCAGACAAAACGAGACATGATTTCGTGATGTACCTGATGGAAGCAAAAATACAAGCAAGAGTAAAACTGGCAGACTGACGCCAGTAAACGACCAAGTCGCTAACCGTCAATCCTATCTGCCAAGACCGCCAAGTCGCATCTGACAGTTCTAACCGCTGAAACCGTTAAGCTATCAGATCACTTCTCAAGCAGTGCAAACTGCCTGCTTGTTGAATGTTGAGAAACAGCTCTGTCCACCGCTTCCTAGTCACCTGGCCGCGAGATCGCCTGATCGCTGAAGCTAACTGCGAACAAAAGATGCTGAATTGGGAAACAACTTACCCACTGATGAACCGGGTGAACTGCCTTATTGAACTAGTTGCAACCCTGAGGAAGAAGACTGCTTACCGCACTAACCGCGACCTGTTGTATACCGCAAACTGATATCTGTGAACTGTTCCACACTTAGCTTCCCAACTAATTGCCAAGACGCCCGGTGCTAGCCGCACAACTATTCTTGTTATGTATGACGAGGCGGGGACCCATTTTTATAAGCGACCAGGGGAGTGTGATCATCGCCCATAAGCGATTGGGTAATTGCCCATCAACTACAGTTAGCAGCACATATCCACGCATAAGCGCGGATACCAGAACCACGCCGCGCAATCCATGCTGTCTCGCGAACTAGGCAACAACAAGAACTTGACACATCACCGTGACCAAGACCGCAAATCGAGCGGACACTTGCTTCATACCGCGCAAACAACCACCACAAGCTCTATAGTAAACCACCGCTATCCGCGCTTACCGTGAGGTTCCACGCGAACTAGAGCATGCCTCTTCAGTGAACTCTGCGGTCTCACAATCCAGACCACAAGGCGCAGTTAGCTTCCTCTAACTGTTGGTTACAACTCTAGGGTGCTTGCTGAAATAGACTGTAGGAAGGAAACATTAGCCAGAACTCGGCTATCTGCCAACACTTAGCCGCACTAATCGATAACGGTCTCTGTAGTCTGTGAAGTCTACCCTCCTCAGACCGCCCACTTCCACTTCAATAATTTCAACACTCCCCCTTGAAGTGGGAAGTGGAAACCAGCCTGAGCAAACCCCTTAACCGTACAAACGGTCCCTTCAACAACGGCTTCGTGAAGATGACTGCGACGTTGTCTTGGCTCTGCACATACTCTAACATCAGAGACCCTCCAGCACCTCCCAAACGAAGAGATGCTCGATCTCGATGTGCTTTGTCCACACGTGACAAAATGTATTATTAACTAATTTGAAGGCATTCTCATTGTCACCACATAGCAGAGTAAAACCTCATACCTCCTCATAGATGTCCTCCACTAACCTTGGAAGCCAAATGGCCTTATGAGCTGCCAAGGCCGAAGCCTTGTATTTCGCTTTTGTAATGGAAACAGACAAAGAGTCCTACTTCTTGCTGCACCATGAAATAACAGTCAATCCGCACATGAAGACGTATTCAGATGTCGGCTTCTGATCATCTGTATATTCCCCATAATCATCATTTGTACACCCGTGCAGGTTGAAGGTCGTGTCCCTCTCATAGAAGAGACTCACATCTGAGGTGGACTTCATATACTTCAAGATATTCTTAGTCACTAGCAGATGAAGTTTCTGTGGCTTCTGCATATACCGACTTACTTGGCTTAGAACATAAACAATATCTGGTCTTGTAATCGTCAAGTATATCAAGCTCCCAACTAGAGCCCAGAACACAAAGGGATCTTGAAGAATAATTTCCTCATCACGTCGAAGTTTTACACCAACCTCTAGTGAATTAGAGCTGTTTTTCCCCTCCTGCATGCCGAATCGCTTAACGATCCGCTCTGTATAGTCTTTATGGGAAACGAGCACACTGATTTTTGTCCTCTCCACCTCGAGGCCAAGGAAATGGTGGAGCTCCCCAAGATCCTTCATTTCGAATCTGATAGCCAACTCGCCCTGAGCCTAGCTACCTCTCCTCTAAGTTCTCTATGACGATCATATCGTCAACGTACAACAACACCAAGACTTGAAACTCCCCCCTCTTCTTAACGAACCGACTCAAATATGCGGTTGATGTAAAATATCGCAGAATTGGAAGGTATTTTGCGATCTTCTCATTCCACGCCCGAGGCGTCTGCTTCAAACCATATAGGGTCTTATTGAGCTTACAGATGCGTGTTGGATGTTCTTCATATACATAACCAGGTGTCGGTACCATGAAGATGTCTTTGTCAATCTCGTCATAAAGGAACACATTTTTCACGTCGAGTTGCCAAATCTTCTAACCTTAGCAAGCCACCAAATCAACCACCACCTGAAATGAAGTCATCTTTGTCACTAGACTAAACATCTCCTCATAGTTTTCCCCGTACTATTGTGAGAACCACGGACCTACAAGGAGAGACATGTACCGCTCGATACTGTCATCAGCTTTCTTCTTGAGTTTGTACACCCACTTGCAGGTCATAGGAGTAATATCGTCGACCTTGGGCAAAAGATCACATGTCTCATTATTCCTGAGGGCGGTCATCTCCTCATCCATGACATTTTCCCACTCCTTGGTACCAGTGGCGTTCTCAAAACATGACGGCTTCCGCTCATCCGAGGGACCTGCGAAGAAACATGAGACAAAACTCATCATGTTCCCGTCCTTATATCGAGCTAGAGAAATAATGGTTCTTTTGGACCTCCGCAGAACTTGACCCTGATCCACCCGTTCTGCCGCTTCTTCTGATCCAGCTCTCCTCCCGGGCACACCAGGAGCATCCTTCCCCTGCTTCCAGATCCAAAAGCACCAACATTAGAGCTAGATATAGCTGGAGCTCCTAGTGATACAGGTAGTTCCACCAGAAGATCCTGAGTAACTTCACCTTGCCCTCCGTCTGACTTGCTTTCCTGTAGTTTCACAGATGAAATACCTGGTATGACATCAATTCATCTAATACCACATTCCTGGAGACTATAAACTTCTCTGTCTTAGGGCTCATGCACTTCCAGCCCTTCTTCCTCTCATCATAGTCAATAAAGACGAAGAGCGTCTGAAACATGCATAAAACAGGAAGACCGAACAACCTAAGATGTTCCACACTGAGCTTCTTCTTAAACATCAGCTCAGGTGGAGATTTCATATTGTTGGTACTTCGAGCCATCCAGTTGATGGAATAAGCTCTGCAGGCCATTCCCTTCGCCCAATAGGCCTTGAGAATTCCTTTGGAATGAAGCCAGCATTTGCAAGTTTCCGTCAAATGACGGATCTTCTGCTCTGCAACTCCATTTTATTGTGGAGTATGCGCATAAGTAAGCTCCTTTCTGATTCTGCACTTAATTCAAAAGTTTGCAACTCCATTTGAAGCAAACTCTCCTTCATTATTTGTTCTCAACTTCGTTATCCGCATGTCGAGACGGACCTCCACGAGCTCCTTGAACTTCACAAACTTCTTGAATGTCTCTAACTTTTCCTTCATAAAGTATACCCAAGTATACCTAATAAAATCATCAATAAGAATCAGCATATACCTGCTACCTCCAAGACTGTGGGTGATGGTCGGTCCTGTCAGATCATCGTGAATGCATTCTAACAACGTCTTGCATCTGTTCTGTGACTTGTCAAATGAACGGTGATGAGTCTTTTCATACTGACACCCCACATAGACACGACTATCACCAAAGGATGAAAGACTAGCCAGACTATGCACCAGACCTCTCGCTACTATAGTGTTCAGCTTATTTATTTTAATATATCGCAGCCTCTCATGCCAGATAGCAGTGTTGTATTTTGCCCTAATCTTCTCAACTTATGAGTTTATCGCCAACACGAACAAGTCTTTTACCTGTCTTCCAACATGCGTGACGTCAGCCTTCACGGCTGACACATTCCAGAGAAACTTTGCATCCGTCAGGACAAACAGAACGTGATACACATCATCCACTGCATTGGTCATTGAGGGGGTTCTTCTTCATTCCTGACATGTGATGCACACTCCTTTAAGTGAGTGGACCTTTATCACTGCTTAAAGAAACTGTATCCTCCTTCTCTACTACATGCACATTATCATAAGCTGTAATAATAACATTATTACCTTTGTACGCTTGTAGAGAAGAAAACTTCGACTTGTCCCCGGTGAGATTATGTCCACACACTGAGTCAATAATACAGTCCTCCTGGTAGTTGATAGGGGTCAATGTACGAACACACGTGCCCATCATGAAAGCATTCCCCCATCCACCTTCTTCATCCTTAGATTCAACTTATCCTTTTCCTGCAGCGTGCCCCGGTTGAAGATTTACTCTACAGTCCTTCCTGATGTAACCAAGTTTATTGCACATGTAGTACCTTGGTCCACCCTTCTTCCCTCCATCTTGTAACGTCCCCTGGGCCGTCCGTGGGCCTCAGCCCACTATGCCTCCGTTAGACCGTTACCGGGCTGCAGCCCAAGCACCCCAACCCCTCTCAATGGACTGCCTCAATCGGCGCCTCTTCCCACTGGCGGGTTGTTGGTGGCCACAACCTCCCTTTGATGAGCGAACTCGACAGTCAAGCTGGGCCGTACGGGGACTTCCTAGGAGGTCACCCATTCCAGTACTACTCTCGCCCAAGCACGCTTAACTATGGAGTTCCTTCAACTCTCATCACCAATTGAGCTGCAACAATTGGTGATGAGATGTGAAGGAACTCCTGGGAAGTATTAGCGACACTATCGGGTCTACAGCTAAATTGGTGATGAGATGTGAAGGAACTCCATAGTTAAGCGTGCTTGGGCGAGAGTAGTACTGGGATGGGTGACCTCCTGGGAAGTCCCCGTACGACCCAGCTTAACTGTCGAGTTCGCTCATCAAAGGGAGGTTGTGGCCACCAACAACCCGCCTGTGGAGGGAGAGGGGTTGGGGTACTTGGGCTGCAGCCCGGTAGCGTCGCCTAGAGCGGAGCCGTGACGCTGTCACGATGGATCGGCTATGGTCGTTACAATAAAAGTGCACTTTTTGTAACGGTCCAGGCCCATCTCATGGGAACCCGCTGGCACCGCCGACCTACCAGGGTCCAGACCCGGGCCCACCACTGATAGTCAGCCTTTCACATTCAAGCCTGCATGCCATGCACCCCAACCCCTCTCCGGCATGTTTATCGGCGTGGTAGGTTGTTGTCGCTGGGTCTCGAACCCAGGACCTTGATAAGAGAGCTTTCCTCCACTCCCTTATCACCAACTGAGCTGCAGCTCAATTGGTGATAAGGGAGTGGAGGAAAGCTCTCTTATCAAGGTCCTGGGTTCGAGACCCAGCGGCAACAACCTACCGTGCTGATAAACAGGCCGGAGAGGGGTTGGGGTGCATGGCCTGCATGCTTGAATGTGATAGGCTGACTACCAGGAGTGGGCCCGTGTATGGACTCTAGTAGGCCGGCAGTCCAGTTGAAGGAACTCCATAGTTTTAGGAACTCCATAGTTAAGCGTGCTTGGGCGAGAAGGGTTGGGGTGCATGGCCTGCAGGCTTGAATGTGAAAGGCTGACTATCAGTGGTGGGCCCGGGTCTGGACCCTGGTAGGCCAGCGGTGCCAGAGGGTTCCCATGGGATGGGCCTGGACCGTTACACATCTTGCCTAGGAGCCTTGCTCCTCTCCGTCTGTGATGAAGTAGATGGACTATCTCTAACAGGTGATTTCTTCTTTTTGTCTCATCTCTTCTTTTTCCTTAAGTAAAGAATCTCACTCTCTCCTCCTGAGATAGCGACTCCAGTCATCTATCTCGTCAAACTCTCCTGCGAACCAGTAGATTTTTCAGCTCGAGCAAAGATGGTTGATTGGTCCAGCCTTACGCAGAAGTAACAAACGCAATATATTCCTTCCGCAAACCATGGATAATGTGCATATTCAGCTTTGCCTCTAATAAAGGCTCTTCCGGGTCCAATGCCACAGATATGGACAGCTCCCCTTGAGTTGCTCTTGCCAGCTCATTTTTCAAGAGTTATAGCTAAGCTACATTCTTCTTATTGAACAGACCATCCAAGGCCGTCCAGATCTCAACATCAGACCGACATCCAATGATGTGGTCTAAAAGCTCCGGTAACATTGCCCGCTTCAGCCTGAACTCTACCTTCGCATTCATTCTCCTTCAAGCCCTCATTGCCTCAGCATTCCCTTTAGCATTAACTACCTATTGTCTATCGTCTCCACTGACGACCTCCCAAAGGTCTTCACCTAGAAGATAACTTTTATGCACAACTTCTACTTTTTGAAGTTGGTCTGCGTTAGGAGCTCAATTCTCAGTCCTCTTGCAAAACCAGCTTTCATTGCTTTAACTCTAGTTCACTTGAATTTCGGAAGGAATAACACACCTCTGATATTGGTCAACTGTAAACTCCTCATCACTTCTCTGATACTATGTAAAATTTTTTGGGAAGCTGAGAAAGGTTACAGGAACACTCAACCATACCAAAACCAAGAAACCAGAAGCAGTAGAAGAACAATAGCTGTAATGGAATCAACTATCTTCTTTACAATGAGAGACATACATCACTAGACTTGATTTCGCGATGTACCTGATGGAAGCAAAAAATACAAGTGCGACTAAAACCGGCGGACTGACACCAGTAATCGCCCAAGCCGCTAACCACCAAGCCTATCCGCCAAGACCGCCAAGTCCCCTCTGACTGTTCTAACTGTCGCAACTGCCAAGCTGCCAGACCACTTCTTAAGCAGTGCAGACTGTCTGCTTATTGAATGATGAGAAACAACTCTGTCTGCCGCTTCCTAGTCCTAGGCGAGGAAGGGGTCGCCACTATCTAGGGGTGGCTAGAGGCGGATGGGCGTTGACCGCTCATATGGACGAAAAGGACATCGCCCCTATTAGGGGCAGTGACGCCTCCCTGGCATAGGAAAAAAGAGGTTGAGGGCGGTCAGTAGGGCTGCTCTCCCCGGAAGGGAATCCAACCGCCCTAACCGGGTAGCCAGGGAGACGAGAAGGTCGGGCGGCCTGGAAGCCGCCCGGCTAGGGCAGCATGACATCGTGCAAAAGCACGCTGCCGGCCACCCTGCACGCGCGCAGAGGTGCGCGTGCCCTGGGCGCATCCAGGCGCGCGCTCCCAAGTGCGCGCGCCTCGGTGTGTGCTCCCAGGTGCGCGCGTCCCCCTGCGTGTGTACGCGGGAGCGGACCGCGCGCCTTGTTGCGCGCAGCCAGGCGGGGCGCGACTGATGACTTGGGTTACGCTCATCGGACTGTGACTCGACCGGACCGGGAACAAGGAGCCTCATCACATGCCCCCGAATTTTCAAAGGTCTTCTTGCTAGAGAATGAGCCCAGAAATTTTCCTGAAGCAGCCCTTTGAATGCTCCTCTGATAGGGCAAAGGATTATAAGCCTGCACAGTTATGTACTTGTTGTTTTGTCAAGGTGCTAGAAAATACGGACGCATCTCATGGTAATAAGCTTGCTGAGGGTATGGTGAGGGGAATCTGAATGGTGAGCGTCATGCGTTGATATGTGTGGTGGGCGTAGTATGCGCGAGGTGCATATTTGGACTTCATGTGTGCATGGCGCGATATACACGATGTGCAAAATATGTGACATGTACACGAAGTGCGATGTGTATAGCGTGTAATGTGCGCGATTTGTAACAGGTGTTGCATGCACGATGCGTGCAGTGTGCGCGATATGCACAAGGTGTAATATATATGGCGCATAGAGCACACATTTATGGAGGAGAAGAGGTTGTCGAGATACGGAGTTTCTGGTGCCCCCGAGTTTGCCACCGGGGTACCTTGTGCACATGGTCAGAGGAGAAAACCTGTTGTTGCGAGATGTAGGGATGTGGATGCGGCGCCTACATCTTCATTGAGGCAGAAGTGTTCCTTAGTTGGCGAGGTTCTTGTTGTTTCTCTTGATGTTGGTGATGCCCCCCAACTCGTCGAGAGTTGACACAGTGTGAGTTGCTCTTTTTGGGAACCAGCAGTGGTGTCAACCCCTGCTCTCGCTGTCTTTTTGAGTTTTTCTTGAATTGTTGGCGGTCTGCTTCAATTACATCATCAACGGCAATCTGAGCATCAATCCGTTGAACAAGATTGGAATAGCTGAGTATAGTCTCTCGTACTAGTATGGAGTGGAAGCCACTTGGGCGGAGCCCTCCAAAAAGAAATTCGTGTTGGAGCTCTGATTTTATACCAGGGATTCATCGTGCCTCAGTGGTGAAACGACAAAAGAAATATTTAAGGGTTTCCCCTTCATCTTGATGGATACTGGACAGGTGGGAAGGATCGTTGAATATCTGACAGCTGCCAATGAACTGATCTGCAAATTATTGTGTTAGTTCTGCAAAATCCTTGATTTCTCTTTCCTTCAAGGAAAGGAACCAGGTGCGAGCTTGCCCTTTAAGGGTCGCCAGGATAGCTTGACATAACAGTTGATCTGGGGCATTGCAAAGTTGCATCATGATTGCGAAGTGTCTGACATACTCTGACGAGTCACTTGTACCACCATATGTCTTGATCTTTGGGAGCTTGAAACTGTGAGGAATTGGGTGTGCCCGAACCACAAGTGCGAACATCGAGCAATGGTGGAGAGGGCAACTTTCCAAAGTGGCACGCTGCTTGATACGCCTGTGCTCTTCAATAATTATACCATTAACTTCTTCATGTGTTAGCCTTTCAACTTCTGTTGTCCCGATGCCTACTACTTTCGGGTGATTGTAGTGATACTGAGCTTCAGATCTTCTGTCTGAACGGGCTCTGCGGCCTTGGACATCCACACAGGGGGTAATTCTTCAGGTATGATGACATGCAAGTGAGGGGGGACTGGACCAACCTGCCCTGTGAGTGTCGTCCCTTTTACAGTGTGGGTAGCTTCTCCTGCCATGGTCTATAGTCATGAGTACCGTTGTGTTGAAGGTATTGTATTCTGAGGATGCTGAGAACTTGCTTCCCACAGACGACGCCAAACTGTTGCGAGCAAACTCGACGCCCCGGTCGGACCGGATTAACATAGATAGTCTTAACCCACAGAGCAATCCAGCACGCACACAGTCACAAAGAAAGAAAAGTCGACAAGACAATTTTTTTACGTGGAAAACTCATCAACTGAGTGAAAAATCATGTGGCCGGATCTGTACCAACCAAACATCCACTAGATCTGAGTGTTGTTACAGAGATTTTCCAAGAACTCCAGGGCGACATGCCACCTCTCGTTACAATTATTGGGGAGAGAGATAACATGCAGGGTGACAGGACACTGCTCACTGGGTTAATTATTTCTTCGTGTGCTGCGGGGAGCGATGCACTCGTTGTATTCTAGAGTTTTCTAATAATTCTGGATGCGGGAGCAGCTTGTTGTACTCATTCTGATGCATGGTGCTTTGAAGCTCGGAGGCGCGCTCAGTGCGTCTTATCCTCTGCTTCTTGTCTCTGATTGTCTTTTGGTGAAGCATGATTCAGTTGTTTTATACGTAGATGGAGAGCTTGCTTTGGAGCGCATTGGGTGCTTGTTGGAAAAGAGTGCGCTGGGCGCTTTGTGGAGAAGTGCGCGCTGGGCGCTTGTTGGAGGAGAGCACGCAGAGCGGTTGCGGGTAAAGAGAGAGAGAGAGAGCGCAGGGAGCTTGCAGAAGGAGAGCGCACAGGGTGCTTGTCTGAGGAGAGTGCGTGGAGCGCGTGGGAAAGAGACCCGTATAAGGGAGCAACATGTGTGGGAGTGCGCGGGAGCACGTAGGGGAGAGACGCGCGCAAGAATGCCCGATGGAGAGGCACGTGTGAGGGCGTGCGAGGAAGCAACGAGCGGGAGAGCGTGCAAGGAGGCGGCGCGCGCGGGAGCGCACAAAAGAGATATGCGTGCGAGAGCGTGCGAGGAGAAATGCGCGCGAGAGCGCGCAATGAGGCGGCGCGTGTGAGACCACGCAAGTGAGAAATGCGCTCGAGCGCGCGCGAGGCAGCGGCTCGCGCGAGAGCGTGCAGGGGAGAAATGCGGGCGAGAGCGTGCAAGGAGGTCCCATGCGCAAGAGCTTGCAAGGAGGAGACGTGCGCGATAGCGCGCAAGGAAGAGAGATGGAGGAGAGAGAAATTCAGGGTGGAGAAGATGAAGATCTTTAAAGGAGGCTTCAAAGACGAAGGAGATCTTCGAAGAATGCTCGAAGATCTTCGAAGGGGGGAAAGAAATGAAGAAGATGAAGGCAGAAGGAGAGAGAATCCGTTGGAGGATTCTCTGAAGATGGAGAAAATGAGAATTAAAGGGGGATCTGAGACCCTATTTATAGACTTCATCGGTGGTTATGGAAGTTATGCAGTTATTCGCAGCCCATAATCACCATGATCGCCATTAATAGGCGCTTTTGATATAATTATTTTCATGAGGCTATGATCTAACACGCACATTAATTTTATTATTTATATTAAACGTATACCAATTCTATTTTTTGCAACACACTTTTCTCATTAGGGAGATCATGCGGGTGGTTACGTGGTGTTTACCCACGTAACCGACGGTGGCGATCGCGCGAGCATGATCGGACGGTGGATGACGGCGACATGAGAGATTGCTCGCCGGCGAAGGTCATGCTTGGCCGAAGGAACTCGGCCGGCCGCCGGGGGAAGGTCAGTCGGCCGCCGGGGGAAGATCAGCTGACTGAGGGGAAGGGGAAGCCGCCCCTTGGCGGTGCCGGCAGAGGGCGGGCGGCGAAACGACTTCTCGCCCCGACAAGGAAGTGGTCGGCCCTATTAGGGGCTGCCAGCGATAGGCGAAAGAGGACGCACTGCTTCATAGCAGCCCGTCCTGGGCGAGGAATGGGCCGCCCCTATATAGGGGCAGTCGATGGCGGATGGGCGGTGGCCGCCCATCTGGACGAAAAGGACACCGCCCCTGTTAGGGGCGGTGGCGCCTCCCTGGCGTAGGAAAAAAGAGGGGAGGGCGGCCCTCCCCGGAAGGGAATCCGGCCGCCCTAACCGGGCGGCCTGGGAGGCGAGAAGGCTGGGCGGCCTGGAAGCCGCCCGACCAGGGAATTACGACAATGTGCAAAAACACGATACAGACCGCCCTGCCCATGCGTAGAGGCTCGTGCGCCTCAGAGCGCGCCCACATAGGTGTGTGCTCCCTGAGCGCGTCCAGGCGTGCTCTCCCGGGTGTACGCGTCCCCTCCCTCGCGCGCGTGCGGGAGCGGACCGCGCGCGACATTGCGTGCGGCCAGGCGGGCCGCGGCTGATGACTTGGGTTGCGTTCATCAGACCGTGACTCGACCAGACCGAGAATAGGGAGCCTCGTCAGTATTCATTTGAACAGTCCATTGTATGTATGATCGTTCGCTCTTAGTTGTAGATGGTTCGTTTGATTTCTCTATGCTATAATTAACCAATTAACATAATCTAAACATTGAATATTAAACAATTAAACATAGCATAAACATTGAGCATTAAACAATTAAACTTAAGCAATACATAACATTAAACAGTAAGTCCTCTATGAATCTGATACTCGTTAAACAAGGCATAACATTAAACAGTACATTAACATTAAACATTGATATTGCCCCGTCTTCTTAAATTACATAAGTGCTTTACGAGTCTTGTACAACCCCGTGTCCGGCGAGCAAGGTCACCAGGGTATAGGCAGATCGGGCTGAGGACAATAGGCGAGCTCGACAGTAAAGGGGGCGAGCCCAAGCTCGGCATCCGTCGACCAGAGATCGACGATCGGCGACCCCGAGCTCGGCATTCGCCGAGCGGCACACAACTCGCACCCTCGCAGTGGAGCTCGGCAACAGCAGGCGAGCAGAACATGCCGAGGTGACCAAAGCCCCCCAGCTCGCCTGGATGGTTGAAGTACTTTTTACTGTTTTACCCCCGCTGGTCTGCCCATAGCCATTCAAAACAGCGGAGTTTGGCTGTTAGCAGACCCAACCAAGGGTTTTCTGGTAATTTCAGGTCAGTTCTTTTGGTTATTGGCAGTTCGGATTTCAAAAGCTATAAATAAGACCCAAGGGGTACCCCAGAAAGCAGGTTCTTCCATGTGCTCTCCTGCCCCATTCTTCGAGTGCTTTCTGAGGGTACCTTAGCTCGGCTTCTGGCTAAGGAGGGGAAGCGCTCTGAGATCTTCCGGGTTTGTGGTGGGACCTCCCTACCGAGCCCTTGGGTCTGTTTCACCTTGCCTTCTTTGTTGTTTTTCTTGCAGGAGCGAAGTAGGCGCGAGACCACCCCTTCCCCAAGGGTCGAACTTCATGGGAGACCGAATTTCGGTTTCAACATTTTGGTGCGGTGAGCGTGGATCGTGGTCAGCGCAGAAAAGCTTCGGCGAGCTCAATGACGGGAGGACAAGGATCTGACAGGCAGAACTCACCGCCCCCCCCCCCCCCCCGCCTCTCTCAACGGTGGGGATGTTGGAAGACTTCAGGAACGAGGTGCTGGGCCTCATCAAGTTCGCACTCGGCGCGCGTGCCGAGTGCTCGACTCCGGCAGCCCATATCGCGAACGCCCCATCTTAGGGCGAGGACGCTCCCGGCCGGCGAGCTGGGAAGGAAGCGGTCGAGGAAGGCCGAGGGTGCGAGCTCCCAGGGCGCGAGCTCTTCCCCGGCTCGGCAGGCCGAGGCCGGTTCGGCGAGCTGGGCTCGCGGGACTCGCCAGCTCGCCCAGTGGGGGGAGGCAGTCCTTTCAGCGAGCTGGTCTCCTCAGCTCCAGTCCCAGATGGGTTCAGGGAACCCAAGATGTCTTACTATACCGGGAAGGGAGACCCAGTCCAGCATGTCCAATGGTTCGAGGATGTGGTCTCCATCCGTCAGATGTCGGACGGATTCAAATGCCGACTCTTCGCTATCACCCTCCGGGAGAAGGCAAGGGAATGGTTCCACAAGCTCCCGGCCAGCTCCATCTACTGCTTCAAGGACCTGCGTCGGGGGTTCATGCTGAGATTCACCACCTCGAAGAGGAGGAAGAAGGAGTCTGAGTCTTTGTTCCACATAAAGCAGAGGGTGAACGAGACGTTGGAGAGCTATGTGGACCGATTCCAGGAGGAAGTTACTCAATTTCAGGAGATGTCGGGCCATAGTCTGATGATGGCCTTTACCCTGGGCCTGCAACAGGGTTTCTTCCGAATGGAGCTGAAGAGAGTCCCCCCCCTCTCCTACGAGGAGCTGATGGAGAGGGCGGCAAGGGAAGTCGACGGGGAGGCGTCGAACCCGGAATTTGCGAGGAAGCTGGCCAGGTGAGCAACCGAGGAGGAAAAGGAGTCGAAGGGAGGAAGAGAACAAGAGGATAGGAGAGGAGACCCCAGGCAGAGGGAGCAGAGGCAGCTCTAGGGGCAGCAGCAGCCGAGGTGGGGGCGTCAAGAGCCCGACCGACGGCTAGGATGGAGACCCGAGTGGCAGGGGCAGGGGCCGCAGAGAGGGTATTACGGAAGGGATCACTACCAGGGGAGGCAAGACCAGTTCCACCCCCCGGGCTGGAGGCGGGGCCAGAGGCCCCGGTTCCCCGATCAAGAAGAGGTCATGGCCATAGCCCTGGGAGCAAGGAGGGGAGCGTGGAGGAGGAGAAGAAGAGAGGTCATGGTGGAGCTGCCCTATTGCGACTTCCATCAGGAAGAGGGGCATGCCACGACCACCTGTCCGGAGTTCCTCGAGATGAGGGGGAATAGGGAGCAGCAGCAGCAGGGGCGGCAGGAAGTGAGGATTGAGGAGGTCCTGCCTCGGGAGGAGGATGATCGTTGCGAAGACCGGGTGGATGTGGGGACCCGGGGAGGGATCAGAGTGATCCACGGGGGAGTGGGGATCGAGGCTTCCCGCAAGGCAAGTCTCCACACTATGTACCGGTGGAGCGTCGCCTCAACGTCCCAAACCCCACCCCCGGAGGAGAGGATCACCTTCTCCAGGAGTGATATGCCAGACCACGAGGATCCGTTCTGTGATGCTCTAGTCATCAGGGCGGCCATCGAGAATTTCACCGTCTCTCGGATCCTCGTGGACAACAGGAGTTCCGTCAACGTCGTCTTCAAAAAGGCGTTCGACGCGATGAGGGTGGAGGCAAAGAGGGTGCTGGCCTCAGATGGCCCCTTGTTCGGGTTTTCAGGAGAAAGGAAGGAAGTAGAGGGAGGAGTTGGCCTCCATGTCACCTTGGGAGGACAGTCCCAAAACTGCAAGTTCGTCATTGTGGACGCCCACAGCAGCTACATCGCCATCTTCGGGAGGCCTCTGATCAGCGCCTTCCGCTGCGTCCTCTCATCTTTCCATCAGTGCTTGAAGTTCAACGCTGAGGGGGTCCAGGTCAGGGTTAGGGGGGACCCAAAGGTGGCGCAGGAGTGTTATGTCACTGCGGTGAACACCATCTCCTTACAGGAGGGAGCCGAGGAGATGGGGCGAAGGATGGAGGAGGTCGAGCAGGAAGCAGGAGGGGAGGAGCTGGGAGTGAAGGACCGCGCAGAAAAGGCGGCAGGAGGAGATCTGGAGGAGGTGACCGAAGTGAGGGCCGTGGGAGGAGAGATGGAGGTAGAGGTCCCCGTTCCGGAGGAAGGGGATGCCGAGGGATGGGGGGAGCAATCCAGGCTGGAGGCAGCAGAGGAAGTGGTGGAGCTGGAGGTGCTCACCCGAGGAGGAAGGATGGAGAAGATCCGCGTCAGCGGGGGGCTGACCCCGGAGGACCAAGGCAGGATGCTGGAATGCATCCAGAAGAACATGGACATCTTCGCTTGGAATGCCGCGGAGATGCCGGGGGTTGACGCGGATGTGGCCTGCCACCGCCTCAACCTGGACCCGGGAACATGCCCCGTTCAGCAGAAGAAGAGGTCCACCGCGGACAAGCTGGCGGAGCCCATCAGGGAGGAGGTGGCGAAACTCCTCCAGGCCGGCTTCGTGTCTGAGATTCAGTACCCCGGCTGAGTCTCCAATGTGGTTATGGTAAAAAAAGGAGACGGCCGGTGGAGGATGTGTATCGACTTTTCCTTACTTAATAAAGCTTGTCCTAAGGACTGTTATCCTTTGCCTTGAATCGACGCGCTGGTTGACTCAGCCGTCGGTTTTTCTGTAATGAGTTTTTTAGATGTTTTTTCAGGTTATCATCAGATCAGGATGCACCCCCCAGATATCAAAGATGTCTCGTTCATCACAGGGGATGGCTGCTACTACTACAGGATGATGCCCTTCGGGCTGAAGAATGCCGGGGCAACCTACCAGAAAATGATGTATAGAGTCTTTAAGGAGCAAAGGGGGAGGATTTTAGAGGTGTATGTAGATGACCTCATGATCAAAAGCAGGGACCTTCGCCACCCTGCGCAAGTACAAGATGCGATTGAATCCCCTAAAATATGTCTTTGGGGCCAGCAGGGGAAAGTTTTTGGGGCACCTCCTCACCCCCGCAGGGGTCGAGCCAAACCCAGATAAGGTCAAGGCTATCTTGGAGCTGGGGTCCCCGCGGAATGCAAAGGAGGTCCAACGGCTGACGGGAAAGCTAGCAGGGCTGAGTCGCTTCCTTTCACGGGCAGGGGAGAAGTGCTCCCCCTTCTTCAAAACGCTAAGGGGTGGTCAGAGGTTTGAATGGACCAGGGGGTGTGAGGAGGCATTCCAGGCCCTCAAAGTACAGTTGACACAGGCCCCGCTGCTCCAAGGACCGAAGGAAGGGGAGGACCTGTTTTTATATCTCGGGGTCGGGGCGGAGGCCTTGAGCTCCGTCTTGGTTCGTGAAGAGGGAAAGAGGCAGCTCCCTATTTATTACGTGAGCCGAGTCCTGAGGAAGGCCGAGCTCAGGTATCCGATTTTGGAGAAGCCGGCTTTTTCCCTAATCATCTCGGCCAGGAGGCTGCGACCTTACTTCCAAGCACACTCTATCCGGGTGGTGACCGACCATCCCCTCCGTAACATCTTCGAGGGGGTGGAGCATTCAGGCAGGTTGGCTAAGTGGTCGGTGGAGCTGAGCGAGTTCGACGTCTCCTTCGTTCCGTGGCTCTCAATCAAAGCTCAGGCGATGGTCGACTTCCTAGCCGACTACGTGGTTGAAGTGGCGGAGGAAGAGCTCACCCGCCCGACCCCTTGGAAGGTGAGGGTGGATGGTGCCTCGGGAAGACATTCCCTAGGAGTAGGGGTGATCCCGGAGAGCCCTTAGGGGACTCGTATTGAGCAAACGGTGGTGGTGCACTTTCCCATTACCAACAACCAGGCCGAGTACGAGGCCGTGATAGCGGGACTGCGCCTGGCCAGGGAGCTGGGGGTATCAGATGTGGAGGTCCTTACTGACTCCATGGTAGTGGCTTCTCAGATTAACGGGGAGTTCGAGGCGAGGGAGCCCACCCTGCGATCGTACTTGGCCAAGGTGAAGGGGGTCATTGGCACTTTTCAAACCTTCTCCATCCGACACGTGCCAAGGGAAGAGAATGAACAAGCAGATCAGCTAGCGAAGCATGGTCCCCAGGTGGGGGGTACCATCACCGACCTGTTCCGCCCCTCCATCGAGGAAGGAGAGCTCATGGAAATCGATCAACAAGCTTCGTGGATGGATCCAGTGGCGGTTTTCCTCTCCACAGGAGAATATCCGGAGGGGGTAGATAAGAAGAAACTGAGGCACAAGTCAGCATATTACCTCCTCCAAGACGGGCAGCTATACAGGAAGACCCTCTCAGGGATGCTAGCCCGCTGCGTGACCGAGGGAGAAGCGCGAAGGATCTTGGAGGAAGTCCACTCCGGGGAATGTGGGAGTCACTCCGGGAGTCGGACCCTGGAAGGAAGGATAGTCAGACAAGGGTATTTCTGGCCCACCCTGAGCCGAGACGCCGCTGAGTTCGCAAGAAGATGTCATAAGTGCCAGCTGTTTGCCCCTCTCCAGCTACAACCGGCCCAGCAACTCAGAAGTATCACGGCCCCATGGCCCTTCGATATTTGGGGAATGGATTTGGTTGGGCCGTTCCCCCAAGCCAGCGGCCAAAGAAGGTTCCTCCTAGTGATGATTGACTACTTCTCAAAGTGGATGGAGGTGAAGGCGTTGGCCAAGGTGACCTCCCAGGTGATCAGGAATTTTGTTTGGGGGGAGATCATCTGTCGCCATGGGCTGCCACAGGCCATCGTCACGGACAACGGGCCCCAGTTCACCAGTGCCGAGTTCACCAGCTTCTGCGAGCAGCTTGGAATCGATCTCAGGTTCGCCTCGGTCCATCACCCCAGGAGTAACGGGCAGGTGGAGGCCGCAAACAAGATCATCGTCAACCTCCTCAAGAAGAAGGTGGAGAATTTGAAAGGGAGCTGGGTGGAGCAGCTTCCTGCGGTTCTTTGGGCCCTAAGGACCACCCCCAACACAGCTACGGGAGAGACCCCCTTCAAAATCTCCCACGGGAGCGAGGCAGTGCTCCCCATAGAATTCGAAGTCCAAACACCGCGAGTCGTGGCAGCAAAAGAAGGCCGTGAGGAATGGCAAGCAGAGAATGAGGAGGAACTGAGGCTCTCACTTAACATGGTGGAAGAGGTGAGAGACCTATCCGCTATCCGGCAGGAGGAGGTGAAAAGAAGAATGGTCAAGTACTTTGACAAGCATGTCGGGGTCAAGCAGTTCGTGGAAGAGGACTTGGTGCTGAAGAAAGTAGATGCAGCAGGGAGGTCAGCATCCGTAGGGAAGCTCAATCCCAGCTGGGAGGGACCATTCATTGTAAAGGTAGCCTTGGGGTCAGGGGGCTATCGACTCCAAAATGTAGAGGGCGAGACCCTGAGTCTCACTTGGAGTGGCGATGACCTAAAACGATTTTTCCCCTGAAGCATGTAAGCAGCACTTTGATTATAATAAATTCCTTCAACTCTCTGATATTATCGTAACTAGCCTGTATAGTGGAATGTAATGTATTTTGGACCCCGAGTAGATCCCGCTGCCAGGCTCTCACCTAGCTGGCAGGGCTGGAAGTCACTCGGTGTCATCCTTGGCCTCGAGCAGATCCCGCGGTCAGGCTCTCACCTAGCTGACAGGGCTGGAAGTCGCTCAATGGTGTTAGTAGTGGACCCCGAGCAGATCCCGCTACCAGGCTCTGACCTAGCTGGCAGGGATGGAAGTCACTCAGTGTCATCTTTGGCCTCGAGCAGATCCCGCGATCAGGCTCTCACCTAGCTGATAGGGCTGGAAGTCACTCGATGGTGTTAGTAGTGGACCCCGAGCAGATCCCGCTGCTAGGCTCTCACCTAGCTGGCAGGGCTGGAAGTCACTCGGTGTCATCCTTGGCCTCGAGTAGATCCCGCTGTCAGGCTCTCACCTAGCTGACAGGGCTGGAAGTCACTCGATGGTGTTAGTAGTGGACCCCAAGCAGATCCTGCTGCCAGGCTCTCACCTAGCTGGCAGGGCTGGAAGTCACTCGGTGTCATCCTTGGCCTCGAGCAGATCCCGCTGTCAGGCTCTCACCTAGCTGACAGGGCTGGAAGTCACTCGATGGTGTTAGTAGTGGACCCCGATCAGATCCTGTTGTCAGGCTCTCACCTAGCTGGCTGGGCTGGAAGTCACTCGGTGTCATCCTTGGCCTCGAGCAGATCTCGCTGTCAGGCTCTCACCTAGCTGACAGGGCTGGAAGTCACTCGATGGTGTTAGTAGTGGACCCCGAGCAGATCCCGCTGCCAGACTCTCACCTAGCTAGCAGGGCTGGAAGTCACTCGGTGTCATCCTTAGCCTCGAGCAGATCCCGCAGTCAGGCTCTCACCTAGCTGACAGGGCTGGAAGTCACTCGATGGTGTTAGTAGTGGACCCCGAGCAGATCCCGCTGCCAGGCTCTCACCTAGCTGGCAGGGCTGGAAGTCACCCGGTGTCATCCTTAGCCTCGAGCAGATCCCGCTGTCAGGCTCTCACCTAGCTGGCAGGGCTGGAAGTCACTTGATGATGTTAGTAGTGGACCCCGAGCAGATCCCGCTGCCAGGCTCTCACCTAGCTGGCAGGGCTGGAAGTCACCCGGTGTCATCCTTAGCCTCGAGCAGATCCCGTGGTCAGGCTCACCTAGCTGACAGGGCCAGAGGTCACTCGATGTTGTCGGCCTTGAAATCGTCAGATAAGGGTCAAAGTCTCAGTGCCAGGGAGCAAAGGGGAAATGGTTCTGTCAGGGCGAGCTCGGGCTCGGCAAGCCCAGCTCGACAGGATCAAGAAGGCAAGCCAGGCTGGAGGACTCGGCTTGAGCGAGTGTGCACTCGTCAATCCCGGCTCGGCATTGGCGAGTGGGACGCGAGCCCGGGCCTCGCCAAAGGAAAGCAAGCCGGACCGGGGCACCTCGCCCCCTTTGACCATTAGACTTAGGAGAAATTCTCTCCTGTTTTCGGGCTCAACCTGGATGGCTCGCATGCGAGTTATGGTAGCGTGACAAGGGCGGAGAGCAACTCGCCCCCGAATCGTTTGGGGCTCGGCGAACACTCAAAACGCGTCCACTCGCAGGCGCGCTCTCATGACCACTCTACTCGCGGAACCTGTCTCGGCGAAGTCGCGGGGAGAAGCACTCGCATAAATTCAGAGCACAACAAACATAGTAAAGAAAGAAAAGGAAAGGAAATGACACCGGTATGATCAAAAAACTTTTATTATATGCAAAAAGTAATTACATGGGGGGCTCGCCTCGGCGAGTGAACAAAGAAAAAGGAAAAAAGAAAACAAAAGTACAGGCTACCCTCAGGCCTTGCCCCCTCCGCCGGACTGGTCCTCGCCGTCACCCGATGGATCCTGGAAGCTTTTCCCGAACATCGCGTCCAGGTTGTCTTCCTTCTCGCTGGGCGGCGTTGCCGGGAACAGGCTCGGCATCAGGTCCCGAGCCGAGATCCCCCCGCACCCCTCCACCAGCACCCCAGAATCCTTCATCATCTGGAGGGTGCACTCGACGGCTTGGATGGAGTTGACCCGCAATCTCTCGACGAGGTCGGCCTCGCCAAAGATTCACGAACTCTTGTAGGGGAGAGTGGGATCAATGTCGTGAGGCGGGAAGAAGATCTCCGCCTGGCGGCGCACCTCGCCGAAGAGGTGCTGGTTCTCCCCCTGCAGCTTTGTGTTCGCGCCCTCCAGCTCGGCAAGGCGTGCGCGCAGCCGGCCGATCTCCTCCCCCTGCTCAGCGTTACGAGCCTGGAGCTCCCCTGCAGCGTCGGCATCCGCGGCCAGTAGTGCGTGCAGCCGGCCGACCTCCTCCCCCAGCTCAGTGTTGCGAGCCTGAAGCTCGCCCGCCGCCTTGGCATCCTGGAAAAGAGTCCATTTAGCGGTAGCGCAAAATTTTCTAAGTAAAAGAGAGGAGCAGCGCTTGACACTTACCAACCCGCCGGCGGTTTGGGCGAGTAGACCCTCCGCTATGCCGAGCCGTCTCGCCTGATCGGTGACCTTATCCTTGGCGAGGTCGCGAGCCTGCTCAGCCTTTTCGAGTTGGTGGCTGAGGGCGAAGCTGCGGCGTGCCAGCATGTGATGCAGCTCCAGGGTCCGCAGGTGGGACTGCATGCCCTCATGGTCGAGCTGCCGAAGGGTCATCTTCTTGTAGGCCTCGACATCCTCCCGGCCATATAGGCCGAAGCCGATGGCATAGGCGTGACCGGTGGCAAGCTCGCGGTCGTGCCAGGAGGGGTGCAAAGTGGAGACGGAGACTCGATGAGCGAGCTCGTCCCACTGCAGCATGGGCTCGCCCGCTGAATCCTTCCAGCGCGCGCTGAAGTTGAAGAGGGGGTGTTGCTTCGGCGGCGCGCGCTCGCGGGCAGTCCTCTTCGCCGCTGGAGGAGGAGAGATCGCCGTCGTGGAAGAGGGGCCCTCGCCACCTTTCCGGCCCTTGCTGGTTGTCTCCTTCAGCGGGCTCTCCGGCGACGCGTCGGGAGGGATCGCCGACGAACTGATATACTTGGGGCTGGGCTGTTATTGTTGCCCCCGCGGAGCCAGCAGGGCCCTCTGCATCTTCTTTATCTGACGGTGGCCGAATGGCGGGTTCGACCCCGCATCCTCAGGTCGCCTCTTGCTGGAAGAGGGCTGCGAGTGGGCCGCCTCATCTCGGCAGGCCAACGCCGCCGCCCTCTCGCGAGCAAGAGGGTCGGTATGGAGCCCCGGATCCGCGAACGGCGGGTTCACGGGGATTATTCGCTCCCCTGCAGGAAAACAATTAAAAAGTTAGGAATTCAGAGATGATGTGCCGAGTTCGGCGGGCAGGCGAGCTCGGCAAGATGAGGAGGGAAGCATACCTTCGCCGGGCAGAACGGGGGGAAGCGCGTCGAGGCCCCTCCGCAGGAAGGCGACCTCGAAGTCTTTATGGAGGAAGTATTTGTGGAGTTCGGTGTCGTTGCCGGACACGACCGGCGGGCGGTACACCTCCTCGCCCTTTTGTTGCGGCGAGTAGGGGATGTTGCCGAGATCGCCCTTGATGAAGGCGATCTTGGTCATCCAGGTATGGTGCTTGTTCGCGATCTCGCGAACTTTGATCAGCGAGCCGCCAAAGTAGGCGACCCCGTCCGGCGTCGCCTTGTAGGAGAAGAGTTTCCTGAACACCGTCAGGTTGAACTCGATCTTCTCCCGCCGGAGGTAACTTGCGAACGCCTCCATCATCGCGATGGCGTTGGAATTCAGCTGTGCGGGGACGGCCCCGTAGTACTTCAAGATCTGCCGGATCTCCGGCCACAGGGGAAGGCGCAACCCCACCTCGAAGTGCGAGATGGGGAAGGCGAGTTCATCTTCATAAAAGGTGTTGATGGCCTCGCCCGGCCTCGACCTGCGTGCCTCAAAGCCCGGCGGCACGCGCTCCGCCACAAATTCGGCGAGCTCCTCCTCGCTGGTATGACCTTCGAAGAAGCAGTACTCCGTGAAATGCAGCGCGCACTTAGAGCGCCCATCAGCATCTGGGTTGGTCTTGCCCATATTCGCAGGAAAAAAGCACTACGCGAGCAAGGGAAGAAGAGAACGCAGAGAGAGGGAAGCAAAGCAATAAAGACACAGTACATGGGGCAGGTGAGAGCCGGGGGTGGGGGTGGGGGTGGGGCTATTTATAGGAAATAAAATCTGAGGGAGGCTGTCCAATCAGCGCAGCTCGCCGCCCCAGCTTGCCACCCCAGCTCGCTACCCCAGCTCGCCGACTTCCGGCGCATCTCATCCAAGGCTAAGTAAAACATTGCAGCATTTTATTCAACATGATCCAGAATATTCTAAGATTTATTCATTACAGAAATAAAGTTCGGGATTTAAAGAAGCAGGGCGCGCAAGCAGGGAGGGCATCGGGGTGCGAGTGTCGGTCGGCTCGGCAAAGGAGCCGCTGACTTACCTACCCCGACCTCGCGACCCCCTCCCCCCAGGCTGCCGCGCGCGGAGCAGCTCGCGGATCCTTCCGGAATTCCTCTGCGCAACCGAGAGGTCGTCGTCTATCTCGTCCAGGAGCCGGGAGGGGGACATCAGCTCGCCAGCTTGGCCGCGACGCACCTCGTCAGCGAGACGCGCGTAGTCGCGCTGCAGCGTCTCGTTGACCCCCTGCACCTCGCGAAGTCCGCACACCAATTTTTTGAGGAGCTTGACCTCCCTCCTCGTCAACTCGCCCTGATCCACCTCAGGACCCAGGTAAGAGTCCAGCGAGCTCGGGGAGGGGAGGGGAGAGTAGTGGGCTGCCCGCGAGGATTCCTCGGCAGCCGATTGACTGAGAAGAGCTGTGAAGACAGGTATTAGCAAAAAGAGCAAAAACTTATGAAGCAAGGAGTCAAGCGAGGTTGACCTGAAGAGCTCGGCGGTTCAAAAGAGATGCGGGGAGGGATGAACCTCAGATCCTTCCCGCGACCAGGGCCGCGAGCCCCCGACGATATGAGCTCGAATCCCGGGGTGGGAATGGTCCCCAGACCCTCCCCTGCGGCCACATCAATTTGGCGAGGAGGGGGGGAGCCCGCTGGCGAATTTGGCCTCTGCGAGCTCACAGGCAGGATCCCAAAGAGAAGCGGCGGATCCCGGGGATGGTTGTCCGGCGCCGAGAATCGCGAGGTGGCGAGCGTGGCCTCGCCTCGCGGCGTGGGGTCTCGCGGCACGACGCCCTTGCCATCTGGTTGACCGTCCAGGTCCTCGCCAACCACGACAACCTCTCTGTCCTTTTCAAGAATGGTTCGGGTGGAAGAGCCGGTCTCGCGAGCCAGGGTGGCCCTCAGGTCGTTGAAAATGGGCTCGGCCGCTTCAGGGAATGGCTTTGACTTCTTGGAACTGGGATCGGCAGGATCGGTTTGGGGAGCTTTCGCGGGGACCGCCGTCAGGACGGCAACGCAAGCCGCGGAGGCCTGGCGGGCTCGGTCTATGCTGTTGATGCGCGAAAACGTCGCGGGGCACCAGCCAGCTAACACGGAGGGGGTGTTCGGTCTCACAAGCTAGGAGAGGAGGAGAGGAGGGAAGGAAGGAAGCCTCTGAGTGCTCGAGAGTGGAGCAAACAGCTTGTCAAAGAGGGTTGCGGGGATAGAGGAGAGGAGCTTGATCAACAGAGGGGGTTGATCAAGAGAGGAGGAGGAGGTAGATCAGGAGCTGTCGAGCAGACGACTAATGTGACGGTTGTGCTTGCAGGTTGGTTGCCGAGAAGAGCTGGACTGAGCAGAGAAGAAGCTTGCTGAGCAGAGGAGCAAGGAGAGGGGGCCGCTAGCAGCGGCAACAACACACTTCGCCCGCCGCGGCCTAAATGCCACTCCTGCGACGGGCTTTCCTTTGATTAATAGAGAGAGCTTACAAGCTTACAAGTACACCTTTACAACAAATCAATAAAAGGGGTACAAGGAGAAGCTGGCGGCTAAGAGAGAAGAAAATGCCAGAAAGCAGAGAAGAGAAGCTGCCAGAGACTAAGTAAAATAGTCTGCTAGCTGCTGGAGGACTGGGAAACTGAGTCTGCAGAGTCTGCTGGCAAGCTGCTGAAGAGCTGTGGAGGACTGCGCGGACAGGAAACTGAGTCCGCTGAGCTTGCTGGAGAGGTGATGACGGACTGGAAAACGGAGTCCGCAGGGGCAGCTGGCAAGACTTGTCTTCACCTCCTGGATCCAGGAACCGTCAACCGATGCAGAATGAGAGGCACCATGGGCTATTTATAGGCCCAGGGGAGTTCTTCTAGAAGCGGGGCCCAGTGACGTCAGCATGACGACCTGCGCGGACTCTGCGGACTGAGCTTTTGCATCCGCCACTGTTGACTGAGGAAGCAAGCGGAAGGAGGCACCTGGAGAGAACTGGAGGCCACCCCTGGCGGGCGACCTGGGCGGACTCCGGGGGGAGTCCGCTCGGCAGGACGGAGGCCGCCCCCTAGCGGGCGGCCTGGGCGGACTCCGGGGGGAATCCGCCCGGCTGGCGGGAGGCCGCCCCCTAGCGGGCGGCCGGGGCGGACTCCGGGGGGAGTCCGCCCGGCTGGCGGGAGGCCGCCCCCTAGCGGGCGGCCTAGGCGGACTCCGGGGGGAGTCCGCCCGGCTGGCGGGAGGCCGCCCCCTAGCGGGCGGCCTGGGCGGACTCCGGGGGGAGTCCGCCCGGCTGGGCCTGGCCGCCCCCTTGTGGGCGGCCTGGGCGGACTCCGGGGGGAGTCCGCCCGGCTGGGTGCCGGGGCCGCCCCCTAGCGGGCGGCCTGGGCGGACTCCAGGGGGAGTCCGCCCGGCTGGGTGCCGGGGTCGCCCCCTAGCGGGCGGCCTGGGCGGACTCCAGGGGGAGTCCGCCCGGCAGGCCTGGCCGCCCCCTTGCGGGCGGCCTGGGCGGACTCGGGGGAGTCCGCCCGGCTGGGATGCCGGGGCCGCCCCCTAGCGGGCGGCCTGGGCAGACTCCGGGGGGAGTCCGCCCGGCTGGGATGCCGGGGCCGCCCCCTAGCGGGCGGCCTGGGCGGACTCCGGGGGGAGTCCGCCCGGCAGGCCTGGCCGCCCCCTTGCGGGCGGCCTGGGCGGACTCCGGGGGGAGTCCGCCCGGCTGGGATGCCGGGGCCGCCCCCTAGCGGGCGGCCTGGGCGGACTCCAGGGGGAGTCCGCCCGGCAGGCCTGGCCGCCCCCTTGCGGGCGGCCTGGGCGGACTCCGGGGGGAGTCCGCCCGGCTGGGTCGCCGGGGCCGCCCCCTAGCGGGCGGCCTGGGCGGACTCCATGGGGAGTCCGCCCGGCGGGCCTGGCCTCTCCCTTGCGGGCGGCCTGGGCGGACTCCGGGGGGAGTCCGCCCGGCTGGGTCGCCGGGGCTGCCCCCTAGCGGGTGGCCTGGGCGGACTCCATGGGGAGTCCGTCCGGCGGGCCTGGCCGCCCCCTTGCGGGCGGCCTGGGCGGACTCCGGGGGGAGTCCGCCCGGCTGGCGGGCAGAGGCCGCCCCGGGTGGGCGGCCTCGGCGGACGGCGGCAGGAGGCCGCCGCCCCTCAGGCAGCAGGGAGGTCACCCCTGGTGGGCGGGCCTCGGCGGACGGCGGCTGAAGACCACCGCCTCTTGGGCGAAAATAGGAGACCGCTCCTGGCAACGCTGTTGGCGGACTCCTGCAAGGAAAAGTACTGCATGATTAGCGGACCTAACTGCATGTCCCGCGAGGGTGAGCCATGGGAATAGCCTGCGCCATCCCGCAGGGCACGCGGTTGCTAGGAGACCTAGGCGGATAGGGAAAACTGTCCGCCTAGGCTGGGGCCCATCGCGATCGAAAGGGAGAATCTAAGGGTCACGATGAGCCAGCTGGCCACCTTGGGAAGGATCGCCGATTTCTGGGTTAACATATGCGCTCCTGGATCTCCTTGGGAAGAGGCATCTTGGCAAGGCAGCAGGAGGAATGGCAAGAGCCAGGCAGATGGGCAGGTGCACGTATATATATAGCCACAGGTGGCCCCCACCAGAAGATTCCCTCCAACTCGCCAACGAGTGCTCGCCGCACACTCAGGGTTGGATGTTTCTTTCCGAGCTTTGACAAGCTCGAAAAGAGCGGGGATTGTGTACAACCCCATGTCCGACGAGCAAGGTCACCAGGGTATAGGCAGATCGGGCTGAGGACAATAGACGAGCTCGACAGTAAAGGGGGCGAGCCCGAGCTCGGCATCCGTCGACCAGAGATCGACGATCGGCGACCCCGAGCTCGGCATTCGCCGAGCGACACACAACTCACACCCTCGCAGTGGAGCTCGGCAACAGCAGACGAGCAGAACATGCCGAGGTGACCAAAGCCCCCCAGCTCGCCTGGATGGTTGAGGTACTTTTTACTATTTTACCCCCGCTGGTCTGCCCATAGCCCTTCAAAACAGCAGAGTTTAGCTGTTAGCAGACCCAACCAAGGGTTTTCTGGTAATTTCAGGTCAGTTCTTTTGGTTATTGGCAGTCCGGATTTCAAAAGCTATAAATAGGACCTAAGGGGTACCCCAGAAAGCAGGTTCTTCCCTGTGCTCTCCTGCCCCATTCTTCGAGTGCTTTCTGAGGGTACCTTAGCTCGGCTTCTTGCTAAGGAGGGGAAGCGCTCTGAGATCTTCCGGGTTTGTGGTGGGACCTCCCTGCCGAGCCCTTGGGTCTGTTTCACCTTACCTTCTTTGTTGTTTTTCTTGCAAGAGCGAAGTAGGCGCGAGACCACCCCTTCCCCAAGGGTCGAACTCCACGGGAGACCGGATTTCGGTTTCAACAAGTCTGGTACTCGTTAAACATAAATATTGCTAAGTTAACTCTTTTTATTTCTGAGCGGAGAATCGACCTAAGTTCACGATCTCATCGAAAAGCCTCAGAGCTCTCTCTTGCAACCAAAGGTTATTCTTTTCAAATAAAGACCCGAAGGCTTATTTATAGTTTTTCGGAGGGTCATGATGGTAATTGCGCCGAAGAGTGATTTGCGCTGGCGAATGACGTTTCTCTGTTTTGATCACCAGGATCACCATTTTACCAAAATGACGAGTGCCCTCCCATCCCCCTGGGCAGTTCGGGCGGCCTAGGCAAGGTGCCTAGAGGCGGCGGCGACCGCCGGAGGGGGCTGGCAGCGAAGGGGGCGGCCGAGGACGATGAGGGTCGCTGGCGGAGGTGGCCACCGCCTCCAGGGCCCACGCATGCAGGCACACAACGCGCTTGGGGGGCGCGTCTGTGCGGTGCGTGACAGCGGGGAATGCGGTCGCGCGGGGGCGCGACCCTGAGGCCGCGCGGGGGAGTGGCACTGCGACCGCTCGTGGGCGTCGCGTGGGCTCGGGGGCGCTGTCCCGCGGCTGCGTGGGCTGGCCGCGCGCAAGCCGGATGCGGGTGCGCGACCCCGCTGTGCGCGTGCACGAGTTTGACTACTCCTTTTGGGGGCTCTGGGGTCTTGCGGCTTTGACGCGCGGGACTGGTCCAGTCGAGCCATGCGAACATGATCAACTTCTTTTCATATTGTCTTGGAATTTTCACGGACCCATCAATTATAAAATATTATTATTCCCCATTAATATTTTTATTTGTTGGTAAATAGGCGTGCACAAAAAAATCGGTCCCAACAGGTTCGGTTGGGACCGGACCGGTTGGGACCGGACAGAGACCGGTCCCAGTTAGGACCGGTCCGGTCCCAGACCGGTCCTGTGGTCCCTGCTAGTCCCTCTAAAAAGGGTAAAAACCGGTCCCGGACCGGGACCGGTAAAAGACCGGTCTTTACCGGTCCCGGTCCGGGACCGATTTCGGGACCGGTCGGGACCGTTTTTAAAGAGCCGTTAAGGCTCTTTTAATAGAGCCGTTAACGGCTCTATTAAAAGAGCCTTAACGGCTCTTTTAATGAGAGCCGTTCGGCTCTCATTAAAAGAGCCGAACGGCTCTTTTAATAAGCCTGCCACGTGGCAGGCTCATCTATAGAGCCGTTTGGCTCTATAGTTTTTTTTTTAAAAAAAAATTTTATTTACCCCCCCCCCTCTCTCTCTTATTTTTTTGTTTCTCTCTCTCTCACTATCTCTCTCACTATCTCTCTCACTCTCTCTCACTCATATTCGTGTTTAATGACTTCCTCCTCCTGCATGCCGGCGTCCTCCTCAGCGTCCGTCGATCATGAGATCGTTGAGCACCGGCATAAAGCGGCGGTATGGGATAACTTCGATAAAGTGCGGATCGGCGGCGAAATTAAGGCGAAGTGCAAACTTTGCGCGAAGCTTATGGCCACTAATAGTAGCAACACAACGCTCGCCCGACACAACAAATCGTGTCTTTCCAAACAAGCCCCGTCGGAGGCCAACCAAGCTCAAATTTCGACGACCGGGCACATTTGGACGTATGACCAAGCTCGGCAATGAGAGCGACAAATGAAGAATGTCATCAAAAGCGGACTTCCGTTCAACCACTACGACAACGACGAAATGACGTCTTACATACACGAAGCACTTCAACCAAAATATCAACAGGTAAGTCGTAATACAACTCGACGTGATGCTTTACAAGCTTACCTACAATCAAAATTATTTTTACAAAATTTTTTTGAAACATTCGACGGTCGAGTTAGTTTAACGAGCGACGTTTGGACTAGCGGTTTAGTTGACGGTCTTTCGTATATTTGCATAACTTGTCACTGGGTCGATCCCGATAGTTGGGAATTAAATAAACGTATAATTTGTTTTGAAGGTTTTGAATATCCGCACACCGGTAAAGCTATTTATCAGGTGATTATTAAGTGTATTAGAGATTTTAAAATAAAAGATAAAATTTTAAGTATTTCGTTTGATAACGCCTCGAAAAATAATATGACTATTAAATATTTGATTAATGATTTGGAACCTATGCTAGATGGTATTTTTTTTCATACACGTTGCGTATGTCACGTTCTTAATTTAATTGTGCAAGATAATTTAAATTTTATGAAAAATTATGTTATTAAAATACGTACTATGTTACGAGTTATTTATAGTTCAAAACGACGAAAACAAGATTTCAAAAAATTTGTTATAGCACAGGGTAAAAAATTTTTGGGTCCATCTTATGATATGTCGGTACGATGAAATTCCACGTACAAAATGTTAAAACGGGCTTTGTCACAAAAATCGTTATTGATAGAATTTTATAATAATGTAGAAGAATCACATGATTTAGATGCGTCAGATTGGGCTATAATCGAAGATTACGTAAATTTATTAGAAAGTTTTTGTCGGGCAACAACTATTTTATCTGGCGTTTATTATGTAACGCCCCCACGTGTCACATGTCATAGAACGGTGGGTCCGGCCGGGGCCCCAAGCCATATAGCACAGACAAATAAAGGAATTACGTGTGGAAATCAAAATCTATGCGTATCCTTAACTCATTCCATTCTAGCGCAGCATTTTTACCTGTTAGCATGAACTCAAACCAGAATGTCCACCAATATATAAATACCACATTTATATAACAACACCAGGAATGTATACAACTCACACACCCTGGCCTTATGGCCTTACAGGTTCCTCTTTACATAGCAACAATTTCGTACATCGGCACGCAGGCCGGCCACACATGAAATCCAAACACAGCTCTCCACATGGCCTTCAAGGGCCTATAGCAGCAAGCTAGCCATTCCACTTAGTCATTTCAAGCCGCAACACCTGTAATTCCACATCCAAGCCAACACAGAAAACAAAGTAACGGTCAGCATTTTGGCTGACCCATTATAACGACCCTACCCCCTACCCGGGGTAGTGGTTCCTTCCCTGTATACAGTGCTGTCATCTATCATCAAATATCATCAAGCACCATATATATATCATATGTTTATCCTGCTAGCAAACGCATAACATCACAAACGTTGGAATCCACCAGACGTTCCGTGCACTCAGGGCACCTTCTTGACGTACCGGAATCCACAAGTCATACACCGCCGATTCGAGGTTTTAACTTGTTGGTTGACCGGCCCTAGTCCACCAGTCTCGCAAGCTGGCGACATCCCGCCCAAACCACACAGAGGTACACCCTCACAACATCCAACAACCAGAGTAGGTCGACCCACAACATGTGGTGTAGCACACCGGGTTTATCCAAGCTCCCCAGGCAATGTCTACCCATCGACCCCCCTCCTAATCCGATCGACCCACACTATGTGGTGCAGCAACCCGGGTTTAACTCGGCTCCCCAAGCATTGCCACCCATCGATCCCTCTAACTAACTAGATCAACCCACCTTAGTGGTGTAACAGCCGGGTTTATCACGAGCTCCCCAGGCGTGCTACCAATTGATCATATCACAACCAGGAGCTTTGCCAAAGCCTCCTCACATTCAGCATCACATCCATACATTCATCACACTAGAAAACCATTTCCATCTCGTCAAATCCACGGAGTCTCCTCCGGTTTACCCATGAACATTACCAATCCAGACTACCGGTGCAGATGGGCTTCACACAGCATGCCTATGTCGTACTCCATATTTCCGGCTCTAGATGCAGACTCACCAAAGGAATCACTTCACGGATATCCACCTCTTGGTGGAGGATTCCAAGCACATGCATAAAAGAAGGACTTCGATGTCCAAGAAGGAGATCGTTACCCTTGAAGATCGCTTCGGCGCCATGAAGTAGCCGGATGGAAATCACCGCCTCGGCTTCGCCTTCACGAATCTGCTCTCGGATCTTCGCTCCGCACTCCGCAGCACCTACAGCAGCTGGTAGACTCCTCCCTTCCCTCTGGCCTTAGCCTTTCTTCCTCCCTTACTTAAAAGAAATGAAGAAGAAGAAGAAGAAGAAAAGAGGGATTAAATCCCCTTTTTCTCGGCCTTCAACACACATGGACAGAGCCCAACCATTGGATCCAGGAAGAGGGAAACAAACGGCTCAGATCTGGCCAGAAAAGCTTGAACACGGCCTGACACGCCCTGTGACACGCCCGTGTCACAGGCCGTGTCCCTCTAAGCGGCAGACAACCGACTCAATCCAGCCAGTACACGGCCGTGTGACACGCCTGTGTCACGTGCCGTGTCCCCGACACGCCCTCAGACACGTCCGTGTCTGAGGCCGTGTGCCTCAACGAAAATAATCCCAAAACAACCCGAGACTTCACACGGCCTGGCACACGGCCTGACACACGCCCGTGTTCCTGGTCGTGTGCACCTGGACACACCCGTGTCCCGCAAACACGCCCTAGCTCGAAACGTCGAGTTGAGGTCGACGACCACTGACACGCCCTGTGACAAGCCCGTGTCACAGGCCGTGTCCTCACTCAACACTCGACACTCGACGATCGTCGAGAACATTCGTCGACATCCAGGCCGATCGTCGACACGGCCCCGACACGCCCTGCGACATGCCCGTGTCGCAGGCCGTGTCTACTGTGTTGACTCCAAATTTCGTCGACTTCACGACTCGACGCTACCCAGGCCTGACACGCCCTGGGACACGCCCGTGTCCCAGGCCGTGTCACCCAGGCCTGAACCCGATTTTGCTCAAATTGATCCGCTTGACTTCGTGGTGTTACAATCCTCCCCCCTACAAATAATTTCGTCCTCGAAATTTGACGCCAAGCAGCCAATCAGCCACAACATCACAAAATCGTACACCCCAAGCCATCGTACAAACTAACAAACAGACAGCACAACAAACATCCCTAACTTCCACGTGTGCACATTCAGCCACATCAGACCTCAAAACAAAAAATCATAATTGATTTATCGCCTCACAATCACAAGTGCACCAAGTTTTATAGAGAGAGACAACTATATATATCAACATCATTTACATACATCACTATGGACAATCCATCCAGGTACGATCCAGTCATAGCATCCACATGCGTTACTTCATGATTCATCTCCGCTCAGCCTCCCGATTTTGAAATTCGCGATTAAGAGACAACGGAAACACCCGAGGCTGAATTTCACCAACTGAGCTTTGCGGCTCTTGCACGTCCATAGCATGCAATCGGGGTTGCGTCCGGGGTGCAGATGACTCGGCCACTGCTTTTCCCTTTTCTTCATATGACACACCTATCTTTTTCTCACTCCCTGGAGGGGCATTCCGACAGAATTTTGCGATGTGTCCTTGCTGCCCACATTTATAGCATATACGTGTATCCACACGTCCTGGCCCATACGTCGCCCCCGAAGAAACAGTCGACGGCGCTGATTCTACCGGCCTAAATCGTTTCTTCTCTCGTCGTCTAAACTCCGATTGATCCGATTGAAACTCTGACTTTTCTATTGCCCGTCTCTTATTCTCTTGTACTCGCTTCATATCCTTCTCCAAAGCACGGGCTGTATCGACCAACGCTTGGAAGCCTTGGCTCACGGAACTCAGAAGTGCCAATCTCAATTCATCCCGCAATCCTCCATAAAACCGATTTGTCTTTCGCGCTTCCTCCGCAAAGGTAGATCCCGCATATCTCCCCAATCTTGTAAACTCATGCAGGTAAGTATCAATATCTCGCTCATCCTGCACCAGACGGAGAAACTCATTTTCCATCGCAATCCTCTGCGACACTGGCACATACTTGGCTAAAAATATTTGGGAGAATTCCTCCATTGAAACCTCCGTTAAACCTCGACCTGCCAAGTGATGCACTTCAATCTCATCCCACCACAATCTCGCATCTCCCTCCAACAGAAAAGTGGCCAACATCACTTTCTGTTCCTCTACCGTCCTGATTGCGGTTAGGATCCTTTTTACTCTTGCCAACCAATCTTCCGCATGCGTTGGGGAAAGCGCTCCACCAAACGTCGGGGGATGAAAGTGCATAAAACGTGTCAATGACTCGTCACTTGCTTGCGCGTCCACCACCATTGCAGCATGCTCTTGCCTTCCACCAGGTCTTGCCTGTCCAGTTGGCTGCGCTTGTAACACTGCAAGCACTTTCTCCGTCACCACCCGTATGGCCTCTGCCGAGGGAGGCATAGGCGCTTCCACGGGTGCTGCACTCTCATCCGACCGCTGTGGTTCAGACGGCCCAGCTCCATCCCTCGCCACCTATCAATGTACAGAACACCATTAATACTTCCAATCATAACGGTACTGCTACATTGACTACACACTCACGCACATCATGTGCATGACATACATTCCTAGTGGACATTCATGAGTTCAATTATGTTCTCTCCTCCCAAACAATCTCAACCTGCCTCTGATACCACTTTGTAACGCCCCCACCTGTCACATGCCATAGAACGGTGGGCCCGGCCGGACCCACCGTTCTATGACATGTGACAGGTGGGGGCGTTACATATTATCCTACTAGCTCGCTTGTTATTGAAATTTTTTTATTAATTACTGAAACGTTTAAAACTTACAAAATTAACCCAATGTGACGTCCGTTAATATTAGTAATGGAGGAAAAGTTTTTAAAATATTATACGCATATGCCACCTATGTTTTCTTGTGCTGCGCCTTTAAAGCCTTTAATGAGTGTAGACGGTGTTGAAAATTTTATAGAGAAAATTAATCGAAATTTAGAGTTAAACGAATCTTCTAGTGGTTTTCACAACGTTAGTGTTGCAAAATTTAATTCTGATTTTACTCGCCTATATAATTATTACGATCAACTATATGGATTGCGATCTCGCGAGAAATCCACCGCCCCTCGAACAAAAGATATTTTGAAAAATAGATTTTTAGAATTAGTTTCGAAGAAAAAACAACGAACTTCGAGTACTTTAAACGAATTAGGTTTATATAGCAAAACACAGTTTCAAGATTTTATGAGCGCGTACGAAATAGAAAATTTTGATATTTTAAAATGGTGAAAAATTAAATGTAATAATTATCCTATTTTGGCCTTAATGGCCCGTGATTTACTAACCATCCAAGCTAGTACGGTAGCTTCGGAGTCTGCATTTTCTTTGAGTGGCAGAATTCTGAACGAGCGAAGGAGCCGTTTGACCGAAGAATCTTTGGAGATTTGCATTTGCTACAAGGACCATTTGGACGCTTTGAGGAGAAGACAACGCGTCTCGTCAATTGAAGACAGTGAGTCTGAAGTTGAAGACGAGCTTAATAACTTAAATCTGGGGAGCGCCGCAGAATGAAGACGAGTCGAAGTCTCAACTCAAAATTTTGAATTTGTATTTTGTAATATAATTTCAAATTTAATAAAAATGTTCGTATTTTGATTTTGTATTATAATTTGTAATTTGTATTTTTAGTTTGATTTCAAATTTAATAAAAAATTTTATTTACTTTGCAATTTTGCATTTCAAATTATTACATGTTAATATTTAATTTAATTAAATCATTAAAATTGAAATATAATAATATAAAAAAATAATTAAAATAATTATTTTAATTAACCGGTCCAGGTCTGGGACCGGTTAGGACCGGTTAGGACCGGTCCTTCCGGTCCCAAACTGTCCCGGTTTTCAAAGGTAAAACCGGTCCCGGACCGGGACCGGTTTGGGCAGGACCGGTCCGGGACCGGTTTGGGCAGGACCGGTCCGGGACCGGTGTCCCAAAAGACCGGTCCTGCCCAGAACCGGTCCCGGACTGGGACCGGGGTCTTTATGTGCAGGCCTAGTTGGTAAATGATTATGAATTATTAGAATAACATGTTAATTTGTTTTTGTTTATATCTCGAACAAAATGATTTTTTTTATTTATCCTCGCTGTCATTTGTTAACGACAATTTTCTTCCATCCCGGAATCTACGGCGGAGAGTGACCGGAGACCAACTAAACGCCGTCAACGGCGACTAGCCACAGGACTCGAAATCCCAGCAGCTTAAATAGCCGGGCGTCTGCGAAATGGCCGCCGCCGTCGCTGCAATCGCATTCTTTGCGTCACGCATCTGCTGCTCCCCTCCCGCCGGTTCCACTCTCTTCTTTGTTCGGCGATTCCAACGCCCTTTGCCGCTCCTCCGCCGGCGTCCTTCTCGACTCTGCTCCATGGCTCGGGCTCTCAGTACCCACGACACCCTAGGTCTGACCAAACCTGTCACCGTCGATCTCCCTCAGGTTTTGCTTCTTTTGTTCCTCCTTGCCGCCCTGGCTTCTCCGCCTCTACTAATTTTCGTTATTGTTTTAGTTTACCTCATGTTTGCTGCACGATTTATTTGATTATACCCCTGAAACTCCTCTGGATTCACGCGGCATAAGTTCTTATTAGTTATTATGCTAGTATCGTTTTCACTGATGCGACACGCCAGTGATTAACGTTATTAGAAGTTAGGCGATTAAACTTATACGGTTGTTCAGAATGGACTCGAATATAGTGAGTATTTGGAGTCAGTTGAAGTGATTTTAGAATGAAGAGGAAAAGATAGGTGAAAGGGAAAATTTTATTTAGGTTTTTGATTTCGTGCATAGGGGCTTTGTTTTTCTGTTCTTTGAAGTGATGTTTAGACTCGCGATGACATTTTTAAGCTGCAAGATGTAAACGGATGATACAACCTGAGCTATAGGGAGAGGTAAATAATTGATTTTGTTTAGCAGACATGATGTACTTAGACATTAGTGAGATTATGATAAAAGACAGGCACAATGACGACAAAGGATCCATATAGCCGACCCCACTATAGTGGGATAAAGGCTTGAGTGTTGTTGTGTAGATGTTGGAGTCTGTTTGAGGCATTGCTTGTAGTAGTCTAGTGGTACAGTGCAACATCCAATAGCCCAAGAAAGTCCATTTTAAAATCCTCTTTTGCAATTGTTATTTTGGTTGATTTTTTAAAATTCTAAAGTATGTTTCAATGATGATTATCGATAAGAACTGTTTATCGTATTTAGGCTTACTTTATTTTTATTCTTAGTTTGAATTATGTAATGGAGAATCCATGACCTGTAAATATTAGTTGATCATTAATAAGAAACAAAGTTTCTTTTATATGATTTCTCATTTATCCCTTTATACCCCGATAGTTCATATTGTGATACTTGGGGATTCATGTCACCCGAGGATTTAACATAGATAACTTAAGATTCTATTTTTGTCTTTTTTTTTGCACTTACTTTTCATTTTTGTGTTGCTTGTCAATTTGGTATCAAGGCATAATTGCTGCATATATATACTTTTATTAATTTAACTTAGTAACCTGCTAACCTCAAGTCCCAATTCACATACCTCTGTCCACCTCGAATTATTAACGTATTCGCTATCTAAATCTTCTTATGACACCTGGTCCTTGATAGCAAATGGAATTCTTAATCCATATTCCGCTACATGATTCTCCGCACTACATGATTCTCCACACTACATGATTCTCCGCACTATCCAAGCGTTCCTAGATTCTAGCTATGTGTTCACTTGCGTAACTATTTATCCACATCTTCCTTGCATGCATTAACGGTGCCACATAGGAGAATCCATATAACGAATTTCAATCACTCTCCCCAAATCATTTATATTATCGTTCTCGTACACAATGCCTGCAATTCCTTGTGCACATGTTCCTCTATTAGAACTCTTGCCCAACAATCTGAAGACTACATTGCCATTACAAGTTTTTTTCTAGTCAACACGTTATCTGTTGACAACCAAGTCCTGCTATCGTTGAACATAAATATATCATATTCTCGTAGTGTTTCACGTCGGGATCATGTGTTGTGCAGGATCACAAGTTGTCTGTATTATCCTTGGCGTGACCCACGTCTGCTGGTTCTATACATGATGTAGTGTTTCTTTAGTCCCACACCCGTGCTTTATAAGTCTTGGGTAGCCTCCTAAGTTATCAAAGGCGCAAGGCGCACCGAGGCGCAAAGGGCCCCTGGAGCCTAGGCGCAAGGCGCAAGGTGCAGGCGCGCGCCTGAGACACGTGAGGCACAAAAATGAGGGAAAAAAGAAATTGAGCGATTTGGGCTCCCAATTCGTTGAAATTGTGCGAATTGGGCGCCCAATTCGCTGAAATTGTGCAAATTGGGCGCCCAATTCGCTGAAATTGACCGAATTCGGTGAATTTCAGCGAATTGGGCGCCCAATTCGCTCAATTTCAGCGAATTGGGCGCCCAATTCGCTCAATTTCAGCGAATTGGGCGCCCAATTCGCTCAATTTCAGCGAATTGGGCGCCCAATTCGCTCAATTTCAGCGAATTGGGCGCCCAATTCGCTCAATTTCAGCGAATTGGGCGCCCAATTCACTCAATTCAAGTGCGCCTAGGGGTGCCTCAAGTGCGTCTAAGATCATGTTTTTGCCCATATCAAAATTTTTTTTTAAAAAAATACCTTGAAAGACCCGGGCGCGCCTGTGAGCCTGTAAGGCGCGTGCCTGGGCGCGCCTGAGGAGCGCCTGGGGCACATCGCCCGCCTCAACTGTGCTAAGGCGCAGCGGGCTGCGCTTGGTGCGCCCGACGCCTCAGGCGCGCCTAGCCGCGCGCCTTGACAACTATGGTAGCCTCTCCGCTGTAACTTATCGGTTTTTGAGTTGGATGCTCCATGATTTTCTACATAATATTAGAGATAGGTTCTCAAGGTCCACGCCTCTATTGTCCACATGGATATCCATCCATGTGAGTGTGTTGGAATGTTTCACGGTGTGGCCATGTGTTGTGAGGGACCACGTGTTGTGTAGATTATCCCCGACATGACCCTCACTTGTTGGCGTTCTACATGATGGAGTGTTGTTCCAGTCCTACATCTTGTATCCCGATGCACATTTCTATGTTTATAGGTCCTTGGTAGCCTATCCACTCTAACTTGCTGGTTTTGACTTGGATGTTGATTGATTTTCCATTTCCACACACACACATATGTACGAGTGACAGTGCACGGCCCCCCCCGTTCCCCGCACGACAGTACCTGCGCGCCCCCGGCGGGGTTCCCCCGCCCCGTACGGTTCTTAATAAATTTTTTATCATGTATTTTTTAATTATTAATTTATTTTTTACATTGAAAAAGTTAAAAGGAGAAATCCAAAAATTAAAATATATATATGTGTACATGTATGTGTTGCATGCCTTTTTATATATTGCAAGTCATAAATAAAATAAAGCTAGACATAAATATAGTTTAATAAAATATAGTTTTTAGATAATACACAAAAGCGCTTGTGACCTATTGGATAATGCGTCTGACTTCTAGGCTTCATTTGGTAGAGCGGCTGTGGTTGTAAAAAGAATTGTTGTAAATGCAGGTTTGTAAATGGAGCTGTTGGAAACTGGTTTTTGAAAATAGAGATCTGTTTGGATAGTCTGTGTTTGCAGAACTGTTCAAAACAGAGAACCGTTTGGCAAAAAAACGGTGACGTTTTGTATATATTATTCAATTTTTTAAAAAAATATTATATAATTATGCGGTGGCAAAAATGCGGTGGCACACCGTATATATATATTTCTAAATGTTAAAAATGAGAATCCAACAATACATAATTATTTTATAATTAACTTCCGACGGTAAACATTAAAATATCAAAAAACTCGAAATACAACAACTGTCTATGCAGATACTGCAAACACGTTCAAGCTCTGAGTAGTTGTTCGGCAATGGAGTCATGCAATGCCACCATCTCATCCACCCCCACTCGAATCCCTCTAACATGGTCTCCACTTGAGCTTTCATTTATCTGTCCTGTTCTTCTCTGAATGCCCGCCGGGTAAATGAAATGCTCGTTTTCATCACAAACATATACACACACAACACACACACACCACATACACACCTCACCGCAACAAGACATACAAATTTCCATTACATTTGTTTTAGCGTTCACACACACACACACTACACACAGAACACACACATACAAAACAAAGGAATTGTAGAGATTTTTTCTTGAATGACAAAGAAATTGCAGAGATTTGCTGGAAATGAGGGAGAAGAAGTATTGTACCTGTTGTCGGAGAAGATGCATCGTGGATGAGGCGGAGAAGACAAGCCCGATGCCTCCGGAGACGCGAACGACCAAATGAAGAACAAGTGGCTTGATTCCGCCGGAGAAGATGTTATGTCGCTGGAGAAGATGGGAGGAGAAGTATTGTACCTGTTGTCGGAGAAGATGCGGCCTAGATGAGGTGGAGAAGACAAGCCCGATACCTCCAGAGACACAAACGACCCAAATAAAGAACAAGTGGCTTGATTCCGCCGAAGAAGATGTGATGCCGCCGGAGAAGATGGGAGGAGAATCCTCCTCGCGGCGACCGAGAGAGACGACGGGGCTGCCCTGGCGCTTCGCCTTTTTCCTGGTTTCGAGCAGCAATGTTTTGAGCCGGCCAAAACGCGGAGTGGATCGAAAATTATGCGGAAAAACAAATGGATAACTCGCCCAACTTCTCTGTTTAGCCGAAATGCACCACACCAAATGCTGAAACAAATGCAGCCCTAATCAGCTGATCGGTGATTCGAGTTTCACTGGGCGCGGTTTTTTAATTTGTTTTTATTTTCTTCATTCTTTCTAATTTTTAGTCTCACATCTTGGGTTTAACATTCTTATACGTGTTTAAATAATAAGAGAGGAAAATAATGTTTGAAATTTGACATAGAGCGGGCGGGCTATGCAGAGTTGCCGGGCAGACGAGCTTTAATTGGCGGTTTATATGCACACCGTGCGGGTTTGCTAGACCAGGCGAATTATATGCACATCTAATTGGTTTTTTTTTCCGAATTTCAATGGTAAAATGGTAATTTCATATTGCAGGGTAGGAGCCCTGCGGAATATATAAATTTAGGACACTCTACCATCCTACGTTTAGGAGACCTAGGAAAATGATGACAGACGGTCATGATTCGTTTGTGTGATTGAACAACTGAGATTTTATGATCCAACCAGATCGGACGGTTCATATTTATTTGGCGTGCGTCGGCGCTACACTGCTCTTACACCGCGAATTCTGATTGGCTGTTTATATATTTTGGTATATATACGAATGATAGTGCATGGGGCCCTCCCGTACCCCGCGCGACAGTACTCGCCCCCCGACGGACAGGGGGGCGGTTATTAAAAATTTGAAAATTTGAAAATGTTATATTCATTTAAATAATTTTTATAAAAATTTTTCAATTATTTTTAAAAATTGAAAGCATAACATTTTAAATTTATTAAATAAATTATTAAATTTAATAATCTAAACATTTTTTTTAAAAAAAAATAAAAAATTTTACACTGCCGGGCGCGGTTAATGGCTCCGCCGGCGGCCTTCCCGCCGCCCCCCGATTAGTTCGACGGAGTCCGGCGAACCCGTCGGGGGTTGTCCGACGGCGAGCTGGCAGGGCCACCGCTAGGAGTAGCCTTTCTTACTCTCTAGTGGGTCTGACCTAGTTAGAACTTGTGTTTACAAGGGTCTCAGGTCAGGAAATTCGCATAAGATAGGCGATTCGGTCTTTACCGTCGTTAGTTCCCTTCAGTTGTACCTCCCTTTTGTTGTACTCCTTTTGATTTCATACTCTATATATTTGAACTTTGCTCATATTTTGATTTAGCAGATTATTCTAGATTATCATAGTTTATTTTCAGTTTCAGTTTCAGTTGGCTCTATGAATTCAGAAATTAAGGTATACTCATATCCTTAGTTTTTCTTACTGTACTTTCACTGTAAGTTATCTTTTAGAACTTTTATTTATGTCTGCTATGTACCAATTTTAGTAACCGTTGCTTAGTCTACTTCTTATCGCGGGGCCCAGCTGCCAGCCAGACTGTTGATTTGTTGTTAAACTAAGTTGGGGTGTTACAATTGGGGCCTAGCGCAGAGGTTCTATTTATCGCGTGGAAGATAAGTGTTTGGAGAATGAGCGCGCGGGGAGGGAAGATGAGTGAAAGCGGTGGACTAGAAATTTTTCAGCGCGGTTGAATTGGAGCTTTGCAGTGCGGTTGCAGATTCATTATAAACGTTTGTTATTAATAAACGACGATTTTATCCATCCACCATACCAAACATCGCATTTAAATCAAACGGCGTTTTTTACCTGCCGCACCAGAGGTAATCGACCCAATCAAACGCTGCTTTAGAGCATATAATGAGAAATGATGATTTTACCATTTCTTGGTCTATTGACCTCAAATTGTTCGAAAATCCACAGAATAACTTCCAGCATCATTGACCTAAGTATACTAGAAATAGTAGAGATCTTTATTATTATTAATATTCTATTGATAAAATATCTTTTGTACAAGCTTTTGATGAACTTCCAAAACATAATGACCAGCCAATTAAAGGATCTAGAAATAATAATAACCTTTTGATAATGCTTTTAAGTGATTCACCGGAAAATAATTGATGTTTCACAGTGTATCACATATTGAGGAACCTAAAATTGACTTTGAATCAAAATTGGATAAAAAATGAAATTGAGTCCGAAATTAAATATTATAATGGATTACCTAATCTTCATGATCTTGCCAATAGAGAAATATAATTGTATTGCGTAGAAAACTTTTATTACTCCTGCACCGTCTGATAATGAAGTACCAAATCCCGCATCTCAATTTCAATAGCATTGTGAAGCTGACTATAGATTTTCTTGTTCTCTCACTACCTAAAAAACTTTTCTCTCTGCTGTTCCATCACCTACATGGAGGAAGTATCTTGATTCACAAGATATTCCTTCACGTTTCTTACTAGATAAAATTCTTAATCTTACACTATTGTAGAGTGATGTTAATGTGTTATTCAATGCCCTGTCAATGACCGGATGCAAACTTTGAAACACGTTGTCTACTTGCCATTTCATTCTCTTCAGCTCATATTCAGAAGATACCACAAAATCAAATAAAGAACTCCAATCTCAATTCAATTCTCTCTCAAAATACCTCTTTGGATGTTCTCTCAGTGCATAGTTCTAAGTGCTGGTGGGTTCAGTTATCTCAATCTCATCCGTTTTTCATCAAAGTAATTTTTTCCAGATGACTTGACTTAGGAGGCATTTGGTTCGGCTGATGGGCTGCAGTGCGGCAGGGAGAAAACAAAGGTCTTCGTATAAGTGGCGTTTGGGACGGCTGATGGGCGAACCTCCATTTCTTATTCACCGCAATTTTTACTTATTTGCTAGACGAAAAAAATCCCTCCAGTCCTGCCGCGAATCTCCTCTCCCGATATCGCGCTGCAGCAGGTCACAAATAGGGCAAACGAGTTCGACTTCCTCCGTCTTCCACTCCTCCCGATCTCGCCTTGGCTGTAGCTCGTCGGCGGTTTGGGAGATGCGCTTCGCGTGGTCCAGACGCGCCGTGCCCTTCTTCCGCTGCGTGCCCTTCTTCCCCGCTGCCCTTCTTCCCCGCGTGCCCGTTTTCCCGCAGGTAAGCCTCCTCCCCACGAGCCTTCTTTTGTCTTCCTGCCATGGATGTTAAAATCAGAGGTTATAAACCCTAGCCTTGTCTCTTTCCGAAGGGATCATAAGACGAAGAGCCTGCCGTGGATGTTAAAATCGGGAGATTTTTCGATTCTGTCAGATCCTTCTTTGGTGGTGGCGATGAGTATTTTCTCCTATTTGAAACACTTCAATATCGTTTGGATTTTATGCCATGGCGATGAGTATTCTTTCCTACTGTGTTTTTGTTTCAGATGCTATTCATTTTCAACTGTTTATTTTGACAAGCTGTTCGATATGGTTCTAGATCTAGGTTATAATTTGTACGATTCATGCTTCTACTTGTTCATCATGTTCCATGCTGGATTATATCTTGAATTTATGTTTATGCAAGAAGATTTTCTATTGTCAAGTAAATAGACAAGATTTTTTCCATATATTATGTGGTCGGTAATTATGTTACGGGGAAAAAAAATTCACTCAAAATTCCGTTTTATTTCCAAACGACTTTTTCAACACTGTTTTACAAATTTCATTTCACCCAAACAGTTTTTTAACAAAACTTCATTTTTCCGAATCAATACTTTTTCTTATCAACAGCTTTTCATCAGCAACAGCCAAACTAAACCAAGTTTTAAATGCTTCGGCTCATGTCTTAGTAAGGGCACTATGAATTTGACTTGGGGTAGAGTTAAAAACCCATCAAAATGTAGGTGTAGGATGCATCTTCTCATTTTCAAATGTGGCCAGTAGAGTCCAAATCCTATCAGAGCCCTCAAGGAGAAACACATACTTCTTATCCTGCATTAGAAGATTCTTTGTTGATGGTAAGGAGAGATTTTTCCACGTAAGGCACTATAACAAGTTATACAACATCAAGGAATATCTCTTATGTCTCACCTATGATATAAAATGCTTTTATGATGGCAAGACATCAATTTAACATTATGATGCAGGGTAGGATATGGGGTGAACAAGACCTAGACTTCTAGGGGTGGAATGCGGATGCGACACGCTAACCCAAATCTAAATGCAATGAAAACCGTCGGTGACAGCGACAAAATAATTAGAGCAATGCAAATTTCCAACCCACGCAGTTAATTAAAGAACAAAAAAACAAGCATTCAATTCTGCAAATATTTAATGGCTTTCCTCCGCTCTGAGTGCCAAGGCTAAGTGTGCAGCGAATAGCTCTCACCTGCAAGTTATAAGCGGATTGCAAACAAAATTCTACTTGTGCTGTTCCCAACAAATAAAGTAGTCAATCCAATAATAATGTCAAATCACATAAACCAATATAACAAGGGACTCACCAAAGTAGTGGGCTGACTGAGACACTAAATATTTCAATGCCGGATGCGTGGGTCAGCAGTGGCGATCAAATGTGGAACCGACAATGTGGAAATGATGACGATGGCTGTCCTCGGCGGTTTATGGTGAAATCGGGCCGAAAATATATAGATCCGGCCACGTCGGAGTAGATCCGGACAGGGCGTGAATGGATCCGATGTTTGATGGCGGATTCAGGCTAAAGGATGAGGTATGGGTGGAGGGAATGACAGATCGGGGGCTGAAATTCCCAGATCTGGATTGATTTAGGGAAAAGGGGCTATGAAGAGTGGATCCACGAATGATGGGGCTCGTGGCTTGGGAGGGTAAGTGGGTAGAGGGTGGAAACAATGGATATGACAAGGGGGGGCCTGGGCGACGGCTGAGAATGGTCGCCGACCTGGAGTGAGGGCAGCAAGGGGTTCGGGTGGGGAAAACTGGGGACATGGGTGGTCAATTGGAGGTTTGTAGTGGCCAGACTGGGTGGTTGATGGGGTGGGGGTTCGCTGGATAAAAAGTCAGCAGGCTGTAGAGGAGAAAGTGGGCGACAGATGGAGGGTTTGTTGTGGAGGAAGGAGGGCTATGGATATGAGGTACCTTGGGGGGGGGGAGATTGAGCGCCTAGGAGTCGTCACCTAGGGTTCCACAGAGTCGGCACCGTGGGGTGATCGCGGAGTGTCAGGATAATATTTTCCAAAATCTGCAATGAGTCTCAACCAGCTCACTTCATGTCTTATTTATAATAAAACAAAGCTAGGACATCCCACATTCAACGGTTATGATTGACCAGAGGTGGGACACTCAAATTACAATAAAATAAACGAAAATTATAAAGTAGCACATGATTTTAACTCGCGACGCGGATCCGGACATGTCGGATCAGCGATCCGATCAAGCCTTCCTGCGCGAATACACGAATGTGGATCCCGCCTTGCGGCAAACCTCTCCCGGTGCACGATCTGATGGATCTTCATCAACTCCCCCCGATTGAAAAGCCTTCATCTCCGATGAATGAAGACGATCATACTGAAGTCGAAGTGCTGGGGCAAGTCGATCGAGCTCCGCTGGTAGTATCCAAACGTCATATGTATCTGGGCGGCCCTGCTAATGTACTAAGTAGCGACATCACGACCCATCTGTGGTGGTAATGAACTGGTGGGATCTGACCTCTGTGTTGCTCTCATTGCTCATCTCTCGAGTGGTGGATCCCGGTGCGATCAACGGTGTCATCGTGAAACCAGAGTAGACGAATCCCCTGGTGAGTGAGTCTCAGCAATGGGTGTACTGTAGTGGCCATCACACGTAGGTGGGCTTTGAGGGTGGTAAGGTAACGAGAGTGAGGGTGGGGGCGGTTGGGCGTCTCCACTGCTCGGATCCAAATACTCGTGAGGATCGTAGTATGTCGTCAGATCCTCAACTTTAAATACTGGATGAATTTCCATACTTGCTAGGATATCGAGCCGGTATGCGTTTGTCCCAATAAGATTTATAATAGAGTAGGGACCTATTTACCTGACGCTTAGTTTTTTGGCAGGCCCCGAAGGAAGACTCTCAGGGCGGATTCACACCATTACCTTTTCTCATTCTTGAAATACTTGTTCCCGCCTTCACCTATCTGCATGAATTTTGTAATTATCATTGCTCGTTATTATCCATCGGCGGATTGACTCCTGCAACTCATGCAAATATCGTACTAAATACTCGACAGACTCACTAGGGAGCGACTCTAGGTGGCTTGGAATATGATCTATAAGCTTCCTAGGGTCATATCCTGACACTACATGAAATGGACTCAATCCAGTATACCTATTGACTGAACTGTTGTATGCGAACTCTGTGACTGGAAGGTCAAGATCTCAACTACCTACATGTTCTCCTACTAAACACCTCAATAGGTTCCCTAAGCTACGGTTGACTACCTCAGTCTGCCCATCCGACTGTGAATGATATGCCGAGGAGAACCTAAGAGTGGTGTCACTCTTGTGCCATATTGTCTTCCAGAAATAACTCATAAATCTAACATCACGGTATGACACGATAGACTTAGGTAGGGCATGCAATCTAAAGACTCCCTCATAAAGATGGATGCCACGTGTGAAGCATCCGCCGTCTTGTGGCACGCAATAAAGTGGACCATCTTCGAGAACCGATTGACCGCCACGAAGATGGAATCATGTCTATGAAGAGTGCGGGGAAGCTCGAGCACGAAGTCCATGCTGATGTCCTCCCAAGGGCGGTGTGGAACAGGTAAAGGTGTGTACAGACCTGTGTTCTGCTTTGTGCCCTTTGCCGTCTGGTAGATACGGCAGTGGAGGACAACGCGAGCCTCATCGTTCTTAAGATTGAGTTTGTAGAGACGGTCCTCAACAATGAAAATAGATTTATCTCGCCCAAAGTGCCCGACGGCCCTGCCCGCGTGCAACTCCCAAATCAGGTAATCGCGGTAGGAAGTCTGAGGTATGCACACGGGAGCCCCGGTACAGATATCCCTCAAAGATCTGATAGCCCTCAATAGGGTCTGGGGGGTCTCGGGACAAGGCAGTATAAGTCTCGCCAAAATCGGGGCATGTCAGATAGTCTAGAATCACTCTCTCAAGCCCATCCACGCGTGCGATCATCGTCTGAAGCAAGGAGACACGATGACTTAGCGCGTCAGCCGGCTTGTTCTCAACACCAACTCAGTGTTTGAGAACGCAATGAAAATCCTGTAGGTACTCGGCCCACTTAGCATGTCGGTGTCCCAGCTTGCGCTGCGAATCTATATATCGTAACGCCTGGTGATCCAAATAGAGCACAAACTTTCGGCCCCCTGGGGAAGGAGATAGTGCCCCCAGTAGCTCAGATACTGGGCAATCGCGTAAAATTCCCGATCATAGTTTGAGTATTTCCGCTTGATCTCGTTTAGTTTCTCACTAAAGTAGGAAACTGGATGTCCCTCTTAGCTCAATACGCCACCAATACCTACACCAGAAGCATCACACGCGACCTCAAACACACGACTAAAATCCGGAAGTTTCAGAACGGGAGCCGTCGTCAATCTCTCTTTGATCTTTTCAAAAGCTCTAGTGGTTGCGGGAGTGCATTGAAATTCTCCCTTCTTGAGGCAACTCGTGAATGGGGCATAATCATACTAAACCCCCTGACAAACCTCCTATAGAAGGTGGCAAGCCCGTGGAAGCTGCGAGCCTCGTGAATGTTCGCAGGCATAAGCCAGTCACAAATGGATTTGACCTTCTCAGGGTCAACATATACTCCAGTAGATGATACAATGAATCCCAGAAAGTGAACAAACTCCAAAAGGAAGGATCACTTCTTCAAATTCACATACATTTTCTCTCGGCAGAGGGTGCCAAAGAAAAGTCTCAGATGATCGAGGTGGTCGGCCTGAGTTTGACTATAGATAAGTATATCATCAAAATATACCACCAGAAACTTGCCCATGTAGCGCCGTAACACCTGTGTCATAACTCTCATAAACACGCTCGAGGCGTTAGATAACCCAAATGACATGACTAGCCACTCGTATAGACCATCCTTGGTCTTAAATGATGTCTTCCATTCGTCTCCCTCACGAACTCGTATCTGATGGTACCCACTACGGATGTCGATCTTCGAAAAGATCTGGGAACCGGACATAGTGTCTAATAGGTCATCGAGTTGTGGGATAGAGAAGCGATACTTGACCATGGTTTTATTACTGGCGCGACTATCGTTGAACATACGCCAACTACCGTCCTTCTTAGGGGTAAGAAGGGCGGGAACCGCACACGGACTCAGACTCTCACGAATAAACTGCATCCGAAGAAGCTCGTCAACCCGCCTCTTGTGCTCAGCGTGCTCATCAGGGTGCATACGATAATGGGGCAGGTTCAGGAGAGAAGCCCCCAGGACTAAGTCAATAACATGCTGAATGTCCCGTGCAGGGGGCAGCTCGTCGGGGGGCTCATCAGACATAATATCCGTAAACTCATCCAAAAGGGGACGCACGGCTGGGGGGTGGTCCACAGGGGGGCTCTCAGAAGCCATAGTGGTCGATACAATGTATATGATATTAGACTCAATGCTATCTCGCAGGAACTCTCCTCGCCTCAAGATATGTAGGGGCCTCAAGGCACTCGTACTCACGGAAGGCTCAACCTGACCCTTGGATTTCTCCTTGGGCTGTGTAGGCGTCAACGTAATCTTCCGTCCCTTGTCATAAAAGACACACGTGTTCGAGCGGCTGAAACACGTGACGTCACGATCAAATAGCCATGGGCGCCTGAGCAACACATGGACAACGTCCATGAGAACGATGTCACACCAGACCCGATCTTGAAATGAGGCAACACTGAATAACTTGAATTGCCGTCTTGTCACCCCAGACGACACGATAAGGGTGGAGGTGAGGCTCTGCCTTCACCTGCATGCGGTCACGACCCTTCTGGGTCACGATATTCACACAACTCCCACTGTCGATAGCTAGCTTGCAGGAACCGCATGCACTAAGAAAGTACATATAGAATATGATAGTGCGACGCCAGTTCTCATCTGCACGTGGGATATGTAGGAGGCGTCTAATTACTCCAATCTGTAAGGATCGCTTAGCGTCACTCTCTCATCCTTCCTCGACAGTGGCTGTAATCTCCTTACTCTCTTCTAAACCTTGCTCCTCGTCCTCGACTAGCAGGCTCCGCGTGGGGCACTGCGCTGCCACGTGTCCTCTGCCAGTACATCTATAACACATAATACCCCCAGATTGCTGGCCATCAGTTGAGACGACCTTGCCCTTTGTGTCCGTGGGAACATGTGAGGACGCGATCGCAGTGGTCTGGGGCGGAGCGGGTTTCCTATAAATCGAGGTATCAGTTCGAGAGAGACTGCCTCGTTCTAGATGAATGGAAGTACTGCTCATACTCTAGAGCGAGCTGAAAAATCTGATCAACGGTCTCTAGTCGGTGGGATTGTGGGAAATCAGCTCTATCTGAATCTCAGAACGTAGGCCCGCTCTGAAATGAGAGGCAGTGACAATAGGCTCCTCCGAGATGTCACTCCTAACGACGAGCTGGTCGAAACGAGCCATATACTCAACGACAATGAGTGTCCCCTGTCGTAAGTTCTGTAATTGCTCAAATAATTGGCCACGGTAGGACGCAGAAAGGTACTTCTCTTTCAGTCATTGTTTCATCTCATCCCGTCGAGTGATAGGATAATCGTCATCTTTCTCAATAACTCTCTCAACGCCAATTCAAAATAATTTGGCCTGTCCGACCAGCTTCATTTTGGCGAAGCGAACGCAACGCTCGTCGTTCATGTCGTACAACTCGAAGTAATGGTCCATGTCGAGGAGCCAATCACTAACGAATTTCGGGTCCATGCGGCCATCAAATGAAGGGGCATCGATGCGAATACGACGAGTGATGTCATAGTGGTAGTCACCTCTCTGTGGGTCAGGATAATCCTTTGGGTAATCGTCAGGGGCATAATCATATCGAGCGGTGGGGGACCACGCTCTCTCCGACCCAGGGGATAATACTCATCGCGGTGATGGTCATGGCGATCGTGTAGGGGCACACGATCTTTGGGGTTAGGCTGAGGCTGGCGGGGCATACGATACTCATCACGCTGGTGTGAGAGTCTATCACGAGCCGGAGCCTATCTACGCTCAATCGCAAGATCGGGATTCTGCCTCGCCGGCGGTGCTGGGGATCGGGGAGGAATATCACGACGGTAACGGTCTACGTGTGGCTGACCATCCATCAGATGCTGGTCAAGACGAGGAAGAGCATCATGGTCGTCCTCTATAGCGAGTTGTCGTGCTGTGCTGGAGTGTCCCTGACATTCTCTAAGTGGTCTAAGCGGAGATTCACCTCGACAAGATCATGACGCACATCGTCGAACTGGGCACTTAAAATGTCAAAACAATCTAGGATAAGACGCTGAAATTCGACAAAAGAGACGCCTAAATTTGAGCTCGCCGCTCAATCGTCGGTGACTAGTGGATTTGATATGGTTGCTCTAAAATTCCTACCACTCTGGAGCATGCAAATGGCCCGACCTGGGCTCTGATACCAATTGATATAGGGTAGGCTACGGGGTGCACAAGACCTATACTTCTAGGGGTGGAATGCGAATGTGACAAACTAACCCAAATCTAATTGCAATGAAAAATGTCAGTGACGACGACGACAAAATAATTAGATCAATGAAAATTTCCAACCCACGCAGTTAATTAAAGAACAAAAAAACAAGCATTCAATTTAGCAAATATTTAATGGTTTTCCTACGCTCGGAGGGCCAAGGCTAAGCGTGCAGCGAATAGTTCCCACCTGCAAGTTATAAGCAGATTGCAAGCAAAATTCTACAAGTGTGATTCCCAGCAAATAAAGTAACAAATCCAATAATAATGTCAAATCACATAAACCATACAAGTGACTCACCAACGTAGTGAGCTGATCGAGAGTCTGAAGATTTCGAAGCCGGATGCGCAGGGTGGCGATCAAATGTGGAACCAATGGCGTGGAAATGATGACGGTGGCTGCCCTCGGCGATGTATGGTGAAATCGGGCTAAAAATAGATAGATCCGACCACATCAGAGTAGATCCGGACGGGGGGTGAATGGATCCGATGTTTGATGGCGGATCCGGGCTAAGGGATGAGGTATGGGTGGAGGGAATGACAGATTGGGGGCTAAAATTCCCAGATATGGATTGATCTAGGGAAAAGGGGCTATGAAGAGTGGATCCACGAATGTAAGGGCTGACGGCTTGGGCGGGTGAGTGAGTAGAGAGTGGCGGCGGTGGATCTGGCAAGGGTGTTCTGGGCGGCGGCTGAGAATGGCCGCCAGCCTGGAGTGAGGGCAGCAAGGGGTTCAGGTAGGGGAAAGCTGGGGACAAGGGCGGTCGGCTGGAGGTTTGTAGTAGCCGGACTGGGTAGCTGATTGGGGGGGGGGGGGGGGTTACTCGACACAAAGTCCGGAGTCGGATTGGCGATCCGATCAAGCCTTCCTGCGCGAATACACGAACTTGGGTCCCGCATTGCACCGAACCTCTCCTGGTGCACGATCTGATGGATCCCCATCACATAAGACAACTGGATCAAGGAACAACATTGCACTGACATGCGATGTTGTAGGGTCAACTGGAGGTCAATTGAGAATGGAGTGTGTGAGAGATGTGCCACTATATATCAAGAGTCACCGACAATACACGCAAGACACAAGAACAACAATTCTTGTCGCTTCTCTCGATGAATAATGTACGACATGAACGCTACCAATAATGTACGACAAGAACAACAATTCTTGTCGCCTTCACTAGCCACCCCCCTGTTGCTCGAGGTGCACTCGTAAATAATAATTTTCTTTGTTGATGGACCAATCAGAGAAAGTTGACCTGACTCAAATATACCCATCTAATCATAAACTCATCAAGTCTACAATCAGGTTAGCTTATTGGGTCACAAAATTAATAAGGTAAAAAATTAATCTCATATAATTAGATCACATCTGGATTGATAGGTTTATAGCTGTTATTGATTAGCTTATCATTTTTGATGGTAATGAAATAAAATTTATTAAAGCAAAATTGTGAATTAAACATGGTTGCGGCAACATTTCATAAATGTTCTCCTTCATATTTCTCAAAAATAACTCCATATAAAATTTCATTCATTTTATGTCATAAGACGACATTTGGGTGTTACATTTAGACAAATAACTCCATATAAAATTTCATTCATTTTATGTCATAAGACGACATTTGGGTGTTACATTTAGACCCGGGTTCCTTTAAGGGTTGACCAGCTTGCCATTCACGATCCCATCAAAAGATATACACAATGAATTATAGAAGTCTGAAAGAGCCGTGCAAGTTCTTTGCTTGTAGCTTTGTCCTTCTACTGCATGAACCTTGCTACTGATTTCATGCATATGAAGAAGTTGTTAGGTTCTATGGATTTTTGTGGCTGAGTTTTATGGGACATAAATTGAAACTGTTCTTTTCATATTCACTTTTTGCATACTATTTGTTATTTGCTAGCAACTTGAACTATGACTTGTTTCTATCGTTTCCATTCAATATCTCTTTTCATCTACATTTGCAGATCACGTTCTGTGCAAAGGAAATTGATATCTCTGACTGGAAGGGAGATGTTCTTGCAGTTGCTGTTTTTGAGAAAGATATGTCTAAGGGTTCAGACTCCAAGTTTGAAAACCCTATTTTGAAATTATTAGATGACCAACTTGGCAACCTTCTATCAGAGACTTCTGCAGAAGAGGATTTCAAAGGGAAATCTGGACAGTCAACCGTTCTCAGATTACCTGGTTATGGTTTTAAGAGGCTGAGTTTAGTTGGAATTGGACCATGTACTCCTTCAGTAACAACTGCATATAAAGTGATTGGTGAGACTGTTGCCCTAGCTGCAAAGAACGCCCAGGCATCAAATGCCGCTGTTGTATTGGCATCTAAACCCTCTGAAAACTTCAGATTAGATGTTGCTTCAGCAATTGCTTCAGGTTAACTTCTTAGTGATTTTTAAGTTTGTGACATTTTTCTTGGCAATTTATTTTGAAGTTATTAACCTGTTTTTGCCTTTTGCAGGAACTATTTTAGGTTTGTTTGAAGACACCAGATTCAAGTCTGAATCAAAAAAGCATTTTCTTAAATTTGTGGATATCATTGGTTTGGGGTCTGGACCAGAATTAGATGAGAAACTCAATTATGCTAGCAATATTTGCTCTGGAGTAATTTTTGGGAAAGAGCTTGTTAATGCTCCGGCTAATGTACTTACTCCTGGTAAATGGGAATTAAGGTTCACATTTATTTCTATTTTCCATCCTAATTATATAGGGTGTGTTATTAGAAGCCGGATGGCAATTCCTTCATACTTTTCATAAATTCTACTTGTCAATGGAGAAGGTGAAAGTGATTCTCTCCAATGTTTTCAGGTGCACTAGCAGAAGAAGCTTCCAAAATTGCTTCATCATATAGTGATGTTTTTACTGCAAAGATATTTGATGCTGATCAATGTAAAGAGATGAAGATGGGTTCATATTTGGCTGTTGCTGCTGCATCCTCAAACCCGCCACATTTTATTCATCTGTGCTATAAACCACCAGATGGTAATGTGAAGACAAAGTTAGCAATAGTTGGCAAGGGATTAACATTTGATAGGTAAATACATGTGTTATTGGGAAAGCTTAGATATTCTGAAAACTCTAGGAAGATGCATAATTGACAAATTCTGTATAGAAAAAATAACGTCTTTAATTTTTTTTGTATTTGTTAAACTTCAACAGATGGTTGTTTTTATAATTGATTGGTTAGTTCTGTTTAAATATCCATATTTTTCGGCCATGGTCCATAATTGTACTCCTTTCCCGTTATACATAACTGTACATTATCCATAAAACCACCAATTAACTTATCACCTTATCCATAACTACCTCTTAACCACCACAACTATTCTCTTTCCCCATTAACTCCACAATTAAGCCAAGGAAACCCCCTAACCAGCAGGCAGTTCTCGTCCATTCCCTCACCCGTTCCTTCCAACTCTACCAATAACGCCCTCCCACACACACGCTACCCTACCCAACAACCCGCCTTCTTTCAAATCCCACTTCCCCCATTCCCTGAAGCCCAATGCCACTGGCCCTTCCCATTACCCGCCAAACCGACCACTCCAACCCTCTCAAAATTCCTCCAAACTGCCTGTAACCGTTCTAAACATTCCCAGGTCAAATCTATACCGACAATCCGAGTCTTGATTTTAGCAAATTTGCCCCTTGTTTACTCCTTAACCAGTCTTCCATCCACTTGTACACACAACCAACCCTCTCCCCATCCTTGCCGACTTCATCTAGCCCACAAAAAACGCCAATCAGCCGGAAAACAACCCACTCAGCTCTCTAATTCCCCACTGACATTCCAAATTCCGCGTTCCATTGTCTCTTCAACTGCTGACATCTCTCCGGGAATCCACTGAATCTTTTATCCTGTCTTCACTGTGAGTTTACTGTTTGGTTGTGAAATTTTTAGTGTTGAATTGCACAATTAGTCCACTATTTCTTAAGAATATTGTTTGTTATTTTTGTGCCAATATTATCCCGTGACTTATTGAGTGTTGTTCGTTCAAGTGTTTGTTTTCTTAATACATTATTTGTTATGTTACTAGAAGATCCGCTTGATTTTGATTATCATGTCATATTATTTATAGTGTTCATTATTGCAAGTTTAGTTGTCAGATTATTATTTAGCGCATATCGTCATTCATATTAATTTTCCGAGTCTTCGTTAAAACCCGTCCTACGTCAGTTTGGTATCAGAATCCAAGATTTGGGCCACTTGCACACGCAGAGGTAGGGCTATTTTTTCTTCTTTACTTTTCTTTCTTTTTCATTTTTTTCGTGTATTTTTCTCAAAATTTTCATGTATGGGTTCGAGTTTCACGATGACCAAATGGCCAGTACACACATACATGTCTAAGTTCAATTTCTAAAAGTTCATGATCACTCGATGTAATCAAAGGAAAATTCAAATGAATTGAATGTGATAATCTAAAAGACCAGTTTGGTGCATCTTTTACATAAGTTGACGACCTAGAACCCCATAGGAGTACGAACCACATCACCGGCTGGTCCAGTTTGATGTGGACCAAGAATTTATGAAGGACACATTCATTACTTTACAAATTCTATTACATCGCCACAGTTCCCTCCCATACGTAGAGATCTAAAGTTCATGTATGAGCACCTCGTTGTCCTGCTATAGCCCGACCAATAGCCACTCAGGATGAGCATGTCCACCACAATTTACTTCTGGGAGAAATCGTGTTGCCCCTCCAACACAATTTGATTATGGTAGGGATGACTTTGATGACTGTCTCGAGCCTTGTAGAGAATACCTTTATATTGATGACAACCTCACTCGTAGGGTACACATCGACGCCCCTTTATTTGATGGTCAGTTAGACCCTAAAGCATTTAGTGTTTGAATCCTAGACATGAATCACTCTTTGGAGTGGTTTGGCATGGCCGACAGGCATATGGTTCTTTTTGCCAACTGGAATTACAGTGGCAAGCAAAGATTTATTGAATTAACTTAGAGTGGACACTCGAGTGAGTGTGTTACTATCCCATCTCCCAATGGGTGGATATGAAGCATCAAACTTCAAGAAAAACATCTCCCCTCTTCATACACTATTACACGTGTATTACATTATTTGTTGTTTTATTTGAAGCTTCGCTTGATTGTGATTATCACGTTGTACTATTTATCAACGTTTTAAAAACCGGACCGGACCGGCCGGTCCGACCGGTTGAACCGCTGACCGATCCTCCGGGCGGTCTGGTCTGATTCCTAAAACCCAGCGTTTTCATAACCGGACCGGACCGGCCGGTCCGACCGGTCGGACCGTGAACCGGCCCCATGTCCGATCCGGTCAGGCCTCTAAAACCGGCTCCGCTCAGAACCGGGTAAGACCCGGAAAACAGGCCGGTTGAACCGCCCAACCGTAAACCGGGCCGGTTTTCCTAAGACCGGGCGGGCCATGACGCCCAAAAATTAATACCGAAAATAAGGTGGGTGGCAGGTTTTGAACCTATACCAATTCAAAATCAAACAAGGAAGCAAGCCACTCAGCCAATTGGTCATTGATGAATGCTTTTAAAATATATTATATACATATAAATTAATACATATTTATAAAAAATAATCTATATAATAAAAACACATGCATATAAATGTATAATTGACAGTCAAGCCAGACTTGTGACGGTCATATTTATCAAATATTATCTCATTCTTTATTATTTAATTAGTACATATTTTTTCTAATAATTATAAAATTTGTTAATGACTGCATAAAAAGTGATCAAATATGACAAATGCTCTCATTTTTATTTCCTTTTCAATTATATTTTTGCTTACAAACTAAAAATTATGTTATTATTTATTTATTTCATGGCCGGCGAGCCACGCACGTACATTTGGAAATACGCGTATTTCACTTATTCCGATATATTATATATATAACGGTTCAACCCCGGTTAAACCAGTTGGACCGGTTTAACCTTGAAACTCTCCCTCCGCCGGTTCGATGCCCAGTCCGGTTTTCAAAACCTTGCTAAAACCGTCCTGGCCAAGAACCGGCTAGGAACCGGGAAACCGGCCGGTTGAACCGGATAACCGGAAACCTGGCCGGTTTTTGGCTAACCGGGCGGTTCACAAAATCAATATTAATTTTTGGCGATTGTTAACTGCAGCCCGTTATTTGCTAGTCGCACCCCAAAATCTCATAATTTTTCGCGCCTTTTTGAAATACTCCTTGTACATGCAATATTAGGAAAAGTGCTCAACACGAAAGTTGTAGATCTCGTCGAGATCTACAACTTTCGTGTTGAGCACTTTTCCTAAAAATGCATGTACAAGACGTACTTTCGAAATATGCTCAGGTTTTGCGTCTTTCAGAAATACGTCTTGTACATGCAATTTCAGGAAAAGTGTTCAACACGAAAGTTGTAGATCTCGTCGAGATCTACAACTTTCGTGTTGAACACTTTTCCTGAAATTACATGTACAAGATGTATTTTGAAAAAGTGTGAAAAGTTAGGAGATTTTGGGGTGCGACTAGCCAATAACGGGTTGCGAATTTTAGATCCAATGATTTAGATTAAATGTTAGAGCTCTCTAGGGCTCGGGTTAACCTATTTGGTTCCTTCAAAACAAGCATTCGACCATATGATCTCATGCATGTCTGCGTGAAACTACCGTTAGCTGATACCTTCTCTAGTTCTTCGTCTTCCTCGCGTGCGACCGTCCAGGTGCTCGCGTGCGTGTAGTTTAAAGGTTGTTTTGGAGCCGGCGTAGCACTGCTCTTCTCCCCCACAGACATATCACTGCTCTTCTTTCTCGCAAAGGTATTTTCTGGTGTTTGTAATTTCTTTTGCTGCAGATATATTTTAGTGTCTAGATTAGTGCAAATTTATTACTTTATTTTTCCAATTTACTGCAGCTTTAAGGTTTTTTTGTTAAGTATGAATTGTTTGGATTTTTTTGTAAAGTGTCATAAATTTTCTTAAATTGAATTACATAAATGATAGAAATCAGTAATGACCACATGTAGTTGTGATGATATTTTCTTTGGGTCTTTCTTCAGAATTGTTATTTCATCAATATTTTTATATTTATTACTTATATATGTTCAAAATTTTATATATTATATATTTAATTTATATATGATACGTTATAATTCTAGTCATTAATGTCAAAACGGTTCAACTCCGGTTCAACTCTGGTTCAACCGGTCAAACCGGTTAAACCTTGAACCTCTCTCAAGACCGGTTGTATGTCCGGTCCGGTTCTCAAAACCTTGCTATTTATTGTGTTTATTGCTGCAAGTTTAGTTATCAGATTATTGTTTAATGCATATTGTCATTTTTATTAATTACCCGAGTCTTCGTTAGAACCTACCCTCCCTCAACTGATGATGTAGGAAGTCTATTTTCTAGTGTTTACTAGGTGATTTGATCTTTTTTCATTGCTTTCAGAAGATAGTCGCACGCAACGACAAATCATAACCATATTATAAAAACTTGTGGTGAAGAAGGATTTTATTCTTGTGCTTGGAAATAATATTCCAAAGCTTTTGTATGTTCTTCATTGATTGTATGTATAAGGCCTATATTTATTTGATGGTCAGTTAGACCCTAAAGCATATGGTTCTCTTTGCCAACTGGAATTACAAGGGCAAACAAAGATTTATTGAACGAACTTAGAGCGGACACTCGAGCGAGTGTGTTACCATCCCATCTCCCAATGTGTGGATATGAAGCATCAAACTTCAAGAAAAATATCTCCCCTCTTCATACACTATTACATGTCTATTACATTATTTGTTGTTTTATTTGAAGCTTCTCTTGATTGTGATTATCACGTTGTACTATTTATTGTGTTTTATTGTGTTTATTGCTGCAAGTTTAGTTATCAGATTATTGTTTAGTGCATATAGTCATTTTTATTAGTTACCTGAGTCTTCGTTAGAACCTACCCTCCCTCAACGGATGATGTAGGAAGTCTATTTTCTAGTGTTTACCAGGTGATTTGATCTTTTTTTCGTTGCTTTCATCGCCAAGATAGTCGCATGCAACGACAAATCATAACCATATTATAAAGAACTTGTGGTGAAGAAGGATTTTATTCTTGTGCCTGGAAATACTATTCCAAAGCTTTTGTATGTTCTTCAATGGTTGTATGTATAAGGCCTATATAAGAGTATATAACTTTGATCATAGAGAACAATGTTTAGTCGCGTAGCTTCAACATCCATAACGTTCCTTCATTCTAGTAAAAGAATCTCTTTTGTATGACTCATCTCTTTTGTGCATTAGTACTAACGAAAATATTCCAAAATTCACTATTATAATTATGAGCTGGCAAGAGCTAGTATCTTTATAAGAAATTTCTTGCCAGCTTTCCCATAAGAGATTTATTTCTTAACACCAAGTGAATTAGTGTGTTTTGGTCAACGATCAACGTTCATTTTATATCAAGTTGTGTGATGATATTATTAGGTGTCGTATGATATCGAGTCGAGTCAAGTAACGTCCTTCTAATATTTTTATGTTTGCTTGTATTTACGGGTGTGCCACCCCGGGTCTTATAAATAGACCCGTAGTCTTTTTATTAAGTATGAACGAAAAAGTTCTAGTTCCCTTCTTGAATGTGAGATCTTGGTGGCTCTCTCCTCTAACGAGCAACCCCGCTTAGGCAGTCGCGGTTCCGACTCCACGGTATCCTTCATCACCGCCATCCTCTCCGGCAACATTCTACGATCCATAACATCTGGCATCAGAGCCACTCGGCCCTCATCCGACTCAACCCACAACCTCCTCCGCAGGCCACAACACATCCGACGCCCACAACCTCCTCCGACTTCTTTCAAGTCCCTCCTCGCACGCTTTGATCCCTCGCCAATGAAACCCCACTGCACCTACATCGACCGGTCCTCCTTCCTCGCCATCGACGTCAATCCCGTCACACCTTCCTTTCGACAGCCCCCGACAACATCTCCCTCGATTGCACCTTTCCGCCGTCGACTGCGCCTCGACCACCATCCCTCGCCGCTAAGTTCGCCTTCCCTCGAGCGTCCCCTTAGATTTCGCTTATTCCGCTCTTCTACCAACGCCTCCGTCCAATCCGCACCTTTTCCTCTCGAGCCCAGCGCCCGACGACTTTCCTGTTTAATTTTCATTCCTATTTTATTTAAAACCCCAGCCTGGCCCTCTTCATTCCTATTTTATTCCTATTTAACATTTTCCTTTTCTTATCTTGAGCCCTCTGCCACTTCTTTTTTTACTTTTCCTTTTAAATCTGTTGCCCGCCCTCTTTCCAAGTAAGGTTTTTTTCTTATTATTTAAAAAGGAGGGTCACAACTGTATCTCCTCACACATCACACTTTTATTTTCATTTCTTTCTTCCCACACTCCCTTCCAACTTCTACTTCTTCATCCCCTTAGTTTATTTTTTTTACTTCGCCACCGCCCACACAACTCCCTCTTATTTCTTCCTCTTATTTATTCTCGCATTTTTTTCTTCTCTCTATTTCCCACGCCTATTTTTGTTACCACTATCGGGCGACGATGAGGCTCCCGCGACAACTCCCAACAAGCCGCCTCTCGGAGGATTTTAGTGTCACCCGCTCTCTCTCTCTCTCATGCTACTTCCGCCCACACGATGACTGACGCTTCTGAATTCTTGGCGTCTCTCCAAGATTTCAGGACCTCCATCAAGACCTGTTTCCAGGACGCGGAAATACGCCACCTGGACGCTGAAACACGCCATCGGGACGATATTGCCTCCCTCATCCTCAAGCTTAGCCGCACTTCCCATGATCACCACTCCACCTACGGATCACGCCAGCAGCAGTCAGACGCTCCTGCCTCCTCCTCCGCCGCTTATACGCCACGAGCCACCGACCTTCGTCAAACAAGAAGTGGCTATCCAACCGCGCTACACCAGGTTGGATTTCCTCACGTATGACGACAAAACTGATCCTTTGACTTGTCTCACCAGGTGCGAGCAATTCTTCGGCCACCAACAAATTCCGGCCGCTGATCGATTTCCGCTAGCCTCTTTTCATCTACTCGACTCAGCTCTGCTTTGGGCCACTCGCCTCCTCACCGAACAACCAAGCTTGACATGGGACGACTTCAAGCGGTATTGCAACCTCTGTTTTGGCCCTCCCATTCGCAGCAATCCCCTCGGTGCTCTTACGACACTCCGACAAATGGACACGGTGGATGATTACTTGGAACAGTTTCAGCTCCTCCTGACACACGTCAGACTTCCCCCAATAATGCAAGTCTCCATCTTCACAGCCAGACTTCAAGAACGCCTACCCCAGGATGTCGAATTTGAGGCCTCGCCAGACTTGGTGACGGCTATGAGTCTAGCCAGACTATGTGACCGCCGCCTCCAATTGGCTCGGGAGGCCTACTTGCCCACCGACATCGACACGCACCAGGGACGCCTCGAGGGTCCTCCCGTCCCACCGACCCGTCGCTTATCTCAGACCGAGATGTTGGACCTAGACCTGCAAGCGGTTTGGTTCAGTTCAGTTTTAGGTAAAACCGAGACCGAACCGAATAGTCTCAGTTTTTACACACCCAAACCAAAACCGAACCGAAACTGATCAGTTCGATTTTTTAACATCGGTTCCATTTTCCGACAAACTTAAAACATAGTATTAAAAAAAATATTGGTTTTTGTTAGTGTTTTCTTGGTTGGTCAACTACTAGTTGAGTGGAGGACTGATTAACTATAAAATATATTATCCAAAAAAATAAGTTCATCAATATTTAAAGGACAACTCTATTCACTCTTTTAATGTTAGTTATTGTCACATAGAACTTAGAAGTTGAATGTTTTGATCTAAACAAAATTATAATACATAAGTTTTGCTAATAATTTTTATTCTCTAACAGTTAGGTTCGGTTTTTCGGTTTACCCAACCAACAAACCAAACCAAAATGATGTAGGTTTTCAGCCCCCCTAAACCGAACCGATCGATTCGGTTCGAAATTCGGTTCGGTTTGGTTTTGGTTTTTTATGCACATCCCTAGTTGGACCGCCACGCTCAAGCTTTATGTTTTCATTGCGACGAACAATACACTTACGGACACAGATGCAAGAAACTTTCCTACCTCGACGTCGAGGACTCAGACGAGGAAGACATCAGATGACGCTCGCCTTCACGTGATCTCCCTCTTGCTTGGGGACAAGCTCTTTTTGGACTGCGAGAGTGATGTTATTGTCAACTGTCAACATTCATTTTATATCAAGTTGTGTGATGATATTATTAGGTGTCATGTCGTGTGGTGTCGAGTCAAGTAATGTCCTAATATTTTTATGTTTGCTTGTATTTACGGGTGTGCTACCCGGGGTCTTATAAATAGACCCCTTGCCTTTTTATCAAGTATGAATGAAAGAGTTTTAGTTGTCTTCTTGAATGTGAGATTTTGGTGGCTCTCTCCTCTAACGAACAACCCTGCGTAGGCAGCTGCTGTTCCGGCTCCATGATATCCTTCATCACCGCCATCCAGTCCGACAACATTCTACGATTCATAACACAGTGCTAAATAGAAATGGTCACTCCAACATTTCTTTGTCCTCAACGCTTACAATTTCAAGGAATTACTCACTCTCAGAAGTTGATACTTTGATCTACCTTTTTTTGCTAAAGCGTGTGGATTTCATGATGCTTTCTGAAATGTACATTTTAAAAGTATAGTGGCATAACTTTTAATATCCTTGTTGTCACAGCGGTGGCTATAACATTAAGGCAGGGCCAGGGTCTTCCATAGAATTAATGAAGTTCGATATGGGTGGATCTGCTGCAGCCTTGGGCGCAGCAAAAGCCATTGGTCAAATTAAACCCCCAGGAGTGGAGGTAAAGTTTTTCATTTCATATTGGTAGAGTTGTTCCTGCACAGCTTGACTTCTATTCTATAATGTGGTTGGAGAACACAATATACAAACTTGGTCAAATGCTCTTTATCTGCAGGTTCATTTTATTGTCGCTGCATGTGAAAATATGATTAGTGGCACTGGCATGAGACCAGGTGATATAATTACAGCTTCTAATGGGAAAACAATAGAGGTAAACTTTATGTTACAACATTAAATAAATTTGGGTTTTTTAAAATGTAATCTATGTAATTTTTCCTGGTTATGTAGTGGTAAATGAAAGATAAATTTGGATTAAGCAGCAAATAATTGACTTGGTTTCCTCGTGTTTGTTGTTGGGTATGATGAAACCTTTTAATAACTCCCTGGTCTTGTGTTATTTGTACGCTTTTGCATTGCTTGTTTTGAAGTATTCCAAGCCACCTGATTAATATTTTTAAATCTACAGACTGACGAAATAGCACTAACTTCACAGGGATAGAGGACCGGCGAGAGCAGACATACAGGGGGAGCCACAATGATGAATTTTATTAAATCAAAGATCAAAACTATTCCAGTACCATATAATAGAAGTAATAAATAAATCTAAAACAATACACTGCAAAGGAGACTCCCCATGCCACTTTAACGAAGAATTTGAGAACTAGATGAAAAACGTCTAAAGAATTCAAGTAACATGCAGTAGTCTCAACCTAAGCTTTCGTACGGTCACCTACTACCAGTAAGCTTATCGAGAGGTGACATTCGTTAAGTTAAGGTGGCGATAGTGTAATCGTGACTTAAGAGAACTCTAATGAATTTGTGTTAATGATGTGTTGTGGGCGATTTAAGAATGATGTGTTGCACAAACACATCTGACGAATAATTTACAATAAATGCATAAATTAATAAAGATGACCACAATCACTCACAATCAAGATTAGGACACTAAAGGAGCTAACAATTTCAGGTTGAATTATGGTTAAGAGTGCCTCAATTGAATATTAAGCGAATAGATCTAACAAGTAGAATAATTCATGGACAAATATGTACGAATTGATATCGAACAACAAAGTGAAAAATTGATTTCGACAGTGAACTTTCACAGGAAATAGAAGATCATGGAAGTGATTGGTTACTGATTTCTGTGCTGGACAGCAATTGGGTACTGGAACAGTGCAGATTTCAGAATGTTTTGCAGTGAATGGGCTGTCGTGGGGTGCTGGAGTTGAATTCAGAGGAAGGCGGGCAGTTGCTGGTGGCTACAAGGGTCTGGCGTGGGATAGCAAGTCGCCTCGAGGGTGGGGGTTTGTAGTAGGTGGTGCTGTGAAGGGTGGAATGATGCAGGTGGGATCAAGGATCTTAGATGGAATCTTTTCTAGAGTATAGGAAGCGGTGGCTGCAGGAAATGAAGATGAATAAATCAGTTTTTTTTGGTTCAGGATTGATTGCCGGGTTAGGATGGAAGGAGGGAACAATTATGGATATAGGTAGGAGCATTGATTTGTGGAGATAGGTAGGATCTTAGATTGATTGTCCGGTGGACGATTAGAGACCGTGATCGCGACTGGTTCAAATTTTTTTTTATATTTTTACATATTTTTCTTTTATTTTTCAAAGTTGTATTTTGAGAGTTAGGTTAAATTATCCATCGGGCGATCATGGTCATCAAATTTATTTAACCTAATCCCCCTTTATGTGTTGCTAATGGCCGGTTAATGGAACTATCAGGAAATTAGGTTTTTCAGAAAAGGTACCGCTCGATCTACGCTCGGTGCGACCCCGATCCTCTCACACGGTGCAGAGCTGCTGGGTTTCACTTTGGGGGTTGACGCCCCATCCGCAGCCATCCCAGCCTCTGACATCCCTCTTTCCCAGTTCCCTCTAGCAGCTTCATCGAGGTCTCCCTGCCGCCTCCTTCGTCGACAACATCCCTCCCAACAACGGGTACCTCCTTCGCCACCTCCTCCACCCTCCACCAGACCGGAAGCCACCACCCACCACCTCCGCAGCCTTTCGCCGCCGCTTCCTCCACCTTTCCAGCCCGACAACCACCACCCGCGACCTTCCCCACCTCCACAGCCTTCCGCCTCCTCCACCTTCCACCAGCCTGACAGCTACCCCTACAACCTTCAAACTCCCTTCACAGCGCTGTCCAAGGCCCGACCAGCCTCCCTCATTCTCGTCCCTATTCCCTATTGTCCACCACCACAACCCCTCCAACCCTACAATCCTCCCCCATTTACAGCAGCCCCAAAATCCCTCTTCAGCCCCCCTTACAACCACTCACCACTCCCCCCTAAACCTTCCTTATCACTCGGGAGAGCCACTACCACCTCCTCCACTACTGGTGTTGATTACTAGGTGAGTTTTTACATTTCAGTTTTCATTCCCTACATTGTACGAATATTCACTCATTCCTAGAAATATTTGACTTAGATCGATTTGACTATTTTATTTTTGTGAAGACGTGTAATACTTATTCGTCTTCGTCTAATTTCTGTGTACACTAGAAGTAATTAATGTTGTTTAATTAATTGCACGTTGGAATTAATTACATGATTGAGATGTTGCATTTGCATTAGAGTTTATGTTGTGAGCTTGTTGTTCATTGGATTGCGTGTTGCGTGCGTGCTTGCATTTCTTTCACATCTTTAGGGTTGTTGGTTCCATTGCATTTGCTTGTGATTGTTTGCATTGCATATAGAGTTAGGGCATCATGTGTCCGTCACTTGTAGATTCGTCCTGCGTCAATCATCTTCATTGTCGTTGAGGAATTGACAAATTAGAGTTCACTGTGCAGTAGTCCCCAACCTCTAGCAATTTGAGGCTGAGAGAAGTGAAAATAAAGACGAGTAAGTTATATTTCTTCTAATTGGAATTATGAGTTCTTATGGTGCTACAATTGAGAATTTGAACTTTTGTTATATCAAAACTAAATCAAGTATTACATCTTCCCTCTATATATACAACAAATAGGGTGACACCTAAATCCTAGAGGCGTGGGACTAAGGCTGCGCTTGGCGGGGCGGATCCTATGCGGTCACACGGATCTCCCTGCGCGGTCACGATGACGACTTGTTTGGCGGGGAAGCAACCATGTGGGGGATCCACCCTGCCTTAAAAAATAGCGGACGCCCCGCAGATTTCCGCTGCGCCATCACGATCACTATGGCCTTTGAGCGGATGGACTCCGCAGGCATCACTCCGCCAAACCAAACCTAAAATTAGAAGAGATAATCTATAATAGACTTTCTTACGTGCTTTTACAAATTACCATTGAATTTAACATACTTAGAATCCCTAACTATTTCTCTCTCTATTACGGTTGTGCATGCCGAAGGGACGTACACACGTTGACGAGACGTCGTGCCGGGTCTGCACGCAGTGGGAGACGATGACGGGTCCGTCTAGAGGAGAGATCGAAGACGTGATCATTTTATTTGCATTTATTATGTTATTTTCATTATGCGTACACTTTATTATTATTCACACTATTTTTTCGTTATCCGCACCCCACACCTATAAGAGGTTGCATTGTACTCGTTTTGATTATTCTTGGATGAATGAAAATTAGGGCTGCTCCCTAAGGGTCCGTTCGGCGCGCATGTATTGGCTTTCTGGAATTGGCTTTGGTCAGAAAACAAATATCTGCAGGAATTGGTTTTGTGCAGAAAACCAATTCTGTTGTTCGGCTGCAGGAAGGTATTCAGTGAACAGAATTGACATTGATACTTAAATGTTGTTCGGCTGCGCAAAGGAATTGGTTTTCTGGAATTGTAAATTTTAGAAATTAATTTTTATAAAATTTAAGCATTGTCCACAAAATCATCAAAGTACTAAAAATACTTGAAATGAAAGTACTAATAATCTTAAAGCATCGTCCACAGAATAAAAATTCCGAAATAGCAACACAACTAGATAAAAAGTCAATGACTCATAAACAGAAACACTAAACTAGCGATCAAACTGTGATAAGTTACCTTCAAATATTGGGCCCAAACTTCCTCGCTGTCAACCTTGACCATGTTACTTTCCCAATCTCATCCAAATCCTGATGTGTCTAACATCGCGCTGACCTCGACGTAATACTGGTTCCAAGTTTTGAGACGAGTCATCAACTTTTCCTTGCTTGTCTCAATGCCGCAAATGTCTTTTAGCGCGGTCATAGCAGCCGTGAAAGCCACACTCTTCCACCTGTTTGGTGTTTTATGAACCATGCAAATTGTGCTGTTCCAACAAAGCGTTCAAAAGAGTAATGTCCATTTCGGTTGGTCAAAGGTGCATCTCAAGGATGAAGCTAAGTAGTATCTGGATGAAACGAAGTTGAGTGATGTCCAAACCTAGAAAAAAAATCCATATTCATATTTTATCAATCTCTATTAACCTAGAAATAAAGAAAAACTCAAAAAAAAAGGGGATGAGACAGATCGGGCAAGGTAACGTCCAAAAAAAAGTGAATGAGGGAGAGGAAGTGGAAGAGGAAGAAGATGAAAGAACAACACATGAACAAAACTCAGATCTTCAACTCGTAAACACATGAAAAATCAAGAAAATAAAAGGAGAAAAACCTAGATCCCATGCGAGAAGAAGGCTTCGTCGTAGACTCGTAAAAATCCCATGTGATTACTTTACAGAGGAGGAAAAAGATCGGGATGGAGGAGGGGAGTTACCGGCACGTGAGCGGGAGCTGGGTCGTGGCCTGAAATCGCGCAGGAGGTGGAAAAAGAACAATTTTACGGCGGCAGAAGCTTGAAATCGCGACGGAGGCGGAAGCGTGACGACGCGCAGGAGGCGAAATCGCGGAAGCGTGAAAACCAAGAAAAACCGATGCAGGGAGATAAGTTTTGGGGGACTGGCTTTTTAGGCTTGGGGGAAAACCCGTGGGTTTTACCCTGAAAACCAATGCCTGTCTAATTCTGGCGCGCCGAACAGGAGAATTGGCTTTCTGGAAGGCAAAGCCAATTCCAGAAAGCCAATACCTGCGCGCCGAACGGACCCTAAGACTTTTTTCTCTCAACCCTAGCCCCCCTCTTCTCCCTCATCTCCGTCGGCCCTTCCCCTCACCGGATTCCTCTCGAGTTCGTATCAGTTTGGTTCGACCCGACTCACCGTCCACTCGTTGTCGCTGGTGTTGCTTCCGCTCCTAAATCCGCCGATCGATCCACTCCCTGTGCCGATCCACGATCCACCGCTCGATCAGCCGCTTTCGCGCCAACGATCCTCGATCAAAAACCGCCGTAGGATCAATTCGCCTTTGCACTCGTTTTGCTGCTACGCTAGATCCGGTTAGCCCTCGTCGGTCAAATCGCGTCCGCCGCTCCCAAATCGCCGATCGATTCGTGTTGGCGATCCCAGATCTGCCGCTTCCGATAGCTTAGTACGATCCACCGACTCCATTGCTGCCAGATCCGCCCTTGCCAACCCCTGATCCGCCTGCTCTGCCGAGCCCTAGCGTCGTCCCCGCGTCCGTTGCGCGCCAGCAGCTCTCTGCCGTCCTAACCTCAGACCGTCAGCTGCATGGATCCTAACACTCGTTCCGCCGATGACCCTCCTTCCTATGTCGCCACCGACGCCTCGAGCCGCCGCTTGGAGGCTAAAGAGCAACTCGTCGCCGCCATGCACGCCTCACTCCTCGCCCTCCACTCCAAGATCGACTCCCTCCAGGCGTCCACCACCGCCGTCTCTGCCGTCTCCGCTGTGCCCAACTGCGGATAGCGACTCCCTCCTAGGCGCTGGACCGCAGTCCCTTCAGGGACCACTTCTCTGCCCATTCTGGGTTGGTATGCCCTCTCCCTCGGCATTCCCTCCTTCGTCGGCGTTGACCCGATGGGTTGGATTGCCAAGGTAGAGCAATGTTTCGACCTCAACTACACACTAGAGAATGACAAGATGTCTACGACGGTGGTTTGACTAGATGGCTCGACACTCCACTTGACTCGATGCCTTTGCTAAACCAACCCGTGCCTCTCCTAGCCCGAGCTCAAGCAAGGGATGATCCGGCGGTATGACACCCGCTACTCCGACTCCTCTGCTATCGAGCGTTTGTGGCGTTCGCCAGACAGCTGACCTGGACGATTATGTTGATAAGTTCGTCGCCCTGGTCTCCTACATTCCCGGGCTACCGCCCAATCATTACCTGGGCATCTCATGCAGGGTCTGCTGCCACATATCTGCTCTCGTCTCTGCACTAGTCTTGTTCATAAAGCCCCCCGGGCCCGGGCCTAAACCGGGCCTCCCGGGACCGGGCCCTGATTAGGGCCGGGCCTGGCTGGGTCGGGCATCTGGCTCCGGGAGGGGGCCTGCTAAGGCCCCCAGGGCCGGGCCGGGGCCGGGCTTAGCCCGGGCCCGATTTTTTTTAAAAAATATTTTTTTTATAAAAAATTTAAATATAATTTATAAATATCATAAACAAATAAACAAAGAAGAAGATGAAGAGGCCGGCTGAGCTCGGAAATTCTACGGCGACAGCCATGGAAAGCTACAAACTCGCCTCTTTCTCTCTCCCTCTCTAACACGCAGACCGACAATCGTCCTCCTCACCTCCTTCCTCCATCGCCGGGACGAAGTAAGGCTCGCCACCGTAATTTCCATCACCGTACACGAACTTTTGCATCTCGCCAGTGGTGAGATCGACCTTTGCGAAGCCAAGCTTAGCCCGGCCCGGCCCGGGCTTAGCCCGGGCCTAGGAAACCGGCCTTTGCCCGGCCCGGCCCAGGCCGGGCACCGGGCCGGGCAAATGCCTATATATGGGACCTTGTTAGGCCCCATGGCCCGGCCTGGGCCCGGGGCGGGCTTAGCCCGGGCCCGGTCCTAGCCGGGCTTTTACCGGGCCGGCCCCGGGCCGGGCCCGGGCCGGCCCCCCGGGCCCGGTTTTTATGGGCACCCCTACTCCGCACGCATCATCCTCACACAGTCTCTGACGCAATGGACTTGGCGCATCTGGTGGAAGCCGACCTCTCCCCCCAACCACATGCTCCTACGACCGATCGCCACCTGCCCCGACCGCCGACCACAGCCCTTCCACCCTGGCCGTCGTCTTGGGGAAACTGATCGGGCCGTCCATTGGCCCCTCAGCGCCTCTCGAACAGTGATTACAATGAACTTCGCAACATGGGTCTGTTTTCGGTGCCACCAACCATACTTCCGCAACAATGAGTGATCCGTGAAGGAGTTCCATGCCATCATTGACGACGTCGACCTTGACGTTACCCTGACTGACTTTGAGGCCCTGGAGATCTCAGCGGGGGATACACCTTTCCACTCCATCGCAGCTACATTTCACCAATCAGAGCTATCTCGCGCCTCGACGGGTGGGATCTCCGGCTAGCAGACCATGCAGCTCTCGGGCACACTGCGGGTTCGCCCGATCATCATCATGGAGGACAACAACGCAAGCCACAACCTCATCTTTGCGCACCTGGTGCTGCAACTCCGTCTTCCCTCCTCGGATGTTGCGGTCCGTATGGGCAATGAGCGTCACCAACCGACTCAGGGCCGTTGTGCCGCCGTCTCTCTCTCCGTGGGTTCCTGTTCTGTGACCGCAGACTTCTACACATTCGGCTTGGACAGTCTCGACGCCATTCAGGGAGTGGCATGGCTCCGCACTCTCGGCGATGTATGCGTCAATTGGGAGACTATGTCCATGCAGTTCCTACTTCCTACATGAGGGCCAACCATATCGCCTCAACGGTGCCTCCGCCCTCTTACGCTCTCCGATCCCCCTCTGCACGATCCAACGGTCCGCGGTCGTCAGCCGCTCTGCGGGGCTGTGGGCCCCCTTGGGCCCGTCCGTTATGTCCCTTCCTTTCCCGACATACCACCAAGAGTTTTTTACTGCGCTCGCCGACGTCATCCAACCTCCGATAGGATTGCCACCAACCCAATTTTCTCTGGTCTGGAGGAAAGACGGTAGTTGGCGCCGAACTACACAACCAAGCTATTTGGTTGTCGATACCACCTTCAAGGGGACTCTGGCTCGCAGGTGGTCCCTGTTGCTAGCTCTTACCGCCTTTAATCCGAAGCCACAGGGCTATCCCAGGATCACTTATGCCACCACCACTTCGACTACTGGCTTGAGGACAAGACATATTTTCCTGACGACGACATTGTTATGATTGCGCATGCTGACGGGACACGCACATGCCAACGAGATGTCGTGGCGGGTCTGCATGCGGTGGGAGACGGGTCTGCACGCGGTGGGAGACGATGACGGGTCCGTCTGGAGGAGGAGAGACCTAACACGCATCGTCGATGTGATCTTTTTATTTACATTTATTATGTTATTTTTATTATGTGTACGCTTTATTATTATTTGCACTATTTCTCCGTTATTCACACCCCACGCCTATAAGAGGTTGCGTTGTACTCGTTTTGATTATTCTTGGATGAATGAAAATTAGAGTTGCACCCTAAGACTTTTTCCTCTCAACCCTAGTCCCCCTCTTCTCCCTTACCTCTGTCGGCCCTTCCCCTCTCCAGATTCCTCTCGATTTCATATTGCTCTCTCTCTCTCTCTATATATATATATATACAACTTTCCCCCTTAAGGTGAGAATAATTATAAAGGTGTCACGGTTCATGCTTTTAGTGAAGATATCTGCCGGTTGTTCCAGTGATTGAACAAATGGTGTGCTTGTAGCTCATTTCTCTAGATGTCCTTGATGAAGTGCCTATCAATTTCAACGTATTTTATTTTATCTTGCTGAACCGAGTTATGATAAAATAATGAGAGTTGCGGAGATGAGAATGCTTAGGTGGATGTGTGGACACACGAGATTCGATAAAATTAGGAATGAAAGTATCAGAGATAAGACAGGAGTAGCACCAATTTCAGAGAAGATGCGAGAAGCTCGTCTAAGATGATTTGGACACGTACAAAGGAGACCATTAGAGGCACCTGCTAGGCGTTGTGAGAGTCTAGTCACTATGCATGTTAGACGAGGGAGGGGTAGACCAATAAAGACTTGGAATGAAACTATAAATAAAGACATGATGTACTTAGGCATTAGGGCACAATGGCGACAAAAGATCCATATAGCCGACCCCACTGCAGTGGGATAAAGGCTTGAGTGTTGTTGTATGCTGAACAGAGTTATGCGCAATATTTATAGCTGCTTTATTGTCACAATAAAGAAGCTTATGTTTTCGTTTTGTAAACTCAGAACTAACATAACAAACTTGATTATACAGCCAATTTAGGCCATCCATAATCCTTACTGATAACCAGTAAGGAATTAATCAACTTGAATTTGTTCAATCATTACCAAAATATTGGTCAGAAAACCATAGTGCCCATTTCATGCAAAAAATTTGTAAATAGGTGACTTGTAAAATATACTATGATTATCCAACGTTTTTCTTCAGATATTTATGTGAAATTATTTGTTTTTGTTCATGCATAAATTCCTTTAAAAAAATACCATTTTCAGGTGAATAATACGGATGCTGAAGGCAGGCTCACCCTTGCAGACGCTTTGGTTTATGCCTGCAATCAGGGCATTGAGAAGGTACAGGTTTCATGCAGAGCCATTATTTATGCATCCAGAAATTTGTCTTATTTTTTGAAATTGTGAAGTACATCTAAAATTCGTCTGCTTTTTAATTTGTCTAATTCTATTTCTACTTTATTAAGCTCAAATTCAGTTGTAAGAATGTCAGTATTTTCTGATTTTCATGTATTTTCCTGGACGTATCTATTTAGCCAGGTTTTAAAAACCGGACCGGACCGGCCGGTCCAACCGGTCGGACCGCCGACCGGTTCACCGGGCGGTCCGGTCTGGTCTTGTAAACCGCCTCAGCCAAGAACCGGCCAGGAACCGGTTAACCGGACGGTTGGACCGGTTAACCGGAAACCGGGCCGGTTATTTGGCAACCGGGCGGGCCAACCACAGGTATTTTCGGAATTTTTTTTTATAAAAATAAAAGCGCCACTGCAGGGATTCGAATCCAGGACCTATACTATTAATGAAATAATCATGTCCACTCCACCAACTACATTTTGTTGTTGAATATGAAACTATTATATATATAAATATATATAATAATAATATTTTTATAAAAAATATAGACTTAGAATATAAATAAAATATATATTATTAAATTAAGTATAAAAATAAATATTGTTATTAACTAATTAAAACTTTGTTACAATATTATTATTTAGGTTAAATAAAAATATAAATTTTCAACATTTTTTAAATATTATTCAATTTTTGTTACAATATTTATTAATACGTGTATACGTATGATTTCCATTATATATATATATTATAATTATATTATTTATTGATATTTGAGCTCAATTTGATATTTACATGATATGTAATTTGTTATAAATTTATAACTAATATTATATAATATATTATTATCTAATATCACGGTTCAACCCCGGTTCGACCGGTCCAACCGATCGGACCTTGAATCTTTGAACTCATCGGTTCATCCTCCGGTCCGGTTTTTAAAACCTTGCTATTTAGACATATTTATTTAAATATTCTAATCTTATTATAATCCCGTGATGGGTTTTATTCCTGTGAAAGGACTGTAGGGCTTGATTTAGGTATTATGAATAACTGTAATTGATTGAGCTATTTTGAGCAGCTGCCCTTTTTCTCCTTTTGATTTCTCTCCCAATTCTCCCTTCTCTCTTTCTTCTACTTCTATTCTCCTCTATTTTTCTTATAACTCTCTTTTCCATTGCACTCCAGCACTACTTACATGGTTGATTTTCATTTTTACTTGTAATGCAAGGAATTTAATTATTTTCTACAAAAAAATTATTATGGATGCGTTTTGTTGAGCTGTTGTTGATGAAAGACCGCTGATAGAAAAAATGTTGTTTCTAGAAAACAGAGTTTTATTTAAAAACTGTTTGTGTGAAATGAAGTTTATAGAGCTTTTTGATAAGTTGTTTTGAAAAAAACTGTTTGATAAAAATGAAGTTTTCTTAGGTGAATTTTTTCTATTTAATTTAACTTTTTTGTTCAATACCTGAAATAGTTTTAAATATTTAAAACCAACGTTACACGACATACATAATAAAATTTGAATGTTTTTCAGATATTAATGTTACAATTTTTTTAAACTCTCATTGCACGGGTCCATCAACTGCATGCAAGTAGTTCGGTGTGTAACCTGCATGATTGAAAATGTTTTAATTAGAATTTTATATTAAATTAGTTAAAATATAAAATATGAGGAATAAATATTACCTTCTTGTCATTTTGCTGGTATCCCCTTTTTAAGCTCAACCCACAACTTCCACTCTTTTTTCAGGTGGTCCCATTTATTTTTCATTTGAATTCGATCATACTTTTTTCTGGTTCTCTCCTCAAATTTCACAACTAGATTGTTCCAGTCCTCTTTGTTGAATTCGATCATACTTCTTTCTGGAGAAAAAAAGGGCAGATGAGGGCAACAACGCGGTCCGACTGGAGAAAAAACAACTGATGAGGGAATAATTATAAACAACTGATTTATATAACTTTGTTTCCAGCTTATCATACCCAAACACAACTTATACATAAAACTGCGTTTTTGAGCTGCCACACCGAAGCACATAAGCTGCCCCAAACGCACCGTATGTCTTTAAAATCAATCTTTTTCGATGGAATTGGATAAAGCTTAGTCATCCATGGATACATATTCAGATGACCGCCCTCGACCAAGATAGTATTGTTATGATGCATTAGTACGAGGGATGATGAGTCATAAAAGTATTAAGGGGAAGTCTAGTATAGAAATCTCTCCCTGGAGAGGACTCTTAGGGTTAGCCAATCCTCAAGAGTTTGGCGTGATCATATAGTGGAAAGATGTATTTTGGAATTAGGATGCCCTAGAATCGGGCAATAACATACATATATAAGTCCACAACACGTGACATATCATGTGGATTACATATGAGCGATGACTGAAAGGAAACGTAAAAATTAATAATAATTAATAATGCGTATATTCAACTCTCCCCCTCAAGTTGGGAATATATATTGATCATTCTCAACTTGTCAGTGTTGTCCTTGAAGTTGTCACTGCATAGTCCCTTGGTGAAAACATCTGCAAGTTGGTCAAATGAGTTCACGAATGGAGTGCAGATATTTCCCTTATCGAGGTGATCTTTGTTGAAATGTCTGTCAATTTCTACATGTTTGGTTCTGTCATGTTGAACTGGATTGTGTGCAATACTGATGGCTGCCTTGTTGTCGCAGTAGATAGTAACATGTTTGTTCACCTGGAAGCCCATATCTTGAAGAATAGTCTTCAACCACAATCTCTCACAAACTCCTTGTGTCATAGCCCTATATTCTGCTTCAGCGCTCGAGCGTGCTACAACATTATGCTTCTTGCTCTTCCATGATACGAGGTTGCCTCCCACAAATGAATAATATCCAGTGGTAGATTTTCTGTCATCTTGACTACCAACCCAATCAGCATCTGTAAACACTTCAACCTCCAAAGGTTGATTAGCTTTGAACAGAATCCCACGCCTCGGTGTCTTCTTGAGGTATCACAACACCCAAAAAGCAGCTTGTTGTTGGAGTATAGAAGGAGAGTGCATAAATCTACTTAGGATGCCCACAACGTACGTAATATCAGGGCGAGTATGGGACAAATATATGAGTCTCCCAACCAATCATTGGTATTTTGATGCATCCACTTTCTCCCTACTAGTATCCGAATCAATTTTATGTTAGCCTCAATTGGAGTGTCCACGGGGGCACACCCAAGCATGCCAGTCTCCTCCAGAAGATCATGACTATACTTTTTTTGAAAGATGAAGATCCCCTGTCGAGACCTCACAACTTCAATTCCAAAGAAGTATTTCAGCTTTCCCAGATCTTTGACTTCAAATTCCTTGCCCAGTTGTTTTTTCAGGTGACTAATCTCCTCCAAGTCATCTCCGGTAATGATGATGTCATCCACGTACACAATAAGAATAGAAACCTGCGCACCCTTTCTCTTGTTGAAGAGAGTGTGATCAACTTGACCTTGGGTGTATCCTAGCTGAATCATGGTGTTGTTAAACCCTCCAAACCACGCTCTTGGAGACTGTTTTAAGCCATACAGAGATTTCTGCAGACGACAGACCTTCCCATTGGATCCTTCGGTAACAAAACCCGGGGGAATGTTCATGTAAACCTCCTCTTCCAGATCACCATACAAGAACGTATTCTTGACATCAAGCTGCTGTAGCTCCCATCCACAACTCGCAGCACAGGAGAGAAGCTCTCGAATTGAGTTCATATTAGCAACAGGAGCAAAGGTCTCTTGGTGGTCAATGCCCCGTGCTTGGGTATACCCCTGAGCCACCAAGTGAGCTTTGTAGCGCTCTACCAGCCCATCTTGATTCTGTTTCACTGTGAAGACCCATCGGGACCCGACCGTTCGCTTCCCAGGAGGAAGGCTAGTAAGCTGCCATGTTTCATTTTGTTTCAAGGCACACAGTTCCTCTTCCATTGCCTGTTTCCACTCAGGTATCTGAACAGCCTCCTGTCAAGTCTTAGGAATCATAATAGATGAAAGAAATGTGATAAAGACTTTGTGGGCCTGAGAGAGATGAGTATAGCAAATGTATTTAATAATGAGGTGTTTGGTGCCACCCCTTTTACCTATAAGACGAGCAAGAGGAACATGAAGATCATCATCAGAATCTGGAGCGGGAACCGGCACTGGCGGAACATCAACAGTCTACGCTTGCTCAACGGCCTTGGGACGACGAGAGTATGTGTATATAGATGGAGCGGAAGAATAAGAAACAAGGGCAGTAGACGGACCATTGGAAGAGGAAATATGAGGAGGAATAACCAGCGAAAGAGGAGAGTCGACAATCGGAAGAGGAGAGTCGATGTTCTCGTCACTGCTACTACTTGTCTCCCCCTGACGAGGACCAAAGTACGACTCCCCCTCACAGAATGTAACATCAACAGTGCAATAATAGCGCCGAGTCGGAGGGTGATAACACCAATATCCTTTGGTGGTAGGAGAGTACCCAACGAAACACATCGAACGGAACGCGCATCCAGTTTATCACGGTGCGGGGTATGAATGCAAACAAAACAGACGGAACCAAAGATACGCGGAGCAATATGAGAGGTGTGGACAATGTGGTTCTTGGCGAGACGAGAGAGGGGCGTATCATAGGAGATGGGACGAGACATAAGACGGTTGATGAGATGCGCAGCCGTGAGAACTGCATCACCCCAGTAGGATTTTGGAAGGTGCATGACAATAAGTAAACATCAAGCTACCTCCAGCAAGTGCCTATTCTTCCGTTCGGCGACCCCATTCGTAGTGGACGTGTGGACACAAGTGGTTCGATGAATGATGCCATGATTGACAAGATAGGCCCCAAACGCCCCCCGATCATCATATTCTCCACCGTTATCACTCCGAAACACACGAATTGTGCCACCAATTTGTTGGGCCACCATCTTATGAAAGTATTGAAAGCAAGAGAGCACGTCACTTTTCCTTTTAAGCATATAAAGCCACGTAGTGCGGGAATGACAATCAATAAACGTAACAAACCATTTATACCCAGATAAAGATAACACCGGAGATGGACCCCAAACATCAGAATGAATAACATCAAATGGACATAAACTAGGAGAAGACAAATGACTAATATTTTGACGAACATGCTTAGATTTTTCACATGTGTCACAAAAAAAGACTGAATTAAATGCTGAAAAACAGGAAACAACTTAGTAAAATATAAAACAGAAGGGTGGCCAAGACACTGGTGCCAGCGCCGAATGTCATGAAGAGTCAGAGATCTGGTGGATGAAAGAGCACTGGTAGAGGTCTGGTCCAGCAAGTACAGTCCGCCAACGTTCCTACCACTGCCAAGCGCTCACCTCGTATCCAGATCCTGAAACACACAAACATCAGGGTAAAAGGTTACAGAGCAGTTTAAGGAGCTAGCCAAGTGGCTAATGTAAAGCAAATTGCGAGGAAAAGACGGGACGTGCAAAACAGTGGAGAGGGATAGGTCGGGAGAACAAGTGACATTCCCTTTTCCAGCAATGGCTAAGAGAGAGCCATTAACAACAATAACTTTATCACACCCAGAAAGAGGAGTATAAGAGGTAAAATCCGAGGCAGAGCCAGTCATGTGGTAAGTTGCACCCGAGTCGATAATCTACTCGGAAGGGGAAAGATGACACAACATGAGCACTGGATAGACCTGAAGTAGCAACAACAACATGAGAACTAGCAGGAGTAGAATCTGTGTGGGAGCGCAACAAACAGCGGAAAGCCTCTAATTCAACAGCAGACAGGCCGTGGGAGACGTCCTCCAGAACCTCAGTAGAGTGCGCAGAAGACTGAGAGAGATCACCAGAGTGACGTACACCACCACGGTATCCACCTCGACCACGAGAACCAGAGCCACGACCACCAGGTGCAAGGTGCGGGGCAGACAAAAGCAAGAGTCTTTGGTATGGCCCTTCTTCCCACAATGACTACAAGTATGAGGTGGTACGCGAGACATCCCAGCGAGCGCAGAGTGATCAGTAGGGGGGCCAAGAGTGCGACGACGATTCTCATCATTGAGGAGCATGCCGAAGGCCTCCCGAAGAGAAGGAAGCGGCTCACGATGGAGAACATGCAGGCGATCAACGTCAAACTTCATGTTGAGCCCCATAAGGAATACATGAACCCAAAATCAATCTTTATCCTTCTGAAGGGCCACCACATCAGCAGTACAGGCCACAGTAAATGTGTTGAAGAAATCCAGCTCCTGATAAAGACACTCAAACTCGGAATAGTAGGCGCCAATAGTCATATTTCCTTGCTTCAGCTCCATGACACGACGAGTGAGCTCATACACTTGCATCGAACTGCCGGCCTGAGAGTATCACGGGCCCTTGTCCAAATATCATAAGTAGAGTCCAACAACATATAACCGCGGTACACCTAAGGGGACATCGAATGCAGCAACCACAAGACGACCAACGAATTGTCCGAATCCCATTTTCTCCACGAGGGATCGGCACGAGGTGTAACACCCTTCCCAGTTTTTCAATAATCAGCCATCCGGCCGGGTCAGCGATATAAAGAGAAATAGGAAACAGTATTAAAACTAGTACACAGCAGGTATATAGTAGAAGCTACTAAACATTTATTACTAGCAGCGGAAGCTAAGAAAGTAAACTAAGGGTAACCACATACCTGATACCTGGAATCACAGAGCTTCTACAGATGAATAAAATTGAATTAACTGAAAATCTGAACTATCATAATAAGTTTGATACAAGATATATAAAACATTAATAAGTTACACTGTTCACAACTACAAGTACATGCTGAAGGTAAAGGAAAACTGAAAGGGAAAGATACTACAAACTGACGCCACCAGCGCTCATCCTAGGCGTAGTTTCCCACCTGGGTCACCTGAAAAAAACATTGCCCACGAGTGGTCAGAGTAAAGAAAAATAAATCTTACTAGTGACACTAAAAGCTTTTTCTTAGATGATAAATGCATGCCTTTTAAAAATAGTTTAGTGCATTAAAATATTTATGCTATATGTTATGCATGCCTTCAGAACACTACCTGGTCAGACATCTACCTGTTCTATGTTTGCGACTTTCAGTTTACTAACCCAAGTCCCGACATTCACTAATTAGTGTACTGTCTCACGCCAGGTCTATACTTGAGTTTTAGGTTACTTCTAGCTTCCACCTCTACTAGGAAGACTCTATGCAGAGTAGCTCCTAACGCGTAACTGAAACTGACGACCCGAGACCATCTGACAAACTCAACTGTTCTAGTGTCACGCGGACACGGTCTCGAATCTACTAACTGTCTCAAAGGGAGTCAACTCCCAAGACACTGCTACTCATAGGATACCATATGCCCTATGAGAAAGGTAGTGCGCCTCTACCAAGCACGAAAAGACTGAAGTGTGCTTACTGAGCTTTTGGTCAAATGCTACTCTGCTTGGGACATCTCTTTTGGTGTACTACTGAGCGACCCTTAACTTTATCATGGTCGAGTAGAAGGGACATTCACGCCCTAACTTAGACAAATTCTCACACTTGCGTAAACGTATAAAATTTCGCACCTAATGCTAGTATATTTGATCTGGCTATTTTTCCCACTGCAACACCTTTATGTGCTTGACTATGATGCTCGTACGAAGTTTACACGTGTGTGCATAAAATCATTTCTTGATATGTCTAACTAAAAAGAATTAAAATTCCTTAAAGTGGTGCTGCGGCGCTCGTACACTCGGCGCGGCGGCATCTTCTCTTTCGAAGGCAATCCTACTGCTGGGGATCTTCAGAATGCTGCCCGACCCCACCAAAGTCCTGCAATTTAGGGCAGTCCTAATTTCATAATTTTTCCCTTTACGATTTTCCTATAGAAAATTTATATACAACTAGGGTTACAAAATTTCACGCGCTACACTTCAGATTTTACCTTTACGTGGAGTGATTGAGGCTCTCAAAGCGTCCAACTCAAAATCCGCGCAGGATCACGAACTCCAAAACCTATTTAGGGCATTAGGAACAAAAATTAGTTTAGCCTAATCTCCAAAACGAAGGATCTTCATGAGGGAAAAGAGATAAGGGAGGAATCGACTCACCGGAACCAAAATCGCTTCCACTACCACCGACTAGGGTTGAATCCGGCACTTCCACGGCCAAGGAAGGAAAAGGAATGTCCACCGACGCTTGTAGAGGAAGGAGTGGTCGGAGAGGAATTCCGGAGGAGGAAACGACCGACCGAAAGGCACTCGGGAGGCGTCGGCTTCGTCCGGCGTCGCTGTGTGCGGGAGACGGAACAATCGTCTTGCGTTTTTTCTCCCGTGACCGAGGGTTTACGTGAAATAAAACATGGCACTCGGTTTTTCTTATAACCGTAAGAAGAGAGTGGGGAAAAATTGCTATTGGCACACCAATCCTAATTCTCTTGAAAATTAACTCATTTTCACTGTCACTAAAATAAAATGCGTCACGCATTTTAATTAACGCACGTAACGAACTAACAGTCGCTATCATAAGGAAAAGTAACATTATACCTGGACGACGCGCTGACTCGATCAAAATCCGTCGCGACTTGCCCCTACAAATTTTAAATAAATTTCTGTGTCAATTAACGGATGTTACAAATCTCCCCTCCTAACAAAAAATTTCGTCCTCGAAAATTGTAACCATACCTGAATCGAATAGAAAAGAATAGTCTGCATTGCCCCTAAGCTCATCCTCTCGCTCCCAAGTATATTCTGGACGACCACAATTCATCCAAAGGACTTTGACCATGCGAATCTCTCTATTCCTGGGCTTCTGTATCCTTGAATCCACTATTCTGACTGGTCTAACCCAATACTAAGATCTGTCTCGATTGGTGCTTCCTCAGTACTGATGATCTGACTAGAATCTCTGACTGCTCTTCTCAGATAGGAGACGTGGAATACATCATGTACACCACTCATTTCCTCAGTTAAGGCTAACCTGTAAGCAACCTCATCAATTTTTTCCAGCACCTCAAAAGGACCAACGAATCTGGGGCTCAGCTTTTTCATCCGCTTTATTCTAGAGACTTCTCTGACTGGTCTGACCTTCAGATAAACATAGTCTCCAACTCTGAATTCTACTGACATGTGCTTCTGATCATGATACTTGCCCTGACGATCCTGAGCTATCTTCATACGCTCCTGAATGAGCTTGATTCTGTCAGTGGTCTTATCAATCCATGACTCCCTGATGGTAGATCTCTCTTCTCTTTCAGCCCAACATAACGGTGTCCGACAACGTCTACCATAGAGGGCCTCGAACGGTGTCATCCCAATACTCGTCTGAAAACTGTTATTGTAGGAGAACTTCACAAAAGTAACATATTTCTCTCACTTTCCTCCAAAGTCCAAAATGCACATCCGTAGCAGATCCTCCAAAGTCCTATTTGTGCGCTCAGTCTGTCCATCTGTCTGGGGGTGGAAAGCGGTGCTGAAATGTAACCTGGTGCCCAACTGCTCCTGTACGTAATGCCACTCCCTGGAGGTGAATCAACCATCTCGGTCTGAAAGTATAGTCCTGGGAACACCGTGAAGTCGAACTATCTCGTCTATATATAACTGTGCTAATCTGGGACCCTGATCTGTCTTCTTAAGAGGAATGAAATAGGCAACCTTAGAAAGACGATCTACTATAACCCATAAGGAATCATTCCCACTCTGCGATCTCGGCAGACCATGTATGAAATCCATGGATATATCCTCGAATGTCCACTCAGGAATGTGAAGTGGCTGCAACTTGCCTCCAAGCCTTTGACACTCGGCCTTAACTAACTTGCACGTCTCGCACTTCCTTACATAAACTGCAACATCACTCTTCAAACCTGACCACCAGACTACCTTCTTGAGATCTGCATACATCTTCGTGCTACCCGGATGTATAAAATATCTGGAATTGTGTGTCTCAAATAGAATATCCTCGTGAAGGTGACTAACATCGGGGATACACACCCTGCTATCAAACAATAGTAAATCATCCTGAATACTGAATTTCTCCTTCTGACCTGTCTGCACTGAGCTCCAAATCTCTGTCATCTTTGGATCCAACAGTAGAGCTGTCCTGATTCTATCCTTAATGTCGCAGGTGATCTCCATCCAACTCAACCTTGCAGAACCAAAACTATAGCGTGACACAACGGTGATATCCAGTCTCTCCAGCTCTCGCACTAACTCCTCCTGCTGAGTGAGAAGGAAGAAACACGAACCTCTACGGCTAAGGGCATCAGCTACTACGTTCGCCTTTCCTGGATGGTACTGAATATCTACGTCGTAATCTGATAGAAACTCTAACCATCTGCGCTGCCTCAAATTGAGCTCTCGCTGATCAAAAATATACTTGAGCCTCTTATGATCAATGAAGATCTCACAACGAATACCATAGAGATACTGCATCCAAATCTTCAGAGCATGTATGACTGCTGCAAGCTCCAAGTCATGAACTGGATAGTTCCTCTCATGAACCTTTAACTGTCTCGAGGCATATGCTACGACCTTTCCATGCTGCATGAGAACACATCCCAAACCCTGACCTGATGAATCGCTATAAATTTGAAACCCGTCAGGCCCTGAAGGTAAACTCAAAATCGGTGCGGTCATCAATCTGCCCTTCAAGTCCTCAAACGCCAACTCACACTCAACAATTCAATCCAATCCAAGCCCTTACCCTTCCTAGTGAGAGAAGTCAGTGGTAAGGCTATCTTTGAGAAATCTCTGATGAATCTCCTGTAGTAACCAGCAAGACCCAAAAAGCTGCGAACCTCTGAAACTGTCGTCGGCCTTGGCCAATTCTTAATGGCCTCTATCTTCTTCGGATTGGCATTAAACCCTTGCTGACTGATGACGTGGCCTAAGAAGGCAATCTCTGAAAGCCAGAACTCACACTTTGAAAACTTGGCATACAACTGGTTCTTCCTGAGGGTGCTCAAAACATCCTGAGGTGCGAGTCATGATCTTCTGCACTTCTTGAGAATACTAAGATGTCATCGATAAAGACGATAACAAAACGATCCAAATACTCCCAAAATACCCTGTTCATCAGGTTCATAAATACTGAAGGGGCATTGGTCAGCCCAAACGACAAGACCACGAACTCGAAGTGTCCATACCTGGTACTAAAAGCCGTCTTCTGAACATCCACGTCCCGAATCTTTAACTGATGATAGCTCGTCCTCAAATCTAACTTGGAAAAGGTGCACGAGCACACCAACCGGTCGAACAAATCATCAATCATGGGAATCATGTATTTGTTCTTTACTGTCAGCTTGTTCAACTCACAGTAGTGTATGCACAGTCTCAGACTACCATCCTTCTTCTCCACGAAAAGTACTGGAGCACTCCAAGGAGAAGTACCGGGACGTATAAAACCCAAATCAAGCAATTCCTGCAACTGGCTCTTCAACTCCGCTTGTTCCCTAGGAGCCATCTGATAGGGGGATTTGGCTACTGGTGTTGCCCCAGGCTGCAAGTCTATCGAGAACTCAAACTCTCTATCAGGAGGGGCACCGGGGAGCTCTTCCGGGAAAACATCGGGGAACTCCTGCACCACTGGTACCTCTACCAAGTCAGCCTTAGCCTCTGCATTCATCAGTACTACGAAGGTTTCACAGCCCTTACTGATGCACATTCTAGCTTGGACTGCGGAGATGATCATCTTCACAACTCCCTTCAAGCCCTGAAAAGAAAACGCAGTCTGATTAGGGCCCTCAAACTGTATTTGCTTCGCCCTACAGTCAATCCCGACGTTGACTGTCGAAAGCCAGTTCATTCCAAAGATCAGGTCGAATGCTGCAATAGGTAGCTGCAAAGCTTCCACGATAATCTCGGTATCACCAAACTGCACCGGTACTCTGCACTTATCTCTGGTCTGCAGAAGAGATCCATTAGGCATCATGACTTCCAGTGGTACTGTCTCTGGGAAGACTTCTAAATTCAGTTTCCGCACTAGAGATTCTGCGATAAACGAGTGCGAGGCACCCGTATCAAACAAAATCTTGGAGGGTAAATCACGAATCGTAAGGATGCCTACATGAATGATTTTCAAAAATAAAAGAGTGTCACTACGGAGGATTAAATAAACTTGTTAAGCAAATTAAAGCACTTACCAGTCACTACATCCTCCTGATCCTTTGCCTCCTGTTGACCAAGCCCATAAGCTCTGGGCTGCACCAACTCTCGACCCTGCTGTGGTCTTCCATCAGTAATCATCAGAGCTTTGCCATTGTCTACTCTGCTAGGGCCACCAACCTCATACTTCGACTGCAGGAACAAATTACATTTGTCATCTACAGTAATTTCATAAATGCACAAAAATACAACTAAATTTTGATTACCTGATTTGAACCAATTTCCTGACAGAAACGAGCTATGTGTCCAGGTTGACGACACTTGTAACACACACCCGCGCTGGCCAAACACTCACCTGGATGGCGACGCTGACACTTGGGACAAAGGGGGTAGTCCCTGCTCCTGTCATCAGATTGACCATTCTTTCTCGCATCAGGCTTCTGCTTCTTGTTCCAGTTCTTCCCTTGGTCATTCCTGCTCTGTTGCGGCTGATGTGAATCCTGAGATCGCTTCGCACGGAAATTACTTCGCTTCTGAACCATCTGCTGATCAGCCTCCAGCCTGCGAGCCGTATCCACTAAGCTCCTGTAATCAGCGTTGACCATAGTCATCAGTGGATGCCTCAACGTGTCACGCAGACCATCCACAAAACGGCTGCACTTCTCAGCTTGATCTCCCTGCATCACGCCCGCATATCGAGCCAGATGTGTAAGCTCTCGCTCGTACTCAGCAACAGTCCTGTCCCCCTGGAAAAGCCTAAGATACTTCTCCTGGAGACCTCGTCGTGCAAAAGGAGGCACAAACCAACTTGTAAGGGCTCTAGAAAATTCGCCCCATGTAAAATGTTTGGCGTACGACCTGGCCAAAAGTATGGTCATACTATATAAAAAGAACGTATCACTTACAAAATAAGAGGAAATTTCATAACCATATACCTGTGGGGTCATCTGCCCGGTACTTGTCCCACCAGACCTTTGCCTCACCTCGGAGGAGAAAAACTGCCAGAGGAACCTTCTTGTTCTCTGGGCATTCCAAAACATCCAACAGGTCTCTGGTGTTTGTCACCCAATCATCTGTGTCCATTGGGGTCTCGTCCCCACTGTAGTTCGAAGGTTGAAGCTCTCTAAAGTTCCTCAAATAGCGCTCCAGGGTCATCTCCACGGGTGCTGGGGCAGGAGCTGGTGCAAGAGCTGGTGCAAGAGCTGGTACTTGTACTGGAACTGGAAACCCTGCAGCCAATCCTCTCTGAAACTCTATCAAGGCAACATTAACCGCCTTGGCAATCTGAGATGCTATGTCAGTGCCCTCTGGAGCTGCTGGAACTGGTGGTACCTGCGGCACGACAGCATCTCCTATAGACGCGTTAGGAACAGGGTCCTGACGTGAAGATTCACCTGGTTCACTGACTCGAGTTGCCTGATAGAACATATAAAAGAAATCTGATTATTTATCAAACATCCGAGAAATCTGGCTTAGCAATTATATTTCGTACTCTTGCGAAAACTAAGGTTTAAACGCAACTTAAAATTCTCTACTAACAAGACTTTACTCTAACACAATCCTATGGCTCCGTGAAAACCTTCTAGGGTCCAGAGATCCTAAACCTGACTCTGATACCAATTTGTAACACCCCTTCCCAGTTTTTCAATAATCAGCCATCCGGCCGGGTCAGCGATATAAAGAGAACTAGGAAACATTATTAAAACTAGTACACAACAGGTATAAAGTAGAAACTACTAAACATTTATTACTAGCAATGAAAGCTAAGAAATTAAACTAAGGGTAACCACATACCTGATACCTGGAATCACAGAGCCACTACAGATGAATAGAATTGAATTAATTGAAAAACTGAACTATCATAATAAGTTTGATACAAGATATATAAAACATTAATAAGTTACACTGTCTACAACTATAAGTACATGCTGAAGGCAAAGGAAAACTGAAAGGGAAAGACACTACAAACTGACGCCACCAGCGCTCATCATAGGCGTAGTTTCCCACCTGGGTCACCTGAAAAAACATTGCCCACGAGGGGTCAGAGTAAAGAAAAATAAATCTTGCTAGTGACACTAAAAGCTTTTTCTTGGATGATGAATGGATGCTTTTTGAAAATAGTTTAGTGCATTAAAATATTTATGTTATATGTTATGCATGCCTTCAGAACACTACCTGGTCAGACATCTACCCGTTCTATGTTTGCGACTTTCAGTTTACTAACCCAAGTCCCGGCATTCACTAACTAATGTACTGTCTCACGCCAGGTCTATACTTGAGTTCCAGGTTACTTCTAGCTTGCACCTCTACTAGGAAGGCTATATGCAGAGTAGCTCCTAACGCGCAACTGAAACTGACGACCCGAGACCATCTGACGAACTCAATTGTTCTAGTGTCACGCGGACACGGTCTTGAATCTACTAACTGTCTCAAAGGGAGTCAACTCCCAAGACACTGCTACTCATAGGATACCATATGCCCTATGAGAAAGGTAGTGCGCCTCTACCAAACATGAAAAGACTGAAGTGTGCTTACTGACCTTTTGGTCAAATGCTACTCTGCTTGGGACATCTCTTTTGGTGTACTACTGAGCGACCCTTAACTTTATCATGGTCGAGTAGAAGGGACATTCACGCCCTAACTTAGACAAATTCTCACACTTGCGTAAACGTATAAAATTTCGCACCTAATGCTAGTATATTTGATCTGGCTATTTTTCCCACTGCAACACCTTTATGTGCTTGACTATGATGCTCGTACGAAGTTTACACGTGTGTGCATAAAATCATTTCTTGATATGTCTAACTAAAAAGAATTAAAATTCCTTACAGTGGTGCTGCGGCGCTCGTACGCTCGGCGCAGCGACATCTTCTCTTTCGAAGGAAATCCTACTGCTGGGGATCTTCAGAATGCTGCCCCGACCCCACCAAAGTCCTGCAATTTAGGGCAGTCTTAATTTCATAATTTTTCCCTTTACGATTTTCCCTTGAAAAATTTATATACAACTAGGGTTACAAAATTTCACGCGCTACACTTCAGATTTTACCTTTACGTGGAGTGATTGAGGCTCTCAAAGCGTCCAACTCAAAATCCGCGGAGGATCACGAACTACAAAACCTATTTAGGGCATTAGGAACAAAAATTAGTTTAGTGTAATCTCCAAAACGAAGGATCTCCATGAGGGAAAAGAGATAAGGGAGGAATCGACTCACCGGAACCAAAATCGCTTCCACTACCACCGGCTAGGGTTGAATCCGACACTTCCACGGCCAAGGAAGGAAAAGAAATGTCCACCAGCGCTTGTAGAGGAAGGAGGAGTGGTCGGAGAGGAATTCCGGAGGAGGAAACGGCCGGCCAAAAGGCACGCGGGAGGCGTCGGCTTCGTCCGGCGTCGCTGCGTGCGGGAGACGGAACAGTCGGCTTGCGGTTTTTCTCCCGTGACTGAGGGTTTACGGGAAATAAAACATGGCACTCAGTTTTCTTATAACCGTAAGAAGAGAGTGGAGAAAAATTGCTATTGGAACCCCAATCCTAATTCTCTTGAAAATTAACTCATTTTCACCGCACGCGTCACTAAAATAAAATGTGTCACGCACTTTAATTAACGCACGTAACGAACTAACAGTCGCTATCATAAGGAAAAGTAACATTATACCTGGACGACGCACTGCCTTGATCAAAATCCGTTGCGAATTGCCCCTACAAATTTTAAATAAATTTCTGTGTCAATTAACGGATGTTACACGAGGTGGGTCAACGGTGGTACCATCAATGAGTCCATATAGCTGGTGACTGCAAATAGCATGTTGGGCCGCCCTGGACCATTCCAGATAATTTGTGCCATCCAAAGCAACATTAGTAATCTTCAACGAGCCTGAGTGTCCATGACTCCATGGAGGATCGCCAGAGGAACTGGGAAGAGTACCAGATTGAGGACTAGGGGAGATGTCAGATTGATCCTCCATCGGGGAGAATGCAAAGCTCACAACAAACGAAAGCACATCCTACGGGTGTCCCTTAGATCTTGATGCCGAAAGGAACACCGAAGGATGTGAGCACGGTGTCTCCGACAGCCCCCATGGAGGACAAAACATTCGGCTGGATCGGAAGAAGAGAGACGCGGAGGCGGCCAGAGCGGCTGCAGCGGCAGTGACGGGAGGCGACTGGAGCGGATGGCTACGGATCCAGCGGTCGGTGCAGGATCGGGATCGGAGGAGCGACAGTGCGGGAGCGGGATCAGCTACGCCAGCGGTGCGGGATCGGCTACGCCAGCGGTGCGGGATTGGCGGGATCGATGGTGCGGGAGCGGCAGTTACAGAGTCAGCGATGCGGGATAGGCTACGTCACCCGCGTGCGTAGCAAGATCGGGCGGATGCAATGGTTGTATAAGCGAACGAAGCGGGATTGATCGGAAGCAGCGGAGCGGGATCGGTCTTTTCCCTCTGATACCAAGTGGAAAGATGTATTTTGGAATTAGGATGCCCTAGAATCAGACAATAACATACATATATAAGTTCACAACACGTGACATCACGTGGATTACATAGAAACGATGACGGAAAGGAAACGTAAAAATTAATAATAATTAATAATGCGTATATTCAACTCATACTTCACAATTGTATGTTGCTTCCATTATGTTGTAATTTATTTCGGTGGGTATCAACTTGGTTCTGAGCAAAATATGGGAGTTGCGGAGATGAGAATGCTTAGGTGGATTTGTGGACACATGAGACTAGATAAGATTGGGAATGAATGTATCGGGGATAAGACGGGAGTAGCACCAATTGCAGAGAAGATGCGAGAAGCTCGACTAAGATGGTTTGGACACGTGCAAAGGAGACCATTAAAGACACTTGTTAGGCTTTGTTAGAGTCTAGTCACTAAGCATGTTAAACGAGGGAGGGATAGACTAATAAAGACTTGGAATGAAACTATAAGGAAAGACATGATGTACTTAGGCATTAGTGAGATTATGACAAAAGATAGGGCACAATGGAGACAAAGGATCCATATAGCCGACCCCACTATAGTGGGATAAAGGCTTGAGTGTTGTTGTTGATGTGTATCAACTTGGTTCAACATGCCGCCTTCCCTTCCTCCAATTACTAGGTTGAGAGAATGATCAATGTGGTTGTCTTCCACCCGATTCTTGCATCGAGCCACAGACAATCAAAACTTCGCCATACACGCCAACAATCAAAACCTCACTGAATACACCGACGGTTGCAACATCCTCCTTTTCGATTCCATCTCTCGTGTTCGTCTACTGTTTACTCGATCTTAATTAGTAATAAAGTCCTCCATCCTTCTCCAACAACTTTGGTTTTCAGTTCCAACGGATATCTATACGCATGATCATGCATCTTGTCTCTATGTGATTGATCAAACGCCTCTCATGGGATCCTTATGTCAACATTCACATGCCCCGCATTCATTGATTCTTCCGTTGCGAGCGTCTGCCCAATGTCATGTCCACCAGTTCTCCTAATGCCTCTTTACCTAGCCAGTGACACGTTTGTGTTTATTTCCTTGATCAGGTAATGACTGCTTCCTCGATTAGGGACCAACAATTGCTTTTACCTAACTGATCCGACCTTCCGTCATTTCCCGGTTGTCGATGTCGTCTGCTGCAGCTAAGTTCTTCCTCACTGCGACTTCTTTCTCATGTTGTGATTCACAATCAGGAATCCTTGGTGAATCCTCTTGATGCAAGTCATGGTCGAGCGTTTGGAAGAGGTGGTGCGTTTCTTGGGCATTCTCTCTTTACACATGGATGTGGTCGAATCTGTCCTTACCGATATCCTACAAATCCTCTGCTAGTGTCAACCCTCGACTTGCAAAGCACCCTGTCACCGGCGACTGATTCTGTTGCAGATTGGCCAGTCCTTGACAACACAATGGATCCTTATGCTGGAGCTCCACTGCTTTCTCTCTCCCCACACATGGCACCTCAGTCGATAGAGGTGCCCTTGTTTGACAATGCCCAGATCTCGAACACACCGCTCCTCCCACCAAAATTTCCTCGACCACCATTGTAAAGGCCTTTGTTTTTGCTACAAACAACTTGTCTTTACAAATATCATCTTAAAAAGCTGCGCTTACTGCTCGGTGTTAAAGACAGTGACATTACCGTTCCTGATTTTGCCATGAGGAACACTAGTATGAAAACTTCTCAATCACAAATAATACTATTTTTCTCAATAAAATTTTGAATAAAATATGATTTGTATTTTGATGATCATCACTATCAGTTTCTTTCCCGCAAAAGTTTTGATGGTTTGCATCTACAAGTATTTTGAGCATGATTCATCCAAGTAGCAAGAGTGGTAATGATCATCTGCATCAATCTTAATCATGAATATATTTTACTTGATGCAACATAAATCCTAAACATTGAAATCGAATAAAAATTACAATATCATATCTTCCAATTCAAGATTACCAAATAACATCATACTATCTTCATGGAAATGGAGCCTTCTCATAACATGAATAAAACACTAATCGTCTTAAACAACCATAAGTAGGCTAACTATCATTATTTTTGGATTCATCACACCAAGTTCTAAGTTTGATATCATGGATCTATGAACCTCATGCATTATCGAGATAACCTTGACTTCTAGCATCATCAAGATTCGTATTTTATATAACTAGTGCTTATGATCTATTCATCTCTCTAATTCTATGAGTTTTCTTAAATTATTCTCCAAACCATTGAGTACAATATCCTTTCATCCACATGCAACAACAATCAAGCCTTTATCCCACTATAATGGGGTCAGCTATGTGGATCCTTTGTCTCAATTGTGCCCTATCTTTAGACATAAACTCACTAATGCCTAAGTACATCATGCCTTTCCTTATAATTTCATTTCAAGTCTTTATTGGTCTACCCATCCCCCATTTAACATGCCCAGTGAACTCTCACAACGCTTAGCAGGCGCCTCTAATGGCCTCGTGTCCAAACCATCTTAGTTTAGCTTTTTGCATCTTCTCTGCAATTGGTGTCACTCATGTCTTATCCTTGATACATTCATTCATAATTTTATCCAGTCTAGTGTGTCCACACATCCACCTAAGCATTCTCATCTCCTCAACTCTCATTTTTTGCTCATGTACACAATTCACTGCCCAACACTCAGAACCATAAAGTATCAGCGTTCAAATTGCAGTATGGTAAAACTTTGATGTATTCCTATTTCTGAGAATTGATTTTGAAAGATAAAACTCAGATATCATTTTTAAATTAAGTTGCGCCAGTGGATTATGTCACGAGAACTTTCAAATTGATTACCGTCCAAATGTTTATAAGCACGCAAAAAATGTCCACTAATCACTTGTATTCAACATTATGAGTAAATCTTCCACATGCGATGGCAATTAAAGAAGACAAACACGACTTTAACTAACATGCGATGGCAATTAAAGAAGACGAACATGACTTTAAGTTAACGACAAACAAGAGAAGTGAAATATTAAACAAGCAATTCCTGAATTTTACTGGTCAAATAATACAGTGGCATAAACATTATACTATTCGTTAAGAGGGAGTTGAGTTTGGGAGAGGGATATACCTAGTCCAAACAGAGGAACTGTTGTCAAGTAGGGGAGGAAAACAGAAGCGGCTGGCTCGAGTGGAGGAACGTGACCGTGAGGGTTTCGCAACGGTCGCCTGAGGCTGGACTGCCACTGGGAGGGGTGCTCGAAATCGAACTGCCCACAAAAAGGTTCTTCACCGTCGCTGGGGAGGTGGTCAGAAGGATAGGGGTGCTGGAGTAAGATGTCGACACCAAATCGTGCAAGTGTTGCTCGATCCCGCCGGTGGGGGCCTGAATCTGGAATGTCGGAGGACGTCGGAGCTGCAGTAGGCATCGACGAGTAGAGGAGCTGCGCCGGAGTAGGGGGTTTCAGACAGGCAGTTGCGCCGGGTGAGGAAAATGACGAAGTCTATGAGTCGTCGTTTCTTTTTTTCCCCAGCCACCGTTCAGAGAACTAGAAGCCAGATTTAAAGAGAGCTGGGGTTCTACTTATCTGGGGTTAATAGTCACATGACTACGCCCATTTCTTTTTGAGCAGACCAGTTTTTGATAACTCATAGGATTAAATTTGGGAGTTTCAAAAGTTTAACTGCTTTGGAAATCAGTGGTTGGAATCTCAGAAGAAGAAACACCTAGGCTTCTCCCTCAAAATATTAAAATTAGAAAATATGTTATATTTTAATTAACTTTCTTGCTTAATTTAACATGACTCCTAATTTGATAAACCTATCCATTCATGATCTTATTGGTCAGTCACTCCAATAAGTCAAACAACAGTGCGTGAATAACAAGCGCGATACAACATGCGTGAAAACTAAAACATAAAATGTGCGACACGCCGACAACATGCGCTACAAAAATAGTAAAATAAAGATGCAAACAAGGGCTCCATCAATTCTCTCGGGGTTGAGAGGACTCAACCCCGTCGAGAATATGACGAAACCTGCCACTGAAAGAGCTAAAAGCCGATCCAAGAAATTGCCGAGTCACTGCCTTGCTGTAGTAGATGGTGGAACATGGAGAGGACCCGTCGTCATTGCATATGATCGGAAGGTACAACCTCTTTCCTGAAAGTCGCAGGAAACCAAACTCCCTTGGAAAAAGATAACTCGCAGTGATAAAATCAGCCATGGAGTTAAGTTTTTCAAATGTACTCTCAAACCATTATTCATAATTTGATGTATAATATGTAATTGACCAGTAAAAAAACAGAGCAACGAAGAGAGGAGCATCATAAAATGAGGAAGAGGGTGGAACAAAGGAACAAAGTGAGAAGCAAAGCAGAGAGTAAGCAAGATCAACATGCAAAATCATTAAATCATACAACGTCATATGCGCTCCTACTAGACACCTTGTTGCATTTACTGAATCAAGACAAATCACCTCAATGATAACACTCGCGAGAATCCAATTAGCACGACAAATTTTAAAACCGTTCTCAAATTTTCCATTTAAAATCAACCAGAGAAATCTTTTAAAACGCGTGTCCCTATTAGTAGTAAAAAATTTATGAAACATCCCAATTTCACTAATAAGGCTAACCCAAAAAAATTTAAATTTCATTTGACGAAGCCCTAAATGCTCACTTACACTCACGACATAGCGGTGCGAACTAAACACATGATCGCCGAATATAAAATCAACATGTGATGTTGCTGACAGAACATCTAAAATTGGTGACTCACCGGGGTCAAGTGCGTTTTCCTGTAGTAGGGGTCTAGACAGAAGTGCGACACTAAATAAGAGTGGTGTAGTGGTAACTGAGGAAGGTGAGGAAGATGATGACGAGGTCCTCCCAAGAGCCTTAGGAACATGACTGTTCTTCCGGGGAAGAACAATCTTGCCACCACGGTGTTCGAAGGAATGAGGGTTTCTTACACCATCATGCATGACGCACCTATCGTACTACCATTCTCTACCTTACAAGATATGACAAACATCAATGGAGGCGACATCACATAGAACAAAATCCTGGTACAAATCCCCGATAGAGAACTCTACGAGACAACGATGAGTAACGGGCGTAGTCATGTGACTATTAACCCCAGATAAGTAGTAGGGCCGCTTCAAGGGGTGTGTCTCGAGTCTTAGCTTCTCAACCATACATTGGGAAACAAAATTTTCCATGTTACTGTTGTCAATGATGATGAAACAAAAATGTCCCTGAATATGCGCAGTAATGCAAAAAATCTCATGTATCTGAAAATCACTCTCAGTAGTCTCACTAGGGGAGATCAAGCTATAACCAAGGATACAAACTAAATGATCAACTTGCTCTCCCTCGACCTCAATAATGCTATCAGACTCGGGCTCGGGCTCAGGCTTGGATTCATTAAGGAAGACTCCATATTCTGACTCACGCCCATCAGAGGAATCCGTAATTGTGATGAAGTGGCGTCGTAGACATTTAGAAGATTTGTGTCCAGGCTCCATACACTTGAAGCATCAAGTGTTGGGCTTGGAACCCGTGAGTTCCTTATCTCGGGTGAGGCCAATAGGAGGAGCTTGGGTTCCAATAGTGACATGAGGAGGGGGATCAGAATTCTTATAGGTGGATGCTGTGGTGGTGGTGCTCGAGGAAGGCCTATTAGTAGACCTATGCCAAGATGTCCTCTTCTGAAGTGAGCTTCCACTCTACGTGTTCTACTAGACACTTCGCCCAAATCTCTAAAATCGTGCAACTCTAGCTCGTCCCAAATAGCACAACGAAGCCCGTTCAGGTAACGGGACACTGTCATATCGTCCTCCTTGTTTAGCTCTGTTGATGCACGAAAACGGCACCTGGGGGATAGCTGTCACCGAGGGGGTGATTGGGCCTCACAGGCTAGGTGAGGATGAAGGAGAAGGTTGCGGAGGAAAGGGAGAGGCTTGAGAGGAGAGGCGAGCCTTGATCAACAGAGAGGGTTGATCAAGAAAGAAGGAAGAGGGAGACCAAGAGCGGTCGAGCAGACAACAATTGCAACGGCTGCGCTTGCAGGTTGGATGCCGAGATGAGCTGAGCTGAGCAGAGGAGCAAGGCTTGCTGAGCAGAGGAGCAAGGCTTGCTGAGCAAAGGAGAGGAGAGGGGGCCGCTAGCAGCGGCAACAACACACTTCGCCCGTCGCGGCCTAAATGCCACTCCTGCGACGGGCTTTTCTTTATTAAAAGCTAGAGGTTACAAGCTTACAAGTACACCTTTACAACAAAATCACTTAAAGGGTACAAGGAGAAGCTGACGGCTAAAGGAGGAGAAAGTGCCAGAAAGCAGAGAGGAGAAGCTGCCAGAGACTAAGTAAAATAGTCTGCCAGGTGCTGGAGGACTGGGAAACTGAGTCTGCAGAGGCTGCTAGCAAGCTGCTGAAGAGCTGTGGAGGACTGCGCGGACAGGAAACTGAGTCCGCTGAGCTTGCTGGAGAGGTGATGACGGACTGAAAAACGGAGTCCGCAGGGTCTGCTCTCAAGACTTGTCTTCAGCTTCCGACCCCCTGAATGAGAGGCTTCAGGGGGTATTTATAGGCCCAGGGAAGTTCTTGAAGAAGCGGGGCCTAGTGACATCAGCATGATGACCTGCGCGGACTCCGCGGACTTAGATTTTGCGTCCGCCACTGTTGAGCGATGAAGCAAGCGGAAGGACCCACCTGCAGAGAACTGAAGGCCGCCCCCTAGCGGGCGACCTGGGCGGACTCCGGGAGGAGTCCGCCCGGCAGGCCGGAGGCCGCCCCCTAGCGGGCGGCCTGGGCGGACTCCAGGGGGAGTCCGCCCGGCAGGGCGCCGGGGCCGCCCCCTAGCGGGCGGCCTGGGCGGACTCCAGGGGGAGTCCGCCCGGCGGGCCTGGCCGCCCCCTTGCGGGCGGCCTGGGCGGACTCCAGGGGGAGTCCGCCCGGCAGGGTGCCGGGGCCGCCCCCTAGCGGGCGGCCTGGGCGGACTCCAGGGGGAGTCCGCCCGGCGGGCCTGGCCGCCCCCTTGCGGGCGGCCTGGGCGGACTCCGGGGGGAGTCCGCCCGGCTGGTCGCCGGGGCCGCCCCCTAGCGGGTGGCCTGGGCGGACTCCAGGGGGAGTCCGCCTAGCGGGCCTGGCCGCCCCCTTGCGGGCGGCCTGGGCGGACTCCGGGGGGAGTCCGCCCGGCTGGTCGCCGGGGCCGCCCCCTAGCGGGCGGCCTGGGCGGACTCCAGGGGGAGTCCGCCCGGCGGGCCTGGCCGCCCCCTTGCGGGCGGCCTGGGCGGACTCCGGGGGGAGTCCACCCGGCTGGTCGCCGGGGCCGCCCCCTAGCGGGCGGCCTGGGCGGAGTCCAGGGGGAGTCCGCCCGGCGGGCCTGGCCGCCCCCTTGCGGGCGGCCTGGGCGGACTCCGGGGGGAGTCCGCCCGGCTGGCGGACAGAGGCCGCCCCGGGTGGGCGGCCTCGACGGACGGCGGCAGGAGGCCGCCGCCTCTCGGGCAGCAGGGAGGTCGCTCCTGGTGGGCGACCCCAACGGATGGCGGCAGGAGACCGCCGCCCCTTGGGCTGATTAGGAGGTCGCTCCCGGTGGTGCTGTTGGCGAACTCCTGCAAAGAAAAACACTGCACGATTAGCGGACCTAACCGCATGTCCCGCGAGGGTGAGCCATGGGAGTAGCCCACCGTCCCGCAGGGCACGCGGTTGCTAGGAAACCTAGGCGGACAGGGAAAACTGCCGCCTACGCGGGGACTTGTCGCGATCGAAAGGGAGAACCTAAGGGTCGCGACTGGCCAGCTGGCCACCTTGGGAAGGATCGCCGATTTCTGGGTTAACAAGCTCTATCCTAGACTGCAACTCAAAAAACTCGTTGGTATACTCATCCACAAAAAGCTTGTCTTGTCAAAGGTTGTGGAACCTTCAATAAAGTGTTTGTAGATAGTTCGGGGGGACATATCGCTTCTGCAGTTGTAACTTAAACTCTAACCATGTGGTGATAGATGCTAGGCCTAAGGTGTATCAGGTGCGCTCTAGCTGAAGCTACCAGACTAGTGCGAGTCCTTTGAGCCTAAAGACAACATACTTGACCTGTCGATTCACAAACATTTGTTTCCATGCCATGAACCTTTCCACGCGCTCACACCAATCGAGACATTTCTCAGGTTCCACGTGACCCTCAAAATCACCTACATCAAGCTTTACTCCATCATCTCAACTGGGTTGGCGACGGAGTCCAAGTTCAGGTTGTGCAGGTTCCGCGGGTGTAGGATTTTGTTCCTCTTGCCTAGGATTTTGGTGAGGTGGTTGATTTAGTCCTCGGTGACGCTCTGCTTCTAAGTTATTAGCGGAGGTTCTCAAGTTGTTTATTACGTGGTTCGTGTCTCTCACGTTGGCAGTAGTGCTTCTACCGTCTTCATCAGTTCACTCATTCGATTAGCTAGGTCGCCTATGCTGTCGTCTATGCGACTCTCCATTTAAAAATAAAAATTAAGTTTTTTACTAATATTAATAAAAACTACATTGTTTTTTTAGAAAATAGACTCAAATTTTTTTCTTTTAAAATTAGAAGTAACAATTTTTTTAATAAAATGTTTTATGTAGTATTTGGAAAACAAATTTCTTTAAACAACTAAAAAAATAAAAAAATAGTATCGTTCGATTCACAGTAGGAGTGACTTGAACCGCCCTCTAATACCAAACTGATGTATTCATATTTCTAAGAATTGATTTTGAAAGATAAAACTCAGATATCAATTTTAAAATAAGTCGCGCCGGGGGATTATGTCACGAGAATTTTTAAATCGATTACTGTCCAAATGTTTATAAGCACGCAAAAAGTGTCTACCACTTGCTCTTATTCAACGTTATGAATAAATCTTCCACATGCGATGACAATTAAAGAAGACGAACACGACTTTAAGTTAACGACAAATAAGAGAAGTGAAATATTAAGCAAGCAATTCCTGAATTTTACTGGTCAAATAATACTGTGGCATAAACATTATACTATCAGTGAGGGAGTTGAGTTTGGGAGAGGGATATACCAAGTCCAAACAGAGGAACGGTTGTCAATTAGGAGAGGAATGTAACACCCCAACCTAGTTTAACAATCCATCAACCGTCCGGCTGGGTCCAGCAACAAGAAGTCAACTAAGAAACAATATTAAAACTCGCACTTAACAGACAAATGAAAAGAACTGAAATGAAAGCTTACAACGGAAGTTGCATAAGATTCTAAGGTTAAAAGAGTACTTTTGTGCTAAGAAAAAACTGCATATCTGAAATTTTACACAAAGTCTGGTACATATACAAATTCTTAAACATTATATTACAGGAGTACAAAACAAAATTAAGGTGCTAAAGTAAAACAACTGGAAGGGAAAACAAACTATAAGTGCGACTCCATAATCACGCTCATCCTAGGCGCAGTTTCCCATTTGAGTCCTCTGTAAAAGACATGCCCAAAACATGGGTCAGCACAAATGAAGAGTAAGAAAAATTATTCCTCCTAGTGACACTAAAATTGTTCTAAAAGGAAAAGTTTGCATGTTTTGGAAAATACTTTTGTGCTAAGGAAAAACTGTATTCTAGTGTACCATGCATGACTTTTTTTAATAACACCAGCAAAATAAATGACTGTTCTAATTGCTCATAATCTGTGATGTTTACTCAAATTCGAATAATTTGCTTATCTAGGAGTTTCTAGAGTTCGGTCTAAACTTGAGTTCTAAGTTCACTTATGATTATCCTTTCGCCAGAGTTCCCGGCTGAGTTGCTCCTAACGCGCAATACTAGTCTAACGATCCGAGTCTTACTGACGAACTCAAGTATTCTAGTGTCTCACGGACACATACCCGAATCTATTAATTTCTAAAGCGGGATACATCCCCCAAACTATTTGACTCATAGGGTATACTACCACCCACGAGAAGGATAGTGCGTCTCTATCAAACACGAGAAAGGATCTCTTCCATGCCTACACAACATTCTCTGTCTAATGCTACTCTGTGAACATGTGCGTATGGTTAAGGCAATTCACCAAATTGGTTTAAAATGACTAGAGCCACACTTCTAACTTCAACGCTTCCTGCTCGTCAATCTAAACTAAAGACTATATATTGTTCGTATGGTCTAGCTGTTTGGTCTTATTAAAATTAAACTCGTACCGCATACACTAGCTACACAATAATTTCACTAGCAATCTCTATTGATAGCAGAAATTTCCTACCATCATATCAATTTTACTGAATTATACTAAACATAATTATACAGGCTATCTGATATGTCTAGCCAAGAAGAATAAGAATTTCTTACCGCGGAATTCCGCCGTTCGTACACGAGACGCGGTGGCATTGCGTTAGTGACACTTGAAAAATGTTAAAAGCTCTCTTTTCGATTCTTCCTACAACCCCAAAGGAGCAAAAAATGTTATCAACATCACTTCTAATATTAAGGCATACTACTTCATAATGAAGGAGAGGAAATTACCCCTTTCTCTAACGTCGAAGCGTCAGGGTTTATGAAATGGAGAAGTCAAATTCTCTAGTTCCCGGACTGAAATACGAAATCGGCATTGAAAAATCGATCCTTTGCTGGGAGGGATCGATTGCTGGAAGGGTTCACTTGACTAGAGACGACGAAAATCTGGAAACATCGAGAACTTACATTAATGCCCGGAAGGATTTGCATAAACAAAATAGGAAGATCAACAGGAACTCACCTTGGCTGTAAACAAAAGAAAGGGCACCACTGACGACGGTCTAAAGCAAGGAGAGAAAGCAGTCGACGGCCTGCTATCGGCGCTATGCACCGACGACCTCTGTTGCTACGGGCAAGAAGGGAAGGGGAAGAGGAGCCGGCTGAACTTTCTGGAGAGGAAGGAGACTCCGAATGTTAGAGAAATAGGAGGCGGAGGCTTCCTGCAGACGATCGCTAGACGGAAGACGCACCTGCGGAGAGTTGCACCGTCGTCGGCTTCCGGAAACAGAAGAGCGGCTGATCGGGGAAATAGGGTTGCGGAAAGGTAAATATGCGGCTTAATAAGAGCGACTAAATACGATTTTGGTAACGACCGGGTGAGAGGGGGAAGGGTGAACCAACACATCACTTGGGAAATCTCCTTTTTTTTAATTTCACCTTTAAAATAAAAAATCTATTATTTAAAGAAAAATTCCATTTTTCTAACTATAAGGAAAATTTAAGTATTACGCCCTCGCGCTATCACTAAAAATACGGCGAAAACGAACCCAACGGCTAAACTATAACCAAGGATAAACATAACAATGTTTTAATTCTACTAAAATCGTACATTGACAAGATAGTTATTCGATCAACTCCGCTCGAGGTCAAACCCTGAAAAGTTAATTTATATTTTTCAAATTAAAATTTACGGGTGTTACAAGGAAAACAGAGGATGTTGGCTCGGGTGGAGGAACGCGGCCGTGAGGGTTCCGCAGCGGTTGCCTGAGGTTGGACTACCACTGGGAGGGTCGCCGAGAACTGAACTGCCCACGGAAAGGTTCTTCACCGTCGCAGGAGTGGGGGGGGGGTGGAAGGATCAGCGTGCTGGAGTAGGATGCCGACTCCAAATCGTGCATGTGATGCTCGATCCCGCCGGTGGGGGCCTGAATCTGGAACGTCGGAGGACACCGGAGCTTCAGGAGGCAGCGACGAGTAGAGGAGCTGCGCCAGAGTAGGGGGTTTCAGACAGGCAGTTGCGTCAGGTGAGGAAAACGACGAAGTCTACTATGACTCGTCGTTTCCCCTTTTTTTCCAGCCATCGTCCAGAGAACTAGAAGCCAAGATTTAAAGAGAGTTTTGTCTTTTTAACTTTTGATAACTGATGAAAATAAAGTGGAAAATAAAGTTGGGGGGGGGGTGGTGTTACTTGGCCGGCAGTTTAATGTATAAGGGGAAGTTTCATTTTGAGTAGGCCAGCTATTGATAGCTCACAGGGGATTAAATTTGGGAGTTTCAAAGGTTTAATTGCTTTGGAAATTAGTGGTTGGAGTTTCAAAATAAGAAATACCTCGGCTTCTCCCTCAAAATATTATTTTTTGAAAATATTTTATATTTTAATTAACACGACTCCTAATTTTACGGACCTATCCATTCATGATCTTATTGGTCGGTCACTCCAATAAGTCAAACAACAGTGCACGAATAACAAGGGCGATACAACATGCGTGAAAACTAAAACATAAAATGCGCGACAACATGCGCTACAAAAATAGTAAAATAAAAATGCAAACAAGAGTTGCATCAAACTTGCCTTTAAGTTTTAATGGTACTTTACGATCACATAAGATGCCTCTCCACTTCAACCAACCTGTTTGGATTCTATGTATCACATCTTTATCAACACCTCCATATTTTTGAACAATCTATCCAAGATATTTAAACCACAAAGAAATTTGGATCTGATTTATAAAATTTGCTCTTCAAGTGCAATGAAATTTGAATTTTTAAGATACTTATATCTTATTTTGTCATTGTATACGAAATTTACATAGAAATCTTTGTTAGGTAAGATTTTTCTGCTAGTGATTTGAAGGTGAATGATATGGTGATAAAAAGGATCTTAGTGACTTAATAATATGAAGGTATACCCGCAGTAGATACATCCTCCTTGGTCTCATGCTAACTCGACAAATTGAATCAGGGTTGCTCTATCCTCTCTTCTGGTGTGGCCTGGGATGCGATAGATTCTACCATCTTGCCTTTATCATGTTGGCTATGCGAAATCATTCAGAACATCCTTTGGAGTGGTGATCCCCAACTTTTGAATTCTCGATTTTCTGTGAGCTTGTATAGCCATTGACCATATGACCCAAAGTTTTGCATTTATAACAAACATCTGATCCCACCGAACACTCCAGAATGTTGACCTGACTTTCTGCATTTATAATAAACACCTGACCCCTTCAAACACTCACCAGAATGTCTCTTACTGCACTTGTTGCATGGCAAGAGACTTTCTTTATGGAGCTGAAGTCGATTTTTGCCGCTTCACCTAGGCTTAGATGACTTTTGGATAGCATTCCCTTTTGAGCTATCAAAAAATTCTCTTCTTAAAATCTTATGACTTTTTTTATTCTTTCTTCAATTTTTTCCAATGATCTAACTATGTGCACAAGTTTATTTTATTGGACCATTGGTATCAAGGGATGAAAGTTGACATCTTTATGCCCTCTCTTAAATTGGTAACACCTTTCTTCTTCGGAAGCTATCAAATTCTCAACATAAAAGTCTAGATGAGGGAACTCTTGTTCTTATTGTAGGACTTAATTGTTGCCCTGGTTAAGCCTTCGGAATCTCTCATGTATGCAAATTTCAGCAAGAGTTAGCCTGGTTTATTAATGAAATGAATTTCAAAAATGAACTATGGAATATAGAATCTATGTTTTAGGATAATGTACTGAATGACATGAACACTGCCAATTTGCTGCCCTTCAACAGAACGTCATGCTCTTTTGACTGACAAGGGAATAAACCAGCTAGTAAATTCTCATTCAAATTCCTCCCACATGATACTAGATACTTCTCTTCCCACCCAAAAACTTACCCAGGAGAAGCCTCTTCCACCAACGCTTTGCTTCGCCTTCCAGCATGAAGGTTGTCATATCTACTATTCTCTGTGGAACAATCTGTGGTATCAAAGATCTCTTCCTATCAGCATAATCCACTCTTCTTCCTCTAGTGGTTGAATTCCTCCCATGATTCCATGAAAGGGGATGGCTTCATGTCCTAAAATTGCTTGATATATCGTTCCATTCTTACCCCTTCAACAACTATTGGCACGGTTGGTTCAAGGGTAGGAGTTACAGTTGGAGCGGGGCCTGCTCTAATGAGATTCTGAGTCAGATCCTTCAGTGAGAGTCCCATCTTGGCAACGGTCTAACTGCTCTCAGAGTCTCCATTCTATGTATCTTGGGTTTTCTCGAAGGATCTTCGAGATGCACTTTCCTAAGCTCCTTGAACAAGATAGGAAGTTATTTTCGCAAAGAGGTTCGATATTGTTGATGCTAATTCCTTTGGCTCTTATGTGTTCATGTGGCCTTTATATTCTAACCTAGCTCGCTCGGATACCAAAAATTCTAAGTTGTAAACATCTAGGGGTTCTTAATAGCATAATTAGATATTTGGATCAAGCAATAAAAACTAAATTTACTGTGAAGTGGATACATTGTGTAGCTGATGGGAATCATGACACACATCGACTTGTACGACGATCAGAGCCATCCATTTGATGTAGATCGACGATTCAAGATTTTTTTTTATTATTCTGTATATTTCTAGGGTTTAGGGTACTGCAATTATATCTGTGATGCTCTATGGTTCTGAGTGTTGAGCAGTGAATTGTGTACATGAGCAAAAAATGGGAGTTGCAGAGATGGGAATGCTTAGGTGGATGTGTGGACACACGAGATTGGATAAAATTAGTAGTGAAAGTATCAGGGATAAGATAGGAGTAGCACCAATTTCAGAGAAAATGCGAGAAGCTCGTCTAAGATCGTTTGGACATGTACAAAGGAGACCATTAGAGGCGCCTGTTAGGCGTTGTGAGAGTCTAGTCACTAGGCATGTTAGACTAGGGAGGGGTAGACCAATAAAGACTTGGAATGAAACCAAAGAAAGACATGATGTACTTAGGCATTAGTGAGATTATGACAAAAGATAGTGCACAATGGAGACAAAGGATCCATATAGCCGACCCCGCTATCGTGGGATAAAGGCTTGAATGTTGTTGTTGTTTATTTTGTATATTTCTGAATTTTTATTTTATGGATTTTGAGGGCCGTCATGATCGGAGAATCATGACCACCATGATACCCGTTGTGTATAAATAGGAATAGAGAGTTCAATTTGAAGTGATTGAAAGAATAAGTGAAGAAGAGGTTCCTCCTTTTGATCACCCGGTGCCGAAGCCAGATTCCAAGTGCCGAAGAAAGTTATCTCCTCCCATCCCCTCCTCCTCTCCTAGTCAGCCATCCCCCCTCCACCTTTCTTGGCCGCCCCCTTCCTTTATCTCAACTAGCCAACCACCACCAGTCCCTCAAGCTCCCCTCCAAAATCCCTCCACCACCTCCCCCATTAACTTCCATCCATCTTCACTTTTCTGGCGATCGCCGGAAAATATTTTTGGCCATCTGTCATGCCACCATTACCTCCACAAAATTACTTACATTTTCCATTTTCTGTTGATTGCCAGAAACCACGTCCGGCGAGCCACCACCCCACCACCACATAACCTCCATAACTACCTCCCACTAACCCCACTACCCCATTATCCCCTCTCCCTGATATTTAGGCCACTCCTAAATTCCTCCTCATCCCTCCTTTCTCCACTACCCATAAACTCCTCATATAACTTGCTAAAACTGCATCCCACTACTTAAAATCTCACTAAATTGTCGGCCCACTTACTCCATACCACAAACCACCCCTTTCCCACCTAGTAACCACCTACTACTCACGTCCAACCCCAAATTCCTGCTCCAGAATATTTTCCAGCCCCTGTTCACATCCTGGAACCCAAAACCACTTTCTGATTTTTGGAATTTCATTCCAGCGCACTCCTGCCTCATATCTCCCCTGTCCATGGTCTGGACAATCCAAAAAACCATTTTTTTTGTTCTGGAATATCATTCCAGCACTCTAAATCTCATATCCCTGCTTTCCAGCCCCTTTCCAACCCCTGCGGGCAATTCCAGTTAGTCCTAATGCTGTTCAGCCTTATCCCAGCGCTTGCACCAGCCCACATAATCCCTACAGCAGCCCTCAATCACTTCCAAACCCTCTCCAACATCGCTCCCTGCCTTCTAGCCCCCGCCATTACTCTCTAGCCCCACCGAGATCACATTGCAGCACTCGATAAGCCTTGTCCAGCCCTCTAAGTCCTCTTCGGAATTCCAAAATCAGCCTACCATTCTCTTCGGCCACCGGTATCTCGTCAGATATCCACTGAGTCTTCTATCCCGTGATTATTGTGAGCTCATTTATTTTGTGTTGATTTGTGTGTTCATTCTCTCCTTCAGCCTCTTGCAAAAATGCAGGGTAAGATTTGCCAACATTTCACCAATGTGGTGGGATCCTTCCTGATGCAGGACATGCGTCACACCTGCCTCCACCCTGGCATCAACACCAGGGGGCCCACCTGGAGTCCACCAAGGCAACTTTCATTAGGTTCGCAGGCCGTACACCCCAACCAACTCTTCGCCATGGAGTCATCACCATGCAGATCAGTTAGTGATGAGAACTTTGTTGAAAGACTCTTATCTAGGGGGTCAGATGTTCGATCATGGGCCTCAACAACCTACTGCATGGTGATGACTCCATGACAGAGCTGGTTGGGGTGTACGGTCTGCTGATCTAATGAAAGCCGCCTTAGTGGACTCCAAGGTGCCCCCTGGTGCTGATGCAAGGGTGGCAGACAGGTGTGACGCTTGTCTTACATCATAAAAGTGCATTTTTATGATGTAGGATAAGCGTCACACCTGCCACCCACCCTGGAGTCCCAGCAGGGGGCCCACCCTGGTATCGCACCAAGGCAGCTATATCAAGACTGCAGCCCGTACACCCCAACCCTTCTCTTGTCCCACCACAGAGCCAATGTCGGGGATCAAACACCCGACCTCTTTGATAAAGAGTCTTCAGGCAAAATCTCATCACCAACTGATCTGCATGCATATCAGTTGGTGATGAGAGCTCTGCCGAAAGACTCTTATTTAGGAGGTCGGGTGTTTAATCCCGGGCCTCAACAACCTGCCACACGGTGATGACTCCATGACGGAGAGTTGGTTGAGGTGTACGGTCCGCGAGCCTGATGAAAGCTGCCTTGGTGACTCCAAATTGGGGCCTCTGGTGCTGATGTCAGGGTGGCAGGCAGGTGTGACGTCTGTTCTACATCCTTTCCCGGACCCACGCCGGCGAGGATGCTTTGCGCACCTGGCTGCCCATTTTTTATTTGATTTTGAGTTCTCTCACATTTATACAACTCCACGTGTTATCTTGTTGCAAGATTTAACTATTGTGGCTATTGTAAATTTTGATTTATAAAATAATTATTATTGCAAGTTTTAAAGTCGTCCGATTCATGTATGGTTGCATGTAGGATTCACCTATTGTTTTCCCGTCATTTAGGACCGTCCTGCATCATTAACATTATACACTGGAAGAGTCAACTAAACATATTATTTCCATTTCCTTGTCATGATCAAATAAGAAAAATCAAAGCATTATTGTGCTGATAAAAGTTAATAAATAACAGTTATGGTATATGCAGTGCTTTTGCGTGCATGCTGTAAAATGTCTCAATAATTTTTTCAAAATATAAAAAAATGAAAGAAAAGAACTGAGATGAACTAGGTACGCTTTGGCTTCTGGGATTAGTGTCGAACTTCACACATAATATTTCGGTCATCTGCTTCCTCCCACAACAAAAGTGGGATCCTCAAGTATTAAACAAAATTATCTTCAAGCAAGTGTTCAGTTCTTTTAACTCCTCATTCATCCAATCACAGAGCTTTGAATCATCATTTATTTCCTATGGCTGGATGTATTTAAAATAAAAAAGGGTGTGTTATAAACTCAGTGAGAAATTCCTTTGCTCTAAAAATATAAATGCCTTTCAAATTTCTATATTTTCTTTGAGATTACATTTTATTAGTTTCTATGGATTAATCTCAAAATATGCTTTCATAATTTATTATACATAGCTCTTAAACGTCGAGTTCTCTTTAGTCTTTTCTCCATGGTCTATATATATTGTAAATATGTGTAGATGCAAATCCAGGACTAACCCCTACGATCAGCTGAGATTTTTTTAGCTCATACGTCGTCTATTACTATGGTAAGATTTCCCTCGCCTCTTTCGGGATATAACTGTAGTGATGCCGTTAGACTTCACGGCCTGAGGGTTTAAACCTGTTAGAGAATAGTAGAAAAACATGATGTATTGGCCCATTAATAAGGCCCATATAAGAGTTAGTGTTTAGTCCCATATTGTTTGTATAGCTTAGTTTTCCTCTCTTCTCCCCTATAAATTTGTACTCATACTTGTATTTTTGAATTCAAGAAGTACATACAAGGTTTTCACCTTTCTCTACATGGTATCAGAGGGAACAATCCAACCTGTTTTTTTCTCAAACCACCAGGTCTCCTGTTAACCGAGCAGTTTGTTCTCTTGCCTACCCGCGCTGCTTTGCGGGTTCTCCACTTTCTACACGTCGTCATCTCTTCTCCCATGGATCCACCTCCTCCTTCTCTTCTACGTCTCTTTATAGTCTTCCCTTTCTCTGGCATGTGCCCCCCCCCCCCCCGTACGAACTGGTCTTCTAACCGTCACGGGTTTCTTTCTATCCGCTGCAACTACTACCCGCTGCGAATTCCCTTGTTCGTCGGGCGGCTTCTCGCGGTTTTTCTTTTATCTGGCTTTCTGCTCAAACCGCTGCGGTCTCCTTGCCCCGCGGTTTACTCCTCGTTGCGGTCTCCTTGCCCCTCCTCCCTTAGCGACTAGGTCACCTACTCGCGCAGACTGCTTTTTCGCTCCAGTGCGGGTTGCTTCTAAACGCACGAATTGGTGCCTATCCGCCGCGGCTGTCGTGGTGGGGTCTGCTCTTCGCCGCCTGAGCTACTTTCTATTCGCTTGCGTTCTGTCCCTAGCCGCCCGGTCTAGTTCTTGCAGCTTGCTACTCGCCGCCAGACCACGGCCTGCTTGTCGTGTTGTTCGGTCTGTTGCCGCGCGTTTTTCCTACAGTTTGCTATCCGCACGGACTCTCTCTAGCCTCTCGGTTTCCTTCCTCCCGGTCTGATTTCGGGCTTCTACTCGCAGCCCGCCCAACTCTTGCCCTCATCAAACTGCTGCGGTCTCATGGCGTCTGAGAACTCCAACACCTCCTCGGTTCTTCCCGATCGTGTTGCGGCCCCCAGTTCCGAGCATCGCAATGAACTTCGCATTACTACTCTCTCTCTCAGTGGGAAGCACAATTTTGTTGAGTGGGTTCACTCGGTTCGTAGTGTCCTGCAGGCAAAAGGTCTTCTACACCACCTCACAAAGGTTACTCCAACCGCTCCCACTGATGAGTGGCTCCGCGATGATGGTTGCATCCAATCTTGGTTACTCAACTCTATGGATACTGAGCCCTATCAGATGGCGATGTATCATGACACGACGAAAGCCTTGTGGGAGGAACTCCATTCGTTCTACTCAGGCCAGAATAGTTTGAAACATCTGTTTGACATTATCTCGGACTCCAAAATCTAAATCCCGGGGTCCCAGTGATATGATCTCCTTTGTGGCTAAAGCCAAGACCCTGGTGGAGGCCTGGATCCAGCATCAACCTCTCACTACAGATATGACTACTCAGCGAGCCCAGAAAGAGGTTGTCGGCATTGCTATTATGATGTCTCGGGTCCCCTCTCACCTCCACAGTGTTCGGGCCCAGATTCTCTCATCTACAAACACACCATCTTTATCTGATGTATGCTCTATGCTCCTGAAGGTCACACCGCCCCCGATACTCCTATTACTCTCTCCCCAACGCTCCTACAACACTCTTCACCAGCTCCGCATGCTCGGGGGTCCTCAGCTCGTGGCGGCCGTACCGCGACTCGAGGACGCGGTCGGTCTGACAAACCTCTGTTTAAGTGCACCTATTGCGGCCGAGATGACCATGTTGAGGCCACGTGCTATAGCAAACATGACCTGCCTCCACATCTTGCCGCTGCTGCTCTGGTTGATCCTCCTGCTCCTCCTGTCGCTCCTGCCCCAGATTCTGCTGCCTCTACTCGGGCAGATTTTGATGCTCTATGCACTCAGCTTCAACACCTGCAGGGGTGATCTCGCGCTTGTCTGGCTCTGTTGCATTTATTTCCAATGAAGGTATTTCTTGTCTATCACAAAGCTCTCACTGGATTGTGGACTCAGGCGCCACACATCACATCACGTCGCAATGCCCTCTGCAATACTCCGGGACTACTCACCCCGAGTTCATAACGGTGGCAAATGGTGATACCACCCCCGTTTCTGGTGCTACTGATATACCCCTCACACCCACTCTGTCTCTGACCTTTGCTCTTCATGTTCCCGGTTCCCCATTTAATCTACTCTCCGTTAGCTGCCTTACACAAGACCTAAATTGCCGTGTTACTTTCTCACCATCTACCTTTATTGTGCAGGATCGGAACACGCGGATTATCATTGGTAAGGGATGACTGTCAAATGGGCTCTACCTCCTCGATGTCCCTCCTTCCTCCTTCTCTACTGTTTCCACAACCGACTGGCATCGTCGTCTCGGACATGCTCCACTCCAGACTCTCAAAAAAGTTCTTCCGGATATTTCTTTGCATGAGTTCTCTTGTGAGTCATGTATCTTTGGCAAACAACATCGTGTTTCCTTTTCTCCTCATTGTACTTCGCCACATTTATTGAAACATGTATCTTTGGCAAACAATATGTTTGGTTATTGTTATTTCGTCACATTTATTCTTGACTTCTCACGCTTAACTTGGTTGTACTTACTTCGGGATCATACTGAACTTATCTCTACATTTCGTGCCTTCCTGAATGAAATCCGTACACAGTTCGCCTCTCCTCTAAAAGTTATTCGTACGGATAACGTAAAGGAATACACTAGCCGTACATTTGTGAACTTATGCATGGAGTTCGGTATCATACATCAAACCTCTTGTGCGTACACGCCTCAACAAAATGGTGTCGCCGAGCGGAAGAATCGTCATCTTCTTGATGTGGCGCGATCCCTAATGCTCCAAATGCATGTTCCTACTCATTTTTGGAACTTTGCAGTCTCTACAACATGTCATCTCATCAATCGCATGACTTCTCCTGTGCTCGATCATGTCACTCCGTTGAGCCTTCTCTTTCCATCTCACTCCCTGTTTGCTCTTACGCCTCGTGTGTTCGGGTGTACCTGCTATGTTCATACTATCATTCCAATCACGGATAAGTTCGCTCCCCGAGACCGTAAGTGTATGTCTTGGTTACTCTCGGACACAAAAAGGCTATTTGTGCTATTCTCCACCTCATGACAAAGTCATTATCTCTGCTGATGTCACCTTTCAGGAGGCTCAACCATTTTATGATCCATCGTCTGACATTGCTCCTCCTTTTCCCCCACAAGTTCCTCGACCAACTATTCCCGTCACGTCTTCTTTACCACCACTACTTCCAACTCCTCCGACACATGTTCCACCTCTACCATCCAAGCCACCCCTTATTCGTGTCTACACTCGCCGTTCCCCGGTCTCTGGACCTCTACAACAGCCTCCCTGTACCAGTGCTATCCCGCGGGCTGACGATCCAACAACATCCTCTACCGCTCACCCAATGGCAAATTATGTCTCTATGCATATCGTCTTGCTCCATCTCTACGCAAATTTGCTCTCTCCCTCTCCATTTCTATTCCTAACTCCGTGCACGAGACTCTTTTACATCCAGGGTGGTGCACAGCCATGGACGAGAAAATGACTACTCTTTGGTCCAAGCACACTTGGGATCTGGCCCCTCCTCCCGGCCAATCATGTGTCAGTTGCAAGTGGGTGTTTGCTATCAAGCATGCTCAAGATGGGACAATTGATAGGCTCAAGGCCCGGCTTGTGGCCTGTGGGTTTACACAATAACATGGGCTTGATTACGAGGAAACCTTCTCTCCCGTTGCCAAGCTAAATTCCGTTCGTGTTCTGATCTCCTTGGCTGTCCATCGCCACTGGCCTCTCCATCAGGTTGATATTAAGAATGCCTTTTTGAATGACGACCTTCAAGAGATAGTCTACATGTATCAACCACCCGGGTTTGAGACCACGGGGGAGTCTCGTGTATGTCTTCTTCGGAAATCGATCTATGTTCTCAAACAGTCTCCCCGTGCTTGGTTTGACAAGTTTAGTAAGACTGTTCGCGATGTTGGATTCAAGCGGAGATCAACGGACTTCTCTCTTTTCACTCGACATCACTCAACATGGACTGTCATTCTCTTGGTATATGTGGATGATATCTTGATCACTGGAGACGACACCACGGGGATACAAAAACTTAAGCAACACTTGAACTCCGTTTTTCAGACAAAAGATCTGAGAGGATTGAAGTACTTTCTTGGGTTTGAGGTTGCAAGATGACCCGATGGCCTTGTTCTGTCACAACGAAAGTATTGTCTTGATCTCCTCCACGATGCTGGCTATTCGGGGTGTAAACCTGTAGAAACTCCGATGGACGCCAACCACAAGTTATGTGCTCATGGGTCTTACTCTGATTCTCTACTTACGAACCCTGAGTATTATCGGCGCCTTGTGGGAAAATTGATTTACCTAACTGCCACAAGACCTGATATTTCATTTGCCGTTGGAGTTGTTAGCAGATTTATGCACGCCCCTCGCACTTCTCATCTTCAGGCTGTGGAACGCATCTTCAGGCTGTGGAAGACAGCTCCTGGACAAGGATTGGTATATAAGTCATCTTCCTCCCTATCTCTTGTTGCATACTCAGATGCGGATTATGTGGGTTCTCTAGATGATCGCCGCTCTACTACAGGCTTTTGTACCTACTTTGGGGAAAATCTTATTACTTGGCGTAGCAAAAAACAGTCTGTTGTTGCTGGATCATCCGCTGAAGCTGAGTATCGTGCAATGACGACGGTTGTATCTGAACTCACCTGACTTGAGGGTCTACTTGGTGATTTGGTGGTCACTTTACCCTCACCTGCAACATTGTTTTGCGATATCCAGGCCGCAATTCACATCGCAAAGAATCCTGTGTTTCATGAGCGGACCAAGCATATCGAGGTTGATTGCCATTTAGTTCGTGAAAAGATCCAATTAAAGAAGTTAGAGCTGGTGCATGTTCCTGCGTCTTGGCAGGTTGCCGACATTCTCACCAAGACATTACCACGACAAATGTATCATCAGTTCTTATCCAAGCTTGGTGCATACGACTAGTATGCTCCAGCTTGCGGGGCAGTGTTAGAGAATAGTAGAAAAATTTGATGTATTGGCCCATTAATAAGGCCCATATAGAAGTTAGTGTTCAGTCTCATATTATTTGTATAGCTTAGTTTTCCTCTCTTCTCTCCTATATATTTGCACTCATACTTGTATTTTTGAATTCAAGAAGTATATACAAGGTTTTCACCTTTCTATACAAACCCCTTCTGACCAGCTTGATCATGACTTTAACTATGATGAGATTCCGCCACAATATTTAATCTCTCCCTCAAAGGTTTGTTCTTGTGGAGAAAACCTCAAATTTGTATATACTTTCTTAATAATTAAATACAGGGTATGAATACACATTTATAGGCGGGAGAAAGAGAGAAGAGATCCCTATACATGATGTGAGATTAAAGAGGAGAAAAGAAGAAAACTAAATAAACGGGCTCCAATATGAGCCTCTTTACATGGGCTTTTCCAACACTCCCCCGCAAGCTGGAGCCTACAAGTCGTAGACACCAAGCTCGGACAGGAACTGATAAAACATGGTACTTGGTAAGGCCTTTGTGAGGATATCGACAACTTGTTCAGTGCCCAAAACATGCTCCTGATGGAACAATTGATCAGACCCATCAGTCTGGTTATGTATTGACGATCAACTTGTTCAGACCCATTTCAGTCTGGTTAGCCCATAGAGCAGTCATTTCTTCTTCCATGGCCGCTCGCCAGCCAGGATGTTGGAGAGTCTCCTGCACAAAATTAGGTATAGAAATAGAGGACAATGAAATGACAAAAGTTTGAAGTCGTGGGGATAGGCGATGTAGGGATACAAAATTCGCCATGAGATGAGCGGTTGATTCTGGTGCCGGATCAGCAGGACGCAGAGCGTTAGAGGTCGAAGCCGACTGCATTGGGGCAACAAAGCTAGGTTGGCGATGAGTGTAAACACATATAAGAGGTGGCTTGGAAATAGTTGGAGGTGGCTTGGAAATAGTTGGAGGCTGGGCAAGAATGTGTGGTGGGGGAGGAGTGGTAATGGGAATAAGAGGGCGTAGGACAGGTGTTGGTAGAGGTGTAGGGTTTGGAGCAGAGAAGAAGAAAAGATCCTCCCGAAAGATAACATCAACAGAAACAGTTACCTTGCGGGTAGTAGGAGAATAACAGACGTAGACTTTCTGAGTTCGTGAGTAGCCAACAAAGATTTGTTTGGCCGCTCGAGGATCCAACTTGTCTGTGGATGGACCAAGAATGTGAACATAACAAGTGCACCCAAAGATACGGGGTATGTGAGAATGTCAGAGTCGAGTGGAACAAGAGGCTGAACGGAGTGACATTGTGGAGTATGGAGAACGAAAGACGGTTAAACAGATAACATGTCGTTGAAAGGGGAAAGTTCCAATAAGCTTTGAGAACATGCATTTGAAGCATGAGAGAGCGAGCAACATCAAGAAGATGACGGTTCTTACGTTCGGCTACGCCATTTTGTTGAGGGGTATAAGCACACGATGTTTGGTGAATGATTCCAAATTCCGAGCAAAGTTTCACAAACTCGTGGCTAGTGTATTCGCGAGAATTATCGGTGCGAATAGTTTTGATGTTTGTGGAGAATTGCGTGCGGGTTTCAAGAAGGAAAGTCCGAAAGACACGTGGAAGCTCGGAGCGATCCCGAAGTAAATATAGCCATGTTATTCGAAAATAATCATCAATAAAAGTTAGAAAATAGCAATAGCCAAAAATGCTAGTGATTTTGTACGATCCCCAAATATCAGAGTGTGCTAGAATAAAAGGAGCAAAAATCCGAGTACAATGAGATACAAAAGATGAACGCAGTTGCTTGCCGAAAATACAAGATTTGCACTGAAAAGGAGGAAGAGATACATCTGATAGAGCCTTCTGGAGGATTCGCAAAGGGGCATGCACAAGACGTCGATGCCAATCGACGGAGCAGACGGAAGAGACGATAGTATGAGAGTCATCAAGAAGGTAGAGCCCGTTCTGCAGTCGTTCCTTACCAATGATATTCCGCGTCTGTCGATCCTGTATGAGAAAAGAAGATGTAAATATTATAGAACAGTTTAAATCAGTAGTGATGTGACTAACAAAAAGTAAATTAAATGAGGAGCCTGGAACATGAAGAGCGGAGCGTAGAGATAGAGAAGAAGTGAGAGGGATATCTGCAGAGCCGGAGACCGGAACAGTGTCCCCATTGACCACTGTGATACACTTAGGATGAAGAGAATCTAGGTACTGATGTGGCCGCATGGAGGTGATGTGATGAGTGACACCTGAATCCAATATCCACCGCGGACTAGTGGAGAGACAAGCGATACCTTCATGTGAGATGGAGGCAACCGAGGTAACGGAGGCAGGTGGACGACTGAGCAGACCATGAAGTTGTTGAAGCTAAAGCCGGACCTCTTCAATGTCAGTACGAGTGATCGAAGAGTCGTGAGTAGCAACGACGACCTGTGGACGAGGAGGAAGCCCATGCTTGCGATAGCACGAGGCCTCAAGGTGACCGTCCTTACCGCAGAAGGAACACTTTGGTCGTGGCCGGCCTTCCCGACCTCGGCCGCGAGAGCCGGACCCACCCCCCCCCCCCCCCCCCCCACCCCCCGAGCAGAAGGTGGAAGGGGCAGTAAGGGCGCAGAAGTTTGCTGAAGGAGAGCCGGTGACGGAGATCCAGAACCATCAGGAGGCGGTGAGACCTTGAGCAACATGGAACACACATCTGATAGTGACAGAGTAGCACCAGAGGAGAGGATCTGGGCCCGAACGCTTTGAAGATGCGGTGGCACACGAGCCATCATCATGACAACACCAACGACTTCTTTTTGAGCACGTTGTGCAACAAGGTCCATCGTAGGAGGTTGATGTTGAATCCATGCTTCAACCAGAGTTTTGGCCCGAGTAACAAAGGAGGTGATGTCGGTGTCCCCGCTAACATCAAGATTCTGAAGATCAGTGATAATGTCATACAAGTGTTGTAGACTATCTTTCCCGGAATAGTGGGAATGAAGTTCATCCCACATTGCTTTTGCCGTTTCATGATACATGACCATGCGATACGGTTCTCCATCAAGGGAGTTGAGGAGCCCGGTCTGAACGCGACCATCATTGTGCAACCAGTGTTCAGTAGGAGTAGCGGAAGCAGCCCGAGTCAAGTGATGTAGGAAGCCTTTGGACTGAAGAACGCGGCGAACCGAGTGCACCCACTGCACAAAGTTCTTCTTCCTGGTTAACGAGATAGTAGTAATCTACAATTCATCCCGAAGTTCAGGGGTAAGGGTCGGGCGATCTGCAGAGGAGGAAGCCGCGCGGGTTGCCACCTGTCCGGTAGAATCAAGAGAAGACCCCATGTCCAAGTGGTTAGGATGCTAGACCGACGACAAGAGTATCAACGAATAGAAAGGAAACCGCGCGGGTTGGAAGACACCGGTCCGGAGGCAAGCACAGAAGAGGTCGTGACCAAAAGAAACGGAGCGGGTAGAAAGAAGTCGCCTTGACTAGAGAACTGGGGAGGCCGCACGGTCTCGGTGACAAGACACCAGCGGCAAGAGAAGTTGTCGCGACCTAAATGCAGAGCCCACGGCGGTTAGAGAAAGCCACAATGACTAACCAACGAAGAGGCCGCGCGAGAAGTCCGCACGGTTGGGTGAGTACACCAGCAATACGGGAAGATGCCGCGACCTTGATGCGGAGCTTGCAGCGGTTAGAGAAGCCGCATCGACTAACGAAAGATGAGGCCGTTCGAGAACCAAAGAAGAAGCTGCGCGAGAAAGAAAACGGTGCGGCGGCAAGAGAGCAGAGAGAGATCGTAGCGGGTAGAGGGCGGGGAGACAGGGAGATCGCAACGGGTAGGGAAGAAATCGCGCGGATAGAGGGACGAGGGATAAGGCCCCACCTATCAGAGAGAGTCTTATAAAACGGAGAATGGAGAAGACGTGGTGGCCACGGGATTGGTGGGGAGGAGAAGCGGGTAGGAATTTTCTAGCCGCAAGCGGGTAGAAACCAGGCCGCGCCTTGTGCGAGAAGAGAAGGCCGGTCGGTTAGACAAAACCAGACCGCGCCCGGCTCGAGAACGGAAGACCGGACGGTTAGCAGAATGCTAGCCGCAAGGAGAGACCGATTCCCTCTGATACCATGTGGAGAAAACCTCAGACTTGTATATACTTTCTCAATAATCAAATACAAGGTAAGAATACACATTTATAGGTGGGAGAAAAAGAGAAGAGATCTCTATACATGATGTGGGACTAAAGAGGAGAAAAGAAGAAAATTAAATAAACGGGCTCCAATATGGGCCTCTTTACATGGACTTTTCCAACAATTCTTAACCATATTTGTGCGAACAGAAAAAGAGAGTCCGGAAATTGGACAAACAGAAATTTTTGTATTCCAAAAAAGGTATCAATTACATGGTATAACCTCCCTTTTATAGAATGGAGGAGATGAAAGAGAATACAAATAAACAATGTGAGACTAAAAAATATCATGTACATGCGGTTAAACAAAAATACAAGCCGCGCGGTTTTATGAATGGGCAAACCGCCAGACAACCACAAGATGGAGACACCAAACCGCCACAATAGACCGCTAGGTCGCCCGGTCTCCAAGTCGCCAGGGACTGATTGACAAACCGCCAGAGCACCAATCAGCAACAGGTCTGCAACCAAACCGCAGGAGAGAAACCGACAGACTGCCCGGACTGCAACCCGCCAGAGTCAGACCGCCAGACCGCTATGTCTCTATTCTGCAACACTACCTCTCAAGCTGGAGCATATATATCGATCATGCCTAGCTTGTCGCAAATGTGATGAAAAGAAGCGGATACCAACTTGGTGAAAATATCAGCCAACTCTTTATCGGAGGTGACGAACGAAGTACAAATTTATTCTTTCAGAATCTCCTCCCGAATAAAATGGCAGTCAACTTCAATGTGTTTGATTCTCTCATGCAAGACCGGATTTTTAGAAATGTATATGACGGCTTTGTTGTCACAAAATATAGGTAGATGATGGTTGTAGACCTTTTCTAAGTCAAGCATGAGAGCCCGTAACCACTTCAACTCACACGTGGTCGATGTCATACTTCGATATTCTGCTTCAGCACTGGAGCTGGAGACAACCGACTGTTTCTTGCTTTTCCAGCTCACAAGGTTCCCCCCCACAAAGGTGCAAAAACTTGATGTTGACTTGCGGTCGCCTTTGTCATCGGCATAGCTTGAGTCAGAGTACGCTTCAACCCTTAAATGTCCATTATTCTGGAATAGAAGTCCTTTCCCAGGAGCTGATTTAATATACTCCAATATCTTCAGGGCAGACTGTAGATAACACTCTCTATGAGCTTGCATGAATTGGCTAACCTTGCCTATAACATAGACAATATCGGGTCTGGTCACTGTGAGATATATGAGTTTACCAATCAGACGTCTATACCTCGTAACATCAGAAAGAAGAGGAGAGTCATCCGTCCATGTTTTATCTTCTCCAGTCACCATGGGACATCGGGTAGATTTAGCCCAGTCAACCCTGCCTCTTTTAACAAATCAAGAGCGTACTTCCGTTGGGAAGACAAGAGAAGCGGGCTTCTGAGAAATTTCTATCCCGAGAAAGTATTTTGCAGAGCTCATATCCTTTGTAACCAGGTGTTGCCGAATGTGCTTCTTTGTCAAGATTATCCCAGCTTGGTCATCTCCAGTAAGAAGAATATCATCCACATATACTGCAAGCACCACTAGACCCAAAGAAGTTTTACGAGTAAATATGGAGTGATCAACAGAACTTCTCGTAAAACCTACAGGCGCCACAATCCCGCTAAACTTGTCGAACCAAGCGCGAGGACTTTGTTTTAGGCCATAGATAGCGTTCTTGAGCCGCCAAACCTGTGTCTCCCCCAGAGCAACATACCCTGAAGGTTGCTCCATGTACACATCTTCCTGAAGATCCCCATAAAGAAAGACATTTTTCACATCCAGCTGTGAAATAGGCCAATCTCTATTGACAGCCACAGAGAGAATGACCCGAATAGTGCTGAGACGAGCAACTGGAGAGAAAGTGTCAAAGTAATCAACACCATAAGTCTAGGTAAAGCCCTTGGCAACAAGCCGAGCCTTGTAACGATCCACACTGCTATCGGGGAGGAATTTCACCACAAAAACCCAACGACAGCCAACAACATCTGTGCCGAAAGGAGGAGGAAGCAGGGTCCAGGTACCCCGTTCAGTGAGAGTAACAATCTCTTCATTCATGGCAGCCTTCCAATGTGGAATGGTAAGGGCCTCCTGATAGGAACGAGGGGTGGAAGTGGAAGAGATAGCCAGCGCAAACTTCCTGCGAGCAGGTGTCATACGATCATAGGAAACAACGACAACAAGCGTATGCTTGGTACAAGCCCGAACCCCTTTGCGAAGGGCAATGAGGAGGTCTAGGTCAGCAGGTTCCTCAGTATCCGGAGCATCCGTGGTGGAGAGAGCTGGCCCGAGAGGACAGAGCGATGGCGGCGGAGAGGAGGGAGATTGCAGAGGTGGAGAGGGAGGAGAAGAGGATGGATACGGTGGAGGAGGAAATACCTCGGTAGGAGGGGATGGGCTGGAGGGAAGAGGAAGACTGGATGCCATAGAGAGAGGATAGGAGTCGTTAGAGAAATATGGAGCATTCTCGAAGAAGGTAACGTCCGCAGAGACGAACTGCTTGCGAAGAATGAGGTCAAAACAACAGTAGCCTTTCTGAGTGATAGAGTAGCCCAGAAAGACACATTTGGTGGAGCGAGGAAAGAGTTTGTCGCGGGTGGCGGAGGGAGCATGCACAAAGGCTGTGCACCCAAAGATACGTAGATGGAGAGGAAAGAGATCTTTTCCTGGATAGAGAATGGAGAAAGGGGTTTGACCGCGGAGAACAGTGGAGGGAATGCGATTGATGAGATAGCAAGAAATGAGAACATCATAGCCCCAATAAGAGCGATGGACTTGCATTTGCGTTAGTAAGGTGCGAGCAACATCAAAGAGGTGACGATTTTTGCGTTTCGCCACCCCATTTTGTTGGGAGGTGTAAACGCAACTTGTTTGATGAATAATCTCATGTTGCATACAAAAGGAGGAAAAAGCGTGACTAACGTACTCTTTGGCATTTTCAGAGCATAAGACTTTAATAGAAACATCAAACTGATTTTTAATTAAATGATAAAAAGATTGTCATACATCAAAAAGTTCAGAGCGTTCTCGTAAGAGATACAACCAAGTACATCGAAAGAAATCATCAATGAAAGTAACAAAATAAGAGCTACCCCGAGCAACGATGAGGGTAGGAGCGGGACCCCAGATGTCAGAGTGAACAAGATCAAATGGACGGGTAGAACCACAAACTTGCTTCGGCGGGAAGGAGGAACAGTGATGCTTGCCAAGCTGACATGCATCACAGTTGAGAGGAGAACTATGCGGAGGGAGGTGAGGCAGAAGCTGATGAAGAAGTCGTGGAGGAGGATGCCCAAGGCGGAGATGCCATTGTAGGAGATCTGTAGAGGAGGAGGAGAAGGCTAACAGAGCAGAAACGTTGTCGAGGAAGTAGAGGCCGCCACTCTCAGTCCCAGTAACAATCGTCCGTTGGGAGCTCGGATCCTGAAAAGAGCAAGAAGTGAGAGTAAATGTGACGGAGCATTGAAGTTGCTTGCACAAAGATGTAACTGACAACAAATTGCAGGGAAACTTGGGCACATAGAGAGTGTCGGTCAAGCGAAGAGACGGAGTGACATGAACCACTCCCGTCCCATGAACCGGTGAGGGAGAGCCGTCTGCAACAAGGACCGGGGGCAACCGATCATGTGTTTCAAGGAGAGAAAAAGCATTGCGGATTGCCCGTCATGTGATTAGTTGCACCAGAGTCGATGAGCCATTTACCTTGAGTAACCACGTGAGCACCTGAGGAAGTGACCACCGAAGCGGACGGCTTGGAAGAGGAGGTGGAAGAGTCACCAGAAGGGCGAAGATGTGGATGTTTCAGCCAGCATCGATCCACAAGATGCCCGGTGCGGCCACAGTGAGAGCAGAGGAAGCGGGAAGAACTCTGACCACAGGAATGGTGGTTGCGACTACCAGAGCCGCTCCGTTGAGTCTGGTGAGCATATTGTTCTGGAGGAGGAGAAAACAGAAGCGGACGTTGAAGAAGAGATGTAACTGTGGCAATGCGTGCAGCAGTGGTATCCAAGTTGGGAGAGTCCGCTTCACCCAAGATTTGTTGGCGGATCATGTCGTAGGAATCAGGAAGCCGTAGGAGGTAGCACACAACAAGCAGTTCTTGAAAGTGCTTGTGTTGTTCGGCAAGATCCGCAGAGAAGGGGCGATGTTGAAGAATCTCAGCCCCAAGAGCTTGGACCTGTTGATAAGCGGCAGCAGGAGACATAGAAGGACAGGCAAAGAGGTCCGCATACAAAGTATAAATGCGGGACGTCTGAGCCCCATTCGAGTACAGAGCAGCAAGATGAAGCCATGCCTTCTTGACCGTCTCATCATGACGGATGACAGGAAGACACTCATCAGAAAGACTGTTAGCGAGGCAAGTGCGGACAAGCGCATCGCTAGCATCCCAATCGTCAAATTCAGCGGAAGTGGTAGGAGGAGGGTCATCGGTAAGGTGGTGGCGTTTGCGTTGTGAGCGGAGGAGGAAGGTGAAGGAGACGCTCCAATCCGGGTAGTTGGAACCAACAAGCTTGGAGACGGTGCCAAGATTCCCGGAAGGAATGGGAGGAGGAGGCGGAGTTGTCACAGGAGTAGCGTTGGTGGTAGAAGAGCTGGAAAGGGCCATGGAAGAAGCCGCGCGGGTAGAGGGAAGAGAGAAAGGTTGCGCGGAAAGGAGGTCGGGGCGGATAAAAGGCCGCGCAGGTAGAGAGAAGACCGCAGCGGACGCAAATAAAGGTCCTGCAGCGGATAGAACAAGAACCCGCTGCAGACAAAAGGAAAGAAGTCGCGCGGGAAGAAAGCAGGCCGCGCGAACAGAAGACCGAGAAGCCGCGAAAGCAGTCCGCAGAAAAAGGTCGAGAAGAAGAAGGCCGCACAAACAAAGAGCAGCGACAAAGGAGGAGAGGCCGCGCGAACAAGAGGCAAGAAGGAGATCAAGTCGCGCGGACAGAGGAATGCACTGAATCAGGCGGACAAGATCGCGGGCTCTGATACCATGTGCGAACAGAAAAAGAGAGTCCGGAAATTGGACAAACAGAAATTTTTGTATTCCAAAAAAGATATCAATTACATGGTATAACCTCCCTTTTATAAATGAAGGAGATGTGAGAGAATACAAATAAACAATGTGGGACTAAAAAATATCATGTACATGCGGTTTAACAAAAATACAAGCCGCCAAGCCGCGCGGTTTGATGAATGGGCAAACCGCCCGACAACCACCAGATGGAGACACCAAGCCGCCACAATAGACCGCCAGGTCGCCCGGTCTCCAAGTCGCCAGGGACTGATTGACAAACCGCCAGAGCACCAATCAGCAACAGGTCTGCAACCAAACCGCAGGAGAGAAACGACAGACCGCCCGGACTGCAACCCGCCAGAGTCAGACCGCCAGACCGCCCGGTCTCTATTCTGCAACAAGATTCACTGGTAAACTTGCATTTTCTTTTTCATAATTTATTTCTTACAGTTACTTATTACATAAGTTCTTAACTCTAACAGATAGAGTTAGGCATAACTATAACATTTGCGGTTCCAAATGATTTTGTTTTACATGTATTTAGAAATGAAGATTACATTAGTAAATTGGTCGCCCTTAGGTCACAACCCTGTGTCATCAAATAAAGTTAGAAGGTGGTTTGAACAATATTTCTAAGGGTTATTTAGGCAACTTTTGAGTGAACTATTGCTGGCCCATCTGTAGAATGTACTAATGGGGGCCGTCCAAGTGATTCGGGTGCTCCTAGAGGGCTTAAATTAGTTTCTAACAACATTAAGTTGGCTGGTCAGTTTTCTAAACTGTGTGTTATGCTATGATTTTAAAAGAGTGACTCACTAATGCAAACTAAAATGGCTAGCATAAAAGGATAGGATTCATGTTTATGGTGAAGAAAGAGAGAAATTTCAGCAAATTGTTTCTCCGCCCTTGAGCTTTAGGATGTCACTACAAAGACTCAACCTTGAGGACAAGATTAGTTTGACGGGCGGAGTATTGATATGTTCACTAATATGTAAACTCCCCCATGGATTCGTATTCCGATTGCCGCCCTCGGCTAGGGTAATATTATTATATTGTGTTATTGGCAACGTGGTAATTAATAGTAGTCTTTCCTCCTATATAACGAGGGGAAGAGTCTTTGAGGTATAGGAGGGAAGTCTAGTTTAGAAAACTCTCATTGGAGTGGACTTTTATAAGTATCAGAGGGAAGTCTAGTCTAACCCTCAAGAACTTAACACGAGCATACCTCACGATTGTATCTTGTTTACATTCTATTGCAATCTATTTTTGTGTGCATCAGTCTGCCTTGCCATCGCTGTGGTCGTTCTCCTCCAAATCATAATAACATGTTTATGGATACATGAATTTATATTTTCTTCCATGGAAATGCAAAATACTTTCTTTCTTTTAACACTTTATATTGTTAGTTCTCTTCCATCGCATTCCTTTAGCATATAACAGGGAAAAACTTGTTCTATATCTTGCTGTACAGGTTGTTGATCTTGCAACACTAACAGGTGCTTGTGTAGTTGCGCTCGGCCCCAGTATTGCAGGTGATCTGCCTTTTCTTGTAATGTAATTCAAAATACTAGAAACATGGTTTAGTTAGCCTAGATAAAAAGTTACCAATTTTTATAGGTGATTGTTAACCGCAACCCGTTATTTTGCTAGTCACACCCCAAAATCTTTCAATTTTTCGCGTCTTTTCGAAATACGCCTTGTACATGCAATATCAGGAAAAGTGTTCAACACGAAAGTTGTAGATATCGACGAGATCTACAACTTTCGTGTTGATCACTTTTCCTAAAAATGCATGTACAAGACATACTTTGGAAATATGCCCAGGTTTTGCGTCTTTTCAAAATACGCCTTGTACATGCAATTTCAGGAAAAGTGTTCAACACGAAAGTTGTAGATCTCGTCGATATCTACAACTTTCGTGTTGAACACTTTTCCTGAAATTGCATGTACAAGGCGTATTTCGAAAAGACGCGAAAAATTGAGAGATTTTGGGGTGCGACTAGCCAATTACGGGTTGCGGTTAACAATCACCTTTTTATATTCATTCCTTTTGTACTAAAAGCAGGACTATTGAGTGGCTTACTACTCCAAACTTGATTAATGCATAGATTTATTGTAAATTGGTCTTTCTTTGTTCAGGATTTTTTTCACCGAGTGATGAGCTTGCAAAGGAGATTGTTTCAGCTTCCGAAGTTGCAGGAGAGAAATTATGGAGAATGCCATTGGATGACAGCTACTGGGACTCAATGAAATCTAGTGTAGCTGACATGCTTAACACAGGAGGCCGTCAAGGTGGTGCCATAATTGCTGCACTTTTCTTGAAGCAGGTGCGTCTCCTTCGGTTATGCCAAAATTTTAATTTTAGGCTGCACAGTAAGGGCTACTGGAACTCCACTGAAGTAGTTTTCATGTTATCCTGTGTTGTATCAATACGAGTCCCCCTCTTAAAGCTCATGGATGGACCAATTTGACTGTATCACCATATTGGGGTTGTGGATTAAATAGTAATTCATAAATTTGTTTCCCCTAAATAGCATGTTAGAACCATCCTAGTTAGAATCAATTGTAGGTTTATTGCTTTATTCTTAACGCAGGTCAATTTATTTTCTATCTTCTCTATCGTAATTCTCTACATGGTATCAGAGCCACCCAATTCTCAAATTTCTCGCGAGGCCTGAGTTCCTGGTCCGAGCTTTCCCTTCTTTGCGGTCAACTTTATTCTAATCGCAGATGTACTTCATGAGGAATTCCCTCCCTGCTCTCTTTGAGTTACCCATCCCCGATTTTTATAGGCTTTCCCTGCTGCCAATCGGGCTCCACCTAGCTGGTGGTTGCCACGACCTCCCCGTTCTAACTGATCTGCTCGCGCCTCTGATCGCTCCATTCTCGGTATTGTGGACGATGATCTTTGCTCGCCTCCAATTCCTGCTTGCATCGTAGAGGTCGCACCTCCAGACTGCTCAAAGCCGTCAGCCCACGCCTCTGCTCGATCCTTTCTAGTTGCTTATAACCATCGCTTCTCAGCATTGCCGAGCTTTGCTCGTTTCCTTGTTGCCTGGCCGCTCAAGTCGCAGCTCCCCTGCCCGCCAGTTCTCGTTCGCACTTGCCGCAACTGTAAGCTAGTCCGCAGACTAGCTCTTGATCGCTTGTGAGTCGCTCTTCTCTACTCGACGACCCCAGCAATGTGAAGACCCAAATTCCCGGGCTTCCCAAATTGATTTAAAAAATTGAACAGTATTTCAATAAAAGAGTCGCAACATTTGAAACCACAGTACAAAGTATATAAACACTAACATTTTTATTCATTCATTATTTATTTACATCCTTGGATAAAGAAAATACGAGTATTTATTTATACTCAATACAAAAGTCACAATAAGGATCTCTACAATAGTCTTTATGCTTTTCGAGGACGAAAAACTCTTTTAAAAAGGGAAGAGTTGTAACACCCTAAAAAGTACGCCAACTCAATTCGAATTTTTCCCCGATGATGAACAAAGACAAATTAAATTTTTACGAATTAGTTCTGCCTTTTGTTTCGTTTCAGTTTATTTGATGATTTGTTACATTTGCTTTATCTAATTTGGGAGTGCCAATAGCCTTTCATTTGGGCTATCTTTAGTTAGTGGGTTGCCATTAATTTATATGGGCTTGTGTAAGTAGGCTGGCTGTGTTTGGTTTGCTTGCTAAAAAAGGTGCACTGGCTGGATTTACTGTGTTGTGCTAGCGAATTTCATGTGCTGGCTGATTAGGTGTTGGCTGGTCTGGGCTTTGGGTTTGTTTGGGTGGCATCTGGAGCGGTGCTTGGCTTTTGCTTGTCGCTGACCGCTTACTCCTCTGTTATAAAATCGATCCCGAGTCGTTACTTTTCTCGCACTTTCAGTTCTCTCGCTGCCCTGCTTCTGTGATTACCTGCTGCCTCTTCTTCTCCTTCTTCTTCTACTTCTATTTCTTCTTCTCTTTTTGTGTCGTCGTTGCTCTTCTACTTCTATTTCTTCTTCTCTTTCTGTACCGTCGTTGCTTCTGTACCGACGAAGCTGCTGTGCCGTCGCTGTTTCTGTGCCGACGATTATGTGCTGAGTCGTTGTTAGAGCTTGCTGCTCCCTGCTGCTACTGCCTTCCTCTGCTATTCCCGAGCTGCTCCTGTGTAGCTCCTGTTGTTCCCGAGCTTTCTGTGTCACTTCTGTGTAGCTATTGTGCTGCTTCTGTGTAGCTGTTGTACACCGCCTTCTTTCTCCCACTGTAAGGATTTTACTCTGCTCCTTTCACTGGTTTGACCATTACTTCTCTAGTTGGCTATTTTACTTACCCTTTGGGCTGTTTTTGGGTGTTGGGGTGCTGATTTCCTTTATTTATTTGCTGATTTTTGGGGGCTGATTTATGCTGAACATCCAAATGTTTATTAATAATTCTGGACAGTCCTTTAGGCTGTTTTTATGCCGATTTTATGCTGGTTAACCATTTTTGAGGGCTTGTTTTGGGCAAAAAGTGCTTTGTTTCATTTTTGTGCTGATTTGCATATTTTAAAAGTTATTTAAGAGCCATTTTTTGGCTAGTTTGTGTCGTTTGGATGGCTAAGGTTGAAATTCACAGTCTCGGTTGAGGACTATTATGGTTTGATGGCTCTTACAGACATTTCTTTTGTCGTTTCTTTTGATTTTCAGATTTTAAACGTCTTTTAAAAACATTAACGCTACGAATATCAAATGACGCAACCCAAATAAAAAGTGCGTACAATTTCAGTGGTTCCCGAGGCCCAGGAATAAGAGGATGACGTCACAGGATAATCGTGGCGACAATGCGAACAAGAGTATGGATAAAGACAATGCCTTCGTGAGTTTCTTATTTCTTGAATTAAGTTTTATTCACGTAATTTCTTATTTTTGTTTTACCTTCTGAAATAAACAGTGTCTGTGCATATGAGTTTAACTCATTAATATATCGCCATGGAATAAAATGTGGGCGACGGGAAAACATGAAAGCGATACATATTTTTGAGGGGATTACTTTTATTAAAAACTAATGTTTTCACGATAAGATAAGAATTAATTTAAAACTCTGCATAGGGAAATGTGATGAATTCGAATCCTATGATGTAGAGGCATCTCTGATGGATTCACCGGTAGGGGTGAGCCTACAATTTCGCTCTTTGGGGGTGTGACCAATTCAAGTTTGCATACCAGAGCATTTCCTATCTTATGTAACTAAATTTAAGGGGCAAGTTAAGATTTAGTTTGACGAATAATTGAAATAAATGATGTATTGTAATGTATGCATTATTGTTATTATCCTCATGGTTTGTATGTATGACGCTTCATGAAATACTTTTCTCACATAGTCATAATTTTTATGACTAACTCATTGTGGACCCATTTTTTTAGGCAATAGGAGCGTCTCCCAGTGCACCAAAGAGAATTCCGCCGGAAGAATTGACGAAGGTATGACTGAAGATATTTATAGGCATTGGTGAAGTTCAGGAAAAGCATAAAGACTCTTGTAGAGATCCTTATTGTGACTTTTGTATTCAGTATAAATAAATACTCGTATTTTCTTTATCCAAGGATGTAAATAAATAATGAATGAATAAAAATGCTGGTGTTTATGTTCTTTGTACTGTGGTTTCAAATGCTGCGATTCTTTTATTGAAATACTGTTCGATTCTTGAAATCAATTTGGGAAGCTCGAGAATTTGGGTCTTCACAAGCAACGAGCTCCTATCTGTTGTTCTCCCGCCCGCAAGGTCCTGACGCAGCTCCCTAACCGCAATCTTCTGTCTGTCGCTCTTCTCTGCTTGAAGGCCCCAACATCTTTGCCCGCGAGTCCCTGATTTGTCTGGCTCCTCTGCTCGCATCCACTGATCGCTGGAGTGCTTTCCTGATCCTCGGCCTACCGAAGAGGTCTTATTCTCGCCTGCTCGTCGGTCTTCTCACCTATAAGAATCATCTGTCTCCAACGTCTCTACTCACACCTTATCGCGGTCTCCTGCTCGGCTGATCGTCTCCTCCTCGCCCAAGCGGTTTCCTACTCGCTTACTACGCCTTTCAGCCTTTTGACTGCTTGCCCGCACCCTCCGATTCGATTGATAGCATGGTCTCCATCTGAGGTCATCTCCTCTATCTGACCGTAGAAGCTTGTCCGTAGAAGCCTTCCTTTGCCTACCTGCGGGGTTTTCCTCTCTCTAATCGCAGAAGGTTGACATCAGGCGTCTAACCGCTGAAGTTCTTCTTAGTCACAATGGCCTTGAATGCTGTTCTTGGGCCTTCTCTCCGACTCTGCTCCCGCACTCGCCTACCTTTCACCCCGCTCCTTCATCACCTCGTGGTTGTCGCACCAGCTTACTGGGGCAGAGGTCGCATCGGTCGACCTCGTCCCAAGAGCACTCATTGTGGCCGGGATGGACATCTTGAGTTCACATGCTATGGTCTGCCTCCCCCACACCATGCCTCCATTACCATTGATATGTATTCCACTATCCATGTCGACATTGACGCTATGCGCACATAACTCCAGCATCTCCAGAGGTTACTCAATCGTCAGTCTGACTCTGTTGATTCTATCTCCAATAAAGGTCTCCTGTCTCTCCCATAGTCTAAATTGAATTGTGGATTCCGGTGGCACACACCATATTACTCCACAAAAACCACCTCAGTAATTGGACTCACCGCATCCCAAGTTTATCACAATGGTCAATGGTGGCACTTCCCCTGCCCCCGGTTCTGCTGATATGCATCTCAATTCCTCTCTCTATTCGCTTGGTTCTTTATGTCCCAGCTCTCCTTTCAATCTTCTTTCTGTTAGTCATCTTACTTAAAACTTTGACTGCTCTATAACCATCACTTCTTTTGTTATGCATGATCGACAAAAGCAGAATATTATTGGTAAAAGATGACTGTCCAACGGGCTCTACATTATGGACTTTTCTCCCACAGTTCTCTCCTCTTTTACTTCTGTTAATTGGCACTAGTGTCTTGGCCCTCTTGGGCATGCTCCTCTTCTAATTCTCTAAAAAGCTCTTCCCGATCTACATCTTCCTGTATTTACTTTTGAGCCATGTATCTTAATTCTCTAGAGAGCTCTTCCCGATCTACATCTTCCTGACTTTACTTTTGCGCCATGTATCTTCGGCAAGCAACATCGTTTTTTCCCCCTCATTATACTCGAAGCGACTTTTATATATGAACTTCCTTTTGCATTGTACCATGAGTAGCTAGTTTATGGACTGTCGGATTGATAGTTAGTGTCAGACTTTCGACATGTCAGAGAGTGTCGAAGAGTTGGACGGGTGTCGGAGAGTCTGACGTGTGCTGGGCATTTTGAACTGTCAGTGCTTCATAGGTTATTAAAGTCGCGCCTCTTCCAGGCTCAGAGGCTTGCGCCTTCGTACGCCTTTTTACCTTTGGAGCATTCTGAGTGTGATTTTTGTTGCAATTACTCAATATTTTTGCATGATTTAGTGTTTGTGATAATCGAGTATTAAGACTTATATATGATGCTAATTACATTAATTTTATTTTTAAGAGATATAAATGATATTAATGAATGATTAATCCGATCAAGAAAACGAACGGATATTTAATGCTTATTTTTTAAAATGAATGTGGTTGCGTCTTACCTTCGTCAGGCGCGCAACTGCGCCTTAAGCCATGCATCTAGACTCAAAAACCCTTTTGCACCTTGGTGCCCCCTATGTCTTTAATAACTAAGCTCAAAATCATAAACTCAAAAGCTGGTAAATAGAAATACATATGCGACCATCATGGGCGGACCATGAAATTGATCAGAACCGTCCGATCTAAATCGCGCCATATGATTTTCTGTCGAGCGCATCCACGCTCTACTTGCCGTCCGAGGATTATATACGACTTTGGCGAAAAAATGATGATACCTGATTTGGATCTGCGGGATAAGTACACATGGTATACTTATCATTCACATTTGCAATCCTAAGCACCTTAGGCTCCTCAGTGACGGCCTTCCTGATAGCTACAATTGCGTCCTGCCGAATCGCCACCGAATAACCTTCATAATCAATGTGTTCCCCAATCAAATTCACCCGCCCTGCATGCACCGCAATTATCAACCTCTTGGGCATGCTCCTCTTCTAATTCTCTAGAAAGCTCTTCCCGATCTACATCTTCCTGTATTTACTTTTGAGCCATGTATCTTAATTCTCTAGAGAGCTCACTACATCTTCCTGACTTTACTTTTGCCATGTATCAAGAAACCGTCTCATTATACTCGAAGCGATACTCCTTTTGATTTAGTACACTTTGATATTAGGGGTCCTTAATAAAATGGTTAGTGTTTCTGATTATCGCTATTTTCTTACCTTTATTGATGATTACTCTTGCATAACCTAGTTGTATTTACTTCGTGATCGCTCTGAATTACTTCGTGTTTTTCAAGCTTTTAATGCTGAGATACATAATAACGACTGCGGATGTAACTTTCTTCGAAGATAAGCCTTTTTACTCTGCACCTCTGGCTTTTCTTGCACCTCCTCTCCTACCACATCCTTTCATTCCTGTCACCTCTCCCGCACCACCTCTCCTTCCAACGCCATCCACCAGACCCACCAACCCACCTCCTCTACTTCGTGTGTAACCTCGTCGTCCTCCTCACTCTGATTCCCTGAGGTCGTTACCCCATACTGATGAAGCTCTGCGCTCTAATGATCCGGCTGCGACTTCTACAACTCACCCCATAGGTAATTTTGTTTCTTTGCATCGATTATCTCCGAAGGTCCACGCATTTGCGACCTCGTTGTCGTCTTTTTCCGCCCCTACTTCTTTGCATGAGGCTCTTCAACAACGATCATGTCTCCGGTGCTCCACGCATTTTGTTATTCTCTCTTTATTTCCATGCACTTTATTTCTCACGTATTATGTAGCATATGTGAGGGGCATAATTTTTAAGTTTTGTTAAACTCTTCCCTTTCACTTATATAAAGATGGGGAGAGTGGGCTTGATGATTATGAAGGTAAAACACTAATTCTCTTTATCTTGAATCTCCTCCTCTCTCATCTTCTTGGCTAGGGCTAGGGTTAAGCAAGACCCCTCTCTTCCCTCCTCCCTCGGTTGAGCCTGGCTCCCGTTTTATCTTCCGCCATTGGGAATGCTAGGTTGAGGAAAGGTCGAGATGATCCTCTCCGAAATTTTTCCCTCTCAAGACCGCACACCCTCTCCCAATCAGAGGCTCGTAACATCTTACTTCCTCTATCTCTATTTCTTCATTCTTCTCCATTTTTAGGGTTAATGTTGAGCACGACTCCCCTACTTCCTCTCCCGTGCATTCTCCGCGGGTTGAGCTCGGCTCCCCTTGTATCTGCGCCACCACAGCTACCACCGACAACGTTACGGGCTAGGCTCGCAACATTTTGGTATTAGAGCTTCTTCCCTTCTCCGGCCACATAATCCAACTCCCGCACTCACATTCCCTCGTCGACTTCCTCACAAGTGCTGAAATTATTAAGAGGGTCTACAATCCTTCACGTTTGAGATTAGGCGTTATAAGCACAAGCAAGATCCGATTAAAATTAAAGTAAAGAGGGCTTCAATTAAATGATAGGCAAGTAAACCTTGCAAGCAGCACAATTGATGAGCTAATTAATACGAATTAGTATCCCAAATAAAATATTCATCCTCCAAATATTCAACGAAAGTAGCAAAGACTTCATACACAACTTATAGACCAAATGTTGGCCGATTTGGGGCTGGACAGCACCCAGAAATTGATTCAGCAACTGGTTCCGGCTGCTGGAATTGAATTCTGTTGACGTTAGGGGTTCGGGTGATAGGTTTAAGGCCGGGGTGGTGAAGGAGAAGTAGGATTGTTGAGACGTGGGATTGGAAGTTGTGAGGAGCAATTATAGGCAGTTTGGGTAGAATTTAGTGGTCAGTGGGGCTTGGCGAAGCAAGTAGGCTGGAGTCATTGTTGGAATCACCCTTGGACGGAGGATTCTACTGGAGTGGGAATTTACCCATGAAGAGTTGACTGGGAGGTTTAATTTGAAGGGGGATGAAGGTGTGGAAGTGTTCAGAGGGTTCCAGGGAAGGGATTATGGATGGAGACGTGGTTATTGACCAATTGTGGAGACTGCAGTGGATGGAGTGGGCGGTTCAGCCTAATTGAGCAGTTACAACACTATTTTGGGTGGTTGCTGGAGGTTGCGTGGGATTGCGGAGTTACTTTAATGGAGGAATGATAGTTATATGGAGGGTAATGGTCGGTTTAATGTTGGAGGTGGGGCTGGCTGGCAGTTTAGATGGATGGTTACCGAGGGCTAGATGTGGTGGTAGATGGGATTTGTGCGTTATGACAATAAATGGGAGAGGTTAGTGGCAGTTGTGGGTAGTTTTGGGAGGTTGTGTGAGAAGGTAGTTATGGGTAGTGGGTAGGTAGTTATCTTGGCTTTGACACCAAGGATCCACAGAACCGACACCACCGTGGAGAGACCATAAGAGCCCAGAAAATCTGTCCAAAATCTGCAATGCCTGAAAACCAGCACCTATACACCTATTTATTAACTTAAAACCCACTACGGGTGACCATGGTCGTCCAAAAATTAAACCACTAAATTTACATGAAAGTAAAATACGCCGTCATCGTTTTGACTCAACTACCGGCTCGGACCGCCCATCCGAAGAGCCCAACTCGGTCTCCTGTGTAAGTTGACTCAAGCGGTTTCCTACATGGATCGGCCCACCCGAGAAATTTGATCTCCATTAGTATGGCATGAATTAGAAAGCATAATCTTTTTATTGAGACCATTTTATTCAAAAGACTGTTTCCTTATGCTGATCTCTTTTGGGCCAATTTATTTCAAGACAATCTGTCATCCGAATATGACTAATCCATGATACTGTTTAGTTCCCTTTCTCATGTTCTTAGACACCTTGCTAACCGACTTGACTCATCAGCACGCAATGTAGGCTGTGCGAGGATGTGGATGGGCATAGTGGTTTAACTAGACTTGGGCTATATTTGGCATCATCTTCTATCTTTTATAATAGTAGTTCTGGCTCGAACTCATTTACTATGTCAAGCACACATACTTATATCTATTACACACTCATCCTTGGTATAAGGATAGTTTATATATATATATTAGTGAAAAAGGGCAAGGTCTCCTAGCACTTTATTTGATGCCCGCAATACCCGTACCATGACTGTCACACAATGATTTTTAAATTTAAAATATTAATTTAATAATCACTGTAGCCCATTGTATGTATGGGGGTTTTACTAAGAACAAAATTTCAACTCTCCCCTCGGCCCCGATCATTGTTGGTGCAATCTATAATGATTATGATTATGACTCCGCCTAAGATACAAGACGTCTTGCACATTATTTGAATTATTCACATAGGATAATGATGTGGAATGGAGATGCGAACTCGCAGTGGAGGATGAGTTTTGGGCCCGTTCGGAGCCAATTGGCTACCTGTCATATATAGCATCTATTGATCGACGATCCTACTCCACGGATGCATCCAACTCATTGTTTACCTACGATTTCATATATTACTTTGTTGTTTGTGTTTTATATTTATTGTAATAGGGTCCTCTGCATCCACGACCAATCGTAGTCGTTGATGTCGGGTGCCCTAAGTGTGTTTTATTATAAATAAGAGGATATGGGGACTGCCAAGCTCATTGCAGAATTTGGAGATTAGAAATCCTGGATTCCAACGCCCTATTCACGGTGCCAACTCCGTGGAACCCTAGGTGATGACTTCTAGTCCCTATCGCCCCCCAAAGGTATCCCCCATCCATATTCTCCTTTCTCCCTCCCAAGCCTCAACCAGCCCCCAAAGCCCCACCAGATCTCTGTCGCCGCTCAGATCTAGCACCCAGTCCACCCTTTTCTGTCGCCCCTTCCTCTGAATGGTGTTGTCGCTGCCCTCCTTCCTGCCATCTAGTAACCCAGCCGCCGCCCTTCTTCCGTCTAGCATAGCAGCCGCTCCCTATTCTGCCATCCAACAATGCAGCCGCTGCCCTCCTTCCTGCTGTCCAGTAACCCAACTGCCGCCCCTCTAGTGTTGCTGCCGCTCTCCTTCTTGCTGTCCAGTAACCCAGCCGCCTTCCTTCCTCCACCGTCTTGCATAGCAGCAGCAACAACCCCCTATTCTGCTGTCCAGCAAAGCTACCGCTGCCCTCCTTCCTGTTGTCCAGTAACCCAACCGCCGCCCTTACTTTTGCCGTTCAGCACAGCATCCCCACCTCTAATCCCAGCACCCCCACGCCTCCTCCACCCCTCTCCCTACATCCCCCCCCCCCCCAAAAAAATCCATTGTTGACCGCGTATTTGGCTTCCCCATCGCGTTCCAGGTCTGGGTGCTGACCCCGGTGGGCCCCCTTGTGGCGGAATATCCCCGCGGTCCTGTGGTTGGGGTTAATCCCACACCGTCTGCAGATTTCTCCCCTTTGTGTTCATATACCCCGCCACCCTTCATCTCAATACATGGGTTTTGAGATGAACTAATGGGTTGGCGGGTTCTAACTCCCACTGACCACCCATCACTCAGATCTGACCCCTCGCAACATCGATCCCTCTCCAAACAACAATATCTAGTCTATCGAGACCTAGTTCCCTACCTGATTGTCTCCACCGCGCCGTGCTACACCGGATCTCTGCGCCTCGGGCACCCCCATATTTTGCGAGTGTTTTATTATTGTATGGACTCTTATTTTCAACACTACTATATAGTGTAGTGACGTTGACTTGATTGGATATCTAGTATTGTGGTATTTTGTTTTAAATTAGTTTGTGATTTGTAGGAATCATTCGCCGCGCGCGTTGCTTTGGCCCTCCACGCGAAGGAAAGCCTAAGGCTCTATTTGTTTGGGCGTTTTGTTGCTCCGTTATGGGCAAACGCCGCGGGAAGGCGGGTAAACAAATGAACCTCCGGCGGCGTTTGCTCCGTTTCCACCCGCCCGCCTTGAAAAACGCCCCAAAAAAGCTCCGTTTGGAACAACCATCTCCCCCCTCCGATTCAAACACTCCGTTTCCACCCGCCGGATCGACCCGTCACCGCCGAACCAAATGAACCCTAAGTTTCCTTTGCCTAAAAGGAATTATTTTACTGTTGCTAAAATCTGCTCCCGTCGCGCGCTGCGCTGCTGCTGCTCCCGTCGCGCCTTGCCGCTGCTGCTCCCGTCGTGCCTTGCCGCTGCTGCTCCCGTCGCGCCTTGCCGCTGCTGCTCCCGTCGCATTGCGCTCCTGCTCCCGTCGCGCCTTTCGCTCCTGCTCCCGTCGCGTCTTTCGCTCCTGCTCCCGTCGCGCCTTGCGCTGGTATGCGTGCAATTTAATCATTTATTATTATGTCTTGAATTTGTGGTCTGATCTTGCATGTATTGCATATAGTATTGAAGCCATATTATTTCAGTAATAAATTTCATTATCTCCACGCACCTCATTGAAACTTGTATGTTAGTCAGATTTATTGTGAAATCACACCCACAGTCTCCCCTACATCATGTAAGGTTTCTTGTGACTCCTCATTTACGATTTCTTGGGAAAGTTTTGATCAAAATCTCGATCTATCCTTACTAATATTACTAATATTTGATTAAATTTATTTGGATGCATACTGAATTATGGACATGCTTAGTGTTGTAGATTTACTCATGGAATGAGATAAAAATCATACTTAATGCAAAACTTCCAAATATTGGATGTGGTTGTGTGTGCTTTTGTGGAAGAATGAACGTGTGTTTTTTTATGTTTAGACTCTAATTGCAGAGCAGCAGTCCTGCTCTTGCTGCTTCTGTCAAGGGGAAATGTGGGGTTAGAAGAAATATCGTGGGGGCTGGTGCAAAAAATGTTGTAAGGGAAAGTTTGTTTAGCCGATGATTTGTTTTAAACAGTGTTATTGTACTGTCTTTTGTTAAGAACACAAAAAATGTAGGAATTAGAGAGACTAGCGTTTTTTTAATGTGTTGGGGCACACCAAAAAATGGGTTGTGGGCGGGATGCAATCCAACGGTGCTGCGATTCAAATTAGGTCCAGTTTATAAAACAATAAATTTCATTTTCCTGAAATATAATAGAAGAATTCACAAACATGTACGATAGAGATTAGACATTAGAAACATAAGTGACGGCACATGGGAGGGCCACGACCGAGTTTTGCACATGAAAGAGCATCGTTTTGATTCCTTGGAAAGTACGGTGGATGCATACACCAATGGCCCTGGCTAGCTCCATATAGCGATATCACTTGAAAGAGTGGTCTGCACAAGGCAATCCGAGTTGTTCTGCCCAAATGACGGATCAGAGCGAACATCCGTGGTTGCGTCCGGATGGTCGATCCACATTGAGTCGAGTTCAAAGAGCAAGAAGAGGAAGGAGAAAACATATATGAGTTTTATATTTTTGAGTTATATTGCCGCCATTTCCTGAGACTGATCAGGCCAAACAGCGTTGCCGTCCGATTCGGGTGGTTTTATTTATGTTGTTGAATTTTTTTTAATGTTCGGTTCGTGGACTATTAATTTTGCAGTTATTTTTGTTTAGCATTAGTTTATAATAAAAATTACAAATTTGAATTCTGCTTTAAAAAAAGAGGCAAGCAACGGTTGGAATTGAATTCATTCCAATTCCTGGGGGTATCAATTCCAATTCCTGTGGGTTTTTTCCAATTCCTGCAGAAAAACAGGAACCGCCCGGTCACTGCTTGGGTGCGACGCCTAAGCACTCCGCCTTCTCCCGCTTGTGCGACGCCGGCCTCTGCTCCCGTTCCCTTCCTCCCTGTCCAAGCCCACCCCTGTTACCTCCGTCCCAGCCGTCCACCATTCTTCCCGCTCAGACCCAACGCCGACGCCTCACCTTTATCCCTTCGTACCTCTCCCAGTCCAAAACCGCAACTAACCAAGTCCCGTCGGCATCCTCCTCCACCGCCCCCTTTCTCCTCCATCATTCCCTCTCTACTCCGCCCAGCCTCCCACCACTGGAAACTCCTTCCCGCACCTTCCCCAAAGCACTCCAGCAACTCAAGGTTTCCTCCTCTCCCATTAGATCCAAATTTAGGGAGGTCATCCATTGCTCTATATCACCTATATCTAAAGCCTTCCTCTCTCTCACTAAGTCCATGCCCAAAAACCCTCTATCCCGTGAACCCCCATTCCCTTTATCAATTATTTCAATTTGTATTTCCTACATCCACCCACAGCCTTCAGTTGGGATCTCCACCAACATAACTCGTATCTATATATATGCTCCCAAAATTCCTCTCCCTCCCAGCACCTATTCCCTTTACCGCGAGTCTACAACCCTAAATCTTCCCTCCACCAGCCTCCCTTAAGGCCCACCAAGTCATAATCAGCCCAGATCCACACTCCCGTCTCCCTCCCCGTTCGCTACGACCTTGGATGCCCGCCAACTACCGCCTTTGCCGCCGCCTGTGTGTGAATTGTGGTAAAGTCTTGTTCTTTATTGTTGTTTATTTAGCAACCCATACTATAGTGGATATCTGTTTTATTTTGCTATTAGTTCATTTGCTTTTACAATTTGCGAGGTTTATTCTGTGAATGCTTAAAATTATTCGCACCTCTATCGTTTGTAAAATTGGTATTTTGTTTTCCTTTAATTAATTAATTGTGACTGCTCGTACCCCTGCTGATAGTACCTCAAGTCCGATGACCTACCACTGCATCAAATTGGTATCAGAGCCCTAGGTTAGAGTCATTTGCATGCTACGTAGTGGTAGAGACTATCGTCAATCCATATCGAGTCTTTAGGTTCATTTATGTCGAGTTATCGTCGTCGTTCGTCTCCTCTATTTGGGGATCTCGAGTCCACCTATTGCCGATCTTATACAGCCCCTTTAGAAAAACCCTCATATTTTCACGATAAATATTATCGCTCATCACACACCACTCCTAGAGATTGGGTCGACCCCTCGACGCAACTCCATTATGCTAGAGGCGATCACCACGACGAGAGGTCCTCATGTTATTGTCATTACACCCCTCCGAGACTTTATGATGATAAAGTTGAATATCGCTCAGGTCATCATCGCTACATATCTCCTCTAGTTGGAGGAGTCTGATTTTGGATATGTGCGACCGCCACTGCACGATCACATGGCCCTTACCCACCCACGAGCACAATCTTGATTATGTTAGGAAGTACCGTCTAGATGATCATCAGGAACCCTATAGAGATCACCATCGCCAAGATCACAACACACGTGAAGACCCTCCTAGTGTTCCGCAAATAGAGTTATCTGAGGCTGAATTTCAACAATTAGTTCTTGATCGCTTCGATCTCCTAGATACTCAATTTGATCACATAAGATCTACTTTAGGAAGAAAGCCAAGGAATTTGGGTCAAGCCACCGATACATCTTATAGTGCTCCTATTGATTGATATTAGAGACCTGACACCTGATTTTCCACTTCCTCTTTTGACATGGTTCCGTGTCCATGTGATCTTGTTGTTGAATCTGATCATGACCTTATGATACAGGTGGAGAGCGATATTAGTATGACTAGTGAGCGTGGTCGCGTGAGCGAGGTTGAGCAACTCAGTGATACTGTGATGGTATATCCATCCTTCACACCTCACTTAGACCTAGTGTCCCCAATGGGCAGGAATCCAGTTCTCGACACTATACGGATTGACCCACACTTGAGTCTGGGCACTCCCTACATTTCCCTTAGTACTATCTCGAAGTCACATCACTACTGAGAGCCGAGAGCATAGGGTTGACTTCAGGATGATTGCTTCACTCACTTATGAGAACATTGACTTTGTTGTAGGTGACCTACTTGTTCCCATCGACACTACCGTTATTAGTGTTTTCCTCTTGGTGGGCCATCATGCCATTGTTGACCTCCCCAGGATTAAGTCCTTGAGGGGCTCATTTGACGAGCTTCTGTGCTTGCACTTTAGTGATGGGTCGTGTATCCGCACTAGTGATCATCTCACACATGATGACTTTTGGTATACACCCCCTAGTGACCCGCCTGATGGGCTTTGTCATTTGAGAGGTACCCTTCACACTCGTGCGTTGCACTATTCTGTCACCATCTACGACATTCCTTCAGGTGATGATGTTATTTACACCAAATATTTTCATCAACCACCTTTGTATCGTTTAGGAGATATTTGGCATATCTTGAATCCGCGACTCACTGTCAATATCTCATTTAGTCAGTTTGGTGGTCCCCATACACTTAATGAGTTTTTCTACACTCCGCCCAAGAAACCTCCAAATAAACCACCCATCCTTAGAGACTTTCATTGCTTACTTTAAGTATGTGTCTTGTCAGTTTGTTGTGTCAGTCGTCAGTCATTTGCGTCTGTTGCATAATATGCATGATCATTCACATATAGTGCTCGACTCTCCCATGTTGCATGATTTGAGTCCATCGTATGATCCACATCATTCGCAGGAGTTAGCAGAGTCTTTCATACAACCTGTGCATGCACTCCATGAGTTGGTCCGAAAAAAAATTGTAGCTTGTAATGATTATTATAAAAATCAAGCAGACCTTCACGAGCGAGAGCAAATCTTTGAGACGGGAGAATAATTATTGATTCACATTCGATCTGAGAGGGTCTCCGCCAGGACCAGCGAAAAAAGTAAGGCACGCAAAATGGGCCCCTATATAGTCGTACAGCGGATTGGTACGAACGCATATGAGATAGACATCCCTCATGGTATGAGCATCAGTCGAGTATTCAACGTATAAGATTTGACTCCTTACTACGTGGAGCACATGTATGTGGATCTCTTTTCCACACCTCTACCAGAGCCTTCTTTTCTCTTAGCCCCTCTACCTGAGCCTTCACCTCCAATTGCCTCCATCAGTCACTCTTTGTTACCACTTGCAGAGTTGCGCCATACAAATTACATTGCACCATCAGTGGTTCCACCGACACTGCAGTCAGACAGAGATGCATTATGGTCAGACGGAGATACATTATTGTCAGACGGAGATGCATCACAGCCAGGGTGACCAAGTTCTACAGACGATGTTCTTCTGATCAGTGGTTCCACCAAGTTCACAGCCAGGGCGACCACGACTACTACACCGCGGGCGGGCGAGATATTGTGCGCTATCTTGTCCGTTGGAGCGGTTGGCCACTACATAGTATCACTTGGATATCTTCAAAAGAGCTCGAGAGACTCGCCTCTTGGCTACACAGTGAGGATGACCATCTGCACTCACCGGAGATGAGTGCTTTTAAGCCCGGGGAGTTGACGGCGCACAACGACCGACACGTGCATATTCCCGCAGGAGGCGGTGATCCGCTGCCCAGATGACGGATTAGAGTCCGCGGTTGTGTGCGGATGGTCGATCCGAGTCGAGTTCATATATGAGTTTTATATTTTTGAGTTATATTTTGCCCCTGATCAAGCCAAACAGCGTGGGCCGTCCGATTCGGGTGGTTTTATTTATGTTGTTGCAGCAGTTATCATTAGGGCTTTAAAAAAAGAGGCAATCAGCGATTCATTGGGGGTATCGTGTGTTTTTGGAGAATACAGGAACCGCCCGGTCACTGCTTGGGTGCGACGCCTAAGCCCTCCGCCTTATCCCGCTGGTGCGACGCCGGCCTCTGCTCCCGTTCCCCTCCTCCCAGTCCAAGCCCGCCCCTGTTACCTCCGTCCCATCCGCCCGTCATTCTTCCCGCTCAGACCCGACGCCGACGCCTCCCCTTTCTCCCATCGTCCCTCTCCCAGTCCGAAACCGCAACTAACCAAGTCCCGTCGGCATCCTCCTCCACCGCCCCCTTTCTCCTCCGCCATTCCCTCTCTACTCTGCCCAGCCTCCCACCGCCGGAAACTTCTTCCCGCACCTTCCCCAAACTACTCCACCAACTCAAGGTTTCCTCCTCTCCCGTTAGATCCAAATTCCGGGAGGTTATCCACTGCCCTATATCACCTACATCTAAAGCCTTCCTCTCTCTCACTAAGTCCATGTCCAAAACCACTCTATCCCAACCCGTGAACCCCCATTCCCTGTAGCAATTATTTTCAATTTGTATTTCCTACATCCACCCACAACCTTCAGTTGGGATCTCCACCAACAGAACTCGTATCTATATATATGCTCCCAAAATTTCCCTCCCTCCCGGCACCTATTCCCTTTATCGTGGGTCTACAACCCTTAATCTTCCCTCCACCAACCTCCCTTAAGGTCCACCAAGTCATAATCAGCCCAGATCCACACTCCCGTCGCCCTCCCCGTTCAATACGATCTTGGATGCCCGCCAACAACTGCTTTTGTAGCTGCCTGTATGTGTGAATTGTGGGAAAGTCTTGTTCTTTATTGTTGTTTATTTAGCAACCCATACTACAGTGGATATCTGTTTTATTTTGCTATTAGTTCATTTGCTTTACAATTTGCGGGGTTTATTCTGTGAATGCTTAAAATTACTCACGCCTCTATCTTTTGTAAAATTGGTATTTTGTTTTTCTTTAATTAATTGTTTGTGACCTACCACGTGCACCTGTTGTTAAGCTTATAATAATTAATTATTTGTTGTAATTTTACGGGCCGCTCTTGCACCATATTTAGGACTGTATTTAGAGTGTCCACCCCGAGTCTTTCGACGTACCACTGCATCAGTAAGCATGATCTAAGTAAAATTAAAGACAAATTGCTTCAATTAGACCTTCCGTGAATAAATCTTTCAAATAGAATTAAAATTGAGCAAATTCTTTTCAAATTGGGCCTTTTCATAAAATAACAACAGAAGAATAATATTAACTTTCAAATTAGAATTTACGCAGGTAATTTTAGTCCGGCGAAGAGAAAAGAGGTCTGATTTGAGGCTGGAAAGCATGGTTCTGGGCTGAAAGAGGTTTCACGTCAATAATTATAACTGTGGATGAATTTGGCGGTTTGAATGTTAACAGGAGGCTTGGGACATTGGGCGGATATTAGTCATTTGTGGCGTCTGGCAGCAGTTTTAAGAGGTAGCCGGGGGCTGGATTTTGAGGAATCAGAGGTGGTTATGGGCAGTTATTAGTGGGGAGGGGTAGTTCTAGGCAGTGAAAAGGTAGTCATCTTGCCTTCAGTCTCAGGGTCCATGAAATCGGCACCGCGGGAAGACTAACGGAGCCCAGAAATTCTCTTCAAAATCTGGGATGTCTGAAAATCAGCCCGTAGACCCCATTTATATAGATTTAGAAACCAATACAACTGTCAAAATCTTCTGGAACATAAAAACACTCAATTTGCCTGAATTAAACATGTTTTGAACGCGACTACCGGCTCAGATCGTTTACCCTATAATCTTTACCCCGCCTACGGCTTATGTAAACTCATGCGGCCTCCAGTAATTGTCGGCCTGCACTCGATCCGTGATCCCCGTCAATACTTTTTCAACCGTGTATGTTTTAACTAAGAACAAAATTACAAATCTGCCCCCTTGGCCCTCGTCAATACCCTGGGTATGAGAGATGGTTTTGTTGTTAGTTTGATTAATGTGGTTGAAGATCCTGTGATTTGTGCTGCTGAAGCCATATACTAAATCCATCGATGCTTGCAGTTTGTCGACGAGAAAGTCCAGTGGCTGCACATCGACATGGCCGGCCCCGTCTGGAACGATAAGAAGCGCACGGCCACAGGGTTCGGGGTCTCCACCTTGGTCGAGTGGGTCGTCAAGAATTCTTCTCAGTCCGAGCTCGAGCCATCGCCCATCGCCCATCACCCATCGCCCTATGAAAGGGCGGCCTGATCGACTCGGGATAATGTCGTCCCATTCTTATGCCATGGGAAGGCATTGTAATTTTAATCTTGTTTTTTCCCTGCATTTTTTGTTTGAAATCTGTTCATGCTCATTGAGGGAAGAAGATGGACTTGTGTAATAATTACATAATTTTGGCTTGATTCCAGTTTATATTTTTTCATTTTCTTCCTATTTACTATATTTTTTTTTCCATCTGTTAGATTTTTTTTTGAAGGGTAACCTTGGCTCACCTGTTGAGGTGTTCTCGTGTGACCTTGAAGTCACGGGTTTGAGTCATGAAAACAGCTTCTTTCAAAAATGCATGGTAAGATTTGCCTACATTTCATCCTTATGGTGGAACCCTTGCCCGAACCTTCACTGTGCAAGGGATGCCTTTCTACGCCCGGCAGCGCTTTTTATCTGTTCGATTTTTTTTGTTGTATTTTTAAATGATATTTTATATGTATTATTGTAATGCATGATTTATAGGAGATGAGTATGATAAGGAGACAATTCTGAGCTTATTAATTTTTAATTTACTTTCTTCTTTATAGAAGCATGTTAGCGCACTATTCCTCTGTTTTCTAAAAAAATGGTCATGAATGATAAAACCATCCAACCTATATTTATCTGTTAGGCATTGTGAGAGTTGGTCACTAGGCATGTTAGACTTGGAATGAAACAACAAGGAATGATATGTTGTACTGAAGACATTAGTGAGATTTTGACACAAGATAGAGCACAATGGCAACAAAGGATCTGTATAGCTGACTCCATTATAGTGGGATAAATTTAAAAAAAAGGAAAAAAAAAGGCTCGAGTTGTTGCAATCAATTCTTACTACTTATCTATACTTAGGACTATTCATAACTAATATAGTTTGTGAATAATTGGAGATTTGATTGATGAAAAATTCTTTAAAATTTATATTTTCAAATCTGAATTTGTATTCAAGTAGTTTTTGAACGAGAATAATTTTATTCTCATTTAAATAGTTAAATATGTAGTTAAATAAATTATATATATATATATGTAATTAAATATTATATAATTTAAATTTTAAATTTGAATTTGCATATCAGGTCGATCCGAATTTGAATACGGCTATTACAACACTCAGATGAGAAGACGATCACCATCTTCACAAGAATGATGGAAGTGACCACCTATCTTCTACAGAAAAATACTAGGAGATGGTGTTATAGAGAATGAGTTCATTTCGCCGGGTTCGGCGGATGGAAGCATCGCCGGACAGAATTAATGGTGCATTCCATTGAGGGTTTTGAAGCCCGTGGTTCAATCATCATACATTTAGCTTCTCCTTGGTTTTTTGTGCAGATGACATGTCATCTGCATCAATCTTTCTTGTGTTGATGATCAATGCGGCAACTGGCATTGGCAAGATTGCACTAGCCATACAATAACACCTTCAGAATTAAATACAAGAAATGAAAACCGAGCATTTAAACTCATTCAAAGGACGGCCTGTAATAAATGGCAGAACTGTCGAGATTGAACATGAGGCTCGGATCACACTTTCATTATTTCAAGTGGAGGTCTTCATTTCACATCACCAGCGAATTCCAACTAAAAATCTGCCATCTAAGCCACTGAGGTCTGAGCAGCACCACTAGAAATTTTAAAAAAACAAAATGTCATGCTGCATCATCTGGACTAGGGTTTCATTTGGCGCGGCTTATTTGCTCAGGTGAGTTTGATCAAAAACGGCATTATCATAAAATTTATGTTTGGCATGAGTTTTTTTAGGTGAAATCGTGCATTCACGATCGACGGTTCATGACCACCGCGTTCATGACCGCCACGCCAAACAAGGCCTAGGTCCCTTGAATCTCTAATTGGCCTGAGCTGATGAGCCAGATGCATCCTTATAATATAATTACTGTATCACCACCATCAAAAATGAATTGGAGGGTTAGGATGAGGCAGAGGTATGGTAAATTTTAGGGGAACAAGCCTGTTGTTTCATTCATGCCACGCAGGCCTAGGTCCATTGACTTCTCCCTACTACCCGCAAGGTGACTACCTCTGCGGACGTCACTTTCCGCGAAAATCTTCCCTTCTTTTCTGCTCTGCATATCGCTTCTGGTCCAGAGCCCGTCGTTCGTCTTGTCATCTTTGCTCCCCGTTCCTCATCATCTCCTGCTCCTGCACCGCCTCCGATCCATCCACATCCACCTGTTATCCGGGTCTATTCTCGTCGCTCTCCTCATCCCGTTGCCCCCTGCAGTCGGCTTCGACCTCTGATGCTCCACTACCTGCTGCTCCGGCTCCCGCATCCACCGCTCATCCGATGGCGAATTATGTCTCTCTACATCACCTTTCACCGCCACTTCTTCACTTTGCCACATCATTATCCTTTGTTTCTGTCCCTAACTCTGTGCAGGAGGCGCTTCAACATCCAGGCTGGCGGGCTGCCATGGACGAAAAAATGACGGCTCTATGGGCCAACCAGACCTGGGTCCTTGTCCCTTTACCTTCCGGGCAACACCATGTTGGGTGTAAATGAGTTTTCGTCATCAAACAGGCTCCGGATGGCACTATGGCTCGACTGAAGGCCCGACTTGTGGCCCGTGGCTTCACTCAGCAGGAGGGCCTTGATTATGAGGAAACCTTCTCCCCGGTGGCTAAGCTCAACACCGTTCGGGTTCTTCTCTCCGTGGCTTTTTTGAATGGAGATCTTCAGGAAATCGTCTACATGCGCCAACCGCCCCGGTTTGAGACCACGGGGGAGTCTCGTGTGTGTCTTCTCAAGAAATCCATCTATGGTCTCAAACAATCCCCTCGGGTGTGGTTTGACAAGTTCAGCAAGGTGGTTCGGGACATGAGTTTCACTCGGAATTCTGCATACTTCTTCCTATTCACCCGACACCGGGCCACTGGAACAGTCCTTCTGTTGATTTATGTTGATGACATCCTACTTACTGGGGATGACTCAAAGGGGATTCTAGAGGTCAAACAGCATCTGAGCACTGTGTTTCAAGGTTTAATGTTGATAGGTGCGGTCTAACATACCGGGGGCTATTTGATTCCTAACAAGAGGGAGCAAACACGTTACAGTCGTGTGCGATAGTTCCACATGCCACAACACGTTCCTTGCCAGGCTCCTACGTCATATTCGACGCTTCGACTGAGTGAAGCATACCGAACCATGTTCTTTCAGAGGGTTCAATATCGGCCCTAGGCCCCTAACTTCCACGTGCAGATTTGCGTAGGTGTAACTATGTCTTCTTCTATGCCAGAAATGATCCAGATGACCCAATGTTAGATGGGAAACATTATCATCAGGATTCCTTTGTGTATAAATTGTTGAAGATATTTAGCATGTTATTATCATTTAATTCAATTAGTATGTGGTGAGTTTAGTCCCACATCGTGGGTCAAGAATTATGTCAATTGTAATGATATAAATACCCCCCCCCCAAATCCCCTATGTGAATGACCTTATAATTTCTTTTCTATTATTTTTAACATAAACAAACTTGTATCATTTGTGCATGGGTGACTGTACTTTAATTATTAGTAACAGATAATATGAATTAACCAAGCATTTACATGAATAAATTCAGAACAGCAGATCCTGTAGACCAAAATGGACAGGAACAAACCACATTCCTTCATTTAATTGCAGAACAAAATCAATTTTATTTACAAATCAGCTGCTTGGCTAGAATCATCCTATTTAGATATAAACATTATCAAGATTCATGTGGTTGGCTGAAGGCAAACAACCCTCTGCTTATTATGAGAGGAGTGCTATCGTTATGACGCGACTCGAGAGCGAATTTCACGTGCGACGATGCTCCGGAAGCTAGCTGTCCCTCTTTGTATCGACCCCACGTCACTATGTATAAACCCGCGATGATTAAAAACCCTCCGATAATACTGCAAAACCACTTTAAGATCATCAATATGAATATATAGCTGAGACCTCCCTCCAATTTTACATTTTTACAAATATCTGCACTCTAAGTTTAACATATATATATAGGGGAGACTTTGCTGATTTTAAAAAGTAGGAAGGTTAATGTATTTAAGCAATATATAGAAAAGAGCAGGATAGCAGCACCTTCCAGCGTAAATGGGGCTGCCAAGGAATAACCTGGACAGCAACGACGAGACGGCGGGTTGAAGCGGAATGTATAGAGCGACGAGGGCAGGCCCTATGATCTTATTCGACCAAGTCAGCAGCCAATAATTCAGAGCCGATGCGATAATGCCCTGCAAAGACACAATGTTCAGTATGGACAAACAAAGACGCGAACGCCCAACATAAGGCAGAGAGTTTTTTCTGAATAAAAAGCTTAAAAGGAAGACATGATTTCACTTATGTGGCTAAAAAAATTTTATTATGCAAATTAAAATAATTCATTCAAATGAAGAATAAATGGGACCTGCTCAATATGCTTATAGAGCCAAGAAAATAGCCCTCCTACGGTTCTATTTGGGACAATGGTGACATTTGAGTGGTGGCAAACTGACGAAATTAAATTATGGCAGTAAATATAGCAGCGGCGGTTTACCTGCAATTTAGGCTCCGTTTGGGGGGACTTATTTTCACCGGTCAAGCGGTTACGGCCGCATGAATCGGATCTTAATTAAGGTCCGATTCATGCGGCCGTAACCGCTTGACCGGTGAAATTAAGTCCCCCCAAACGGAGCCTTAGACATTGGGGACAGTGCTTAACCCTAGTTTTTGAGATCGATGCATTCATGAGGAGACCTTTGTTGTGGCAAAGTTTATGCCTAAAACATCATTTTGAGACAAGATTATTCAACCACTACTGCATTTTCACCACTATGTTCACCATTGCCACCCAAATAGAAAGTTAATCCACATGTATGAGTTTACAACCCAGAAGGTGAGTGTCAGCTTGGCCCTTGCGCTTGTTAAGTCGGCATTCCTAACCAGTTCTATGCTCGTAATCTCTAAGGAGTGATGTAAAAATTCGACCTTCAGCTTGTTAAAGATCCATATGAAAACTAGAGCCAAAAACACATAAAAGGTGCTAACATCAGAGAAAATGAGGAGGTTGATTTCAATGGCTGCAATATTGTTTTCCACTTTTAGACAGACCAACAATAAACCCAGGACAAAGTCTTACAAGAGATATCAAAAGGCTAATACCATGTTTCTATTCCCGGGAGAGCTAAAATATGAAAAACCAACTTAATATTGATAACTCACTGCATATAGAACTGCAACAATTTCAGACTCTGTCAACATCCAATCTGCATAGTTCGTTGTTGTGAAAATTCCTGATAACAGCATCAAAAATGCCCCAAAGAAATAAGAGTATGCCGTCACAGACAAGCTGGCCGGATATTTTGCCAAAACTGGAGCCTGAAAGAGTTGTAGGACATAACAAAAATGAAAATCAAGACAGAGAGAAGGAAGATAAAGACAAGGATAATTGAAGTTCCCATTGCATCCACAACAAATCAACCGAAATGCCGAAAATAGTTTAATGGGGGTTTTTAATGTACAAGACCCAACTTTATCAGCTTTAAGACCTAATCTTACAACTTTGCCGAATTGATTCTTAAAGCAACAGCAGGATCGAGGCTATTTCTCCTTTCACACAACAACACCACAAATAACTACTTTTATTATGATGGATCAATATGTAAGGACGTTTAAAGCTAGCTGCACAACAAGAAATATAAAAAAATGATGGACAAATCCCTATCAACAAATCACTTTTCCCAGCAAATGCAGTTGCATGGTATGCATGCCTTCAATGAGTAGAATGATAGATTTATTTTCATTCAAAAAACAACTCATGGGCGGTGATAATATTTATTGGCATGATGATTTGTGTTTCTGTCATGGACAAGCCCTTAACCAGAGTTGGACCATTAACAAGGATCCACTTGGAGAGGAGGAAACACGCGGGATCACTTAGGCGGGATAGTGAGACTCATCGTCCTAGAAATTTTAATTATTGATTTAGCATTTTTAATCTTTTAATATGGTGCAGGCGGAATTGCAAGGGGATGTTTGCAAATAGTCTAAACTATGAATAGGGTAGTGATGAATGAGGGAGAGGGGCTTAACCTAATTCTCTATTCTCTCTTCTCACTTCTCCCCCCTTACCCCCATAATCGGTATGGTCAAGACTGGTTACTATCTTCTTGGCTAGGGAACACAACAGTTTGACCTCCAGCCTAAAGATTCCCACAAGTGTATCCTAGGGATAATGAGCTATGGTTGTAGTTTGATTAAAATGGAGCACTAACACCTTTGTGGCTCTATTATGGGCTCGCTAGTGACCGGAGGGTACAATGGAGCCAGAATCACGGCTGTCTAAGAGGGGCGTGTTCGGGAGGAGAAAGCTACCAATATCCATAAACAAGACAAGGATAGAAAGATTAATTCTTACTTATCATTACAAGAGCCAAAGGGTCCTTTAAATAAACTTATAAAGAGCCGTAATTGTAAATAAATCCTAACACTTGAACTTACTTGAAAACTACGACATAACGACATTGGACAACAACACCAAATGAAAGATACCATAATAAACCCCTAAGGATAATAACCAGGCACGAAGCCCATAACAAGTTCCAATTATCAATGGTTGACTGCACGTTCTAATACCTGCAAAGCGAGATAGATAGCCATACATAAACAATTTCCGATCAAACACATGACGCCAATGTGCCATTGTTCTATCCCAAATTCCATCAAACAAGATGCTAACCATCCAGCTGGTTCAGGCTGAGATCTGCCACTTACTTCACTGTGAGCTGACAGATCTAAGACACCATTTCCAAATATAGCTGGACCCCTGTATATGACCATCAATACAGCCCCCAATAAACATACAACTGCACCACCAATCTTAAGTTGACCTTCAACTCTTCCCAAGTTGACCACTTCAGTCCTGCGTCCATAACAGAAATTACAACAACTGAGACAAAGCAAGGAGAGAAGATGAGCATCGCGTTGACTGTGATGCAACTCACCCCATGATTGCAGCCAAAATGAATGTGAATACTGGCACCGCGGGTTGAATGGATGCAGCATATGTGGGATTCGTGTAGTTAAGACCAATCAGAAACAAAAGCTGATTCCCAAATATCCTGGAAGAGTTTTCAACGGTAGTTATTTCATAATCTGTGGAAGAAATTTCTTCTGTATCGGATAGCTGTGATGCATAACCTACCCAGTTAACCCTAAAACGAAGAACGATATGAGAAGACGACATGTTAATGGAGCTCGAATCTTTCTGCGTGATAAGATAGAACAAGGTGTTAGCAAAATAGTATGCGATTGATCTTCGAATGGAATGCAGCAGGTTAAGAAAGATAGGGAGGATCTACAGAAACAGATCATAAGAGAGAAGCGAACCTGTCACGGATGAAGGCGATTGGAGCGAGGATGGAAAGGGCGAGGAGATCACGGAAGACGCAGAACACCACCTGGTTTATTCCAACATTAAGAGCCAGCTTCGCGATTACGTGGTAGCCGGCGGCGATCACCTGAACTGCTGCCATCGCCGCGTGAGCCTTTGGCACCTCGCCTGCACCGCTGCCAATCACGGCCATCTCGAGCACATACACTCTGTAATCGCCTTTCTTCGATTCAACTGCGGGAAAATGGTGAGATGGTGGATGGATGAAGAAGGAAAGGAGCAGATCTCCTGTGTTTAGGGATTATTTCTTCGATGGAAGCCGCCGCCGTTATTTATTTGTATTTATTAGTGGCAAAAAGGTAAAATAGGTCAGTATCCTTACTGTATTTCAAATGGGGGTAATTGGCAAAGTGCACCCTTGAAATATCAGTTTTTGACAAAATGCATTCCGAAAGTTTAAAATTGGCAAAATTCACCTCCAAAATAATTTTTTTTGACAAAGTGCACCCTCAATAGGCACAAAAAATTGCCCAAAATATACACTCTAAGTTGCACATTGCCAAAAAAACCATTTTGAGGGGTGCATTTTGCCAATTTTAAACTTTCGGGATACATTTTGCCAAAAGCCTATATTTGAAGGGTGCATTTTGCCAAAAAAAACTTCAAATGGTGAGCACAGCCTCTGCGTCGATTTCTCCGTCGAAAAGGGAAGACGATGACGTCGTCGAAATGCTAGGTCGCCGCACTATTCTTCGTGAGGGAAAGGGAAAGGAGAAGGGTGAAGTGAGGCGTTTCAAAATGATAGGCCCCTGAAATCCTCAAGTCAAATCAGGATTATCTCGGCCAAAGGCACAAAGATAAGCCGACTTGATCAAACGAACAGCCTGCTTCAAGTCGCGCTCACCTCAAAGGCCGGAAATCATTTTTAAAGGGGGGGCCAACCTAAACAAGGGCACCCAAGCACAAGGCACCCCTTATTTTTCCTCTTTTAATATAGTATAAATATAGAAGTAATAAATTTAGACAGATCATTCGTACCCTACAATATTAAGGTTTAGGGTATTGCCTTGGCGCACCCGTTGAGCTGTAGAATAAAATTCGCTTACATTTCATCCTTGTGATGAGACTTTTTCATGGGCCTCGCTACTTAGGGATGGTTTGTGACTAGTTGCCCTATTCTTATCCTACAATTTGCAAAGCATCATTTTACCCATGTTTTATGTTATCCTTGGCCAATGTATGGTGCTTTCTTTTCTTTAATTTCTGTATTAGGATTTGGATTCATGTTAAAATCTGTACCAAAATACACACTGATAACAAAATTAAAGTAGTTAAATATATATTAATAATTTGTGAACTATTCAGAAATCTAAGGAATAGAAACATTAATATTTGGATGAATCTTATCAAATCTATTATCAATTATTCACAAACTATTTGGTTTGTGAATAACCCTAATTATTTTTAAGCGGCTTATCACTTCAATTTTTCCAACCTATAGATATATTGCAAGTTGCAATCTTGGTCTTTCTCTGTGACAGGATTTTTTTTCATCTGGTGATGAGCTTACAAAGGAGCTTGTTTCGGCTTCGGAGGTCGAGGGAGAGAAATTTTGGAGAATGTGATTTACTAACAATCCAAGCTAGTACGGTAGCTTTGAAGTCCGTTTTTCTCTTAGTGGCAGAATTTTGAACGAGCGGAGTTCCGGCTCAACGAAGAATCTCTGGAAATCTGCATCTGTTACAAGGACTAATTGGATGCTACGAAGATCAAACAACACATTACAGCATTAGAGGATAGCTCGGAGGAGATAGAAGATGAGATGGACGCAATGAATTTACAAGATGATTGAAAAGCAAGCGCACATCTACTAACTGGCTAGCTGACTTAAAACTGTATTTTTGAGTTTTGTTAAATTAAGAAATATTGTAGTTTTTTTAATCAAAAATTAAAAATGATAATAAATTTCATTTTTTTCAATTAATGTAAATTGTAAATATTATTTAATATTAATAAAATTAAATTTTTCTTGTCCACGACTCCTAGCTAATTTTTTTATTATACTAATAAAATAATAAATATAAATTTATAATGTATGAATTTTTTAAAAATAATTTAATAATTAGTATTTTTAATTTTTTTTGTAAAAATAGCCCGGCCCGGCCCGAAGGGCCGGATGAGCCCCTTCCCGGGGCAGGGGCCCGAGCACGGGCCGAGCCCAGTTCACTAAAGCCCGGGTTCGTTGGGCCCGGTACCGGGCTGGCTCCTCTAAATTTAGAGCAGGAGAGAGAAGAACGGCATAAATGCAGGCTAAATTGGCGAACGGTTGGAGGGGTTTTTGTGGGCAAAAATGACGATTTGGCAATTTTACAGATTGATTGGAGATGCTCTAAGGACTTCATAGTAATTAAAGGAAAATATTAATGGACGGTAGACAGGGCTCTCTGATTCTTTAGTTGCATGGAGTGTCATCCACCATGTTGTGTTCGTATCAGTTAGCATGTTAATATTTTTCTCGAGCAACTCCTTACAAATTAACCAATACCTGGCTGTCATCCACCATGGAGAGTCATCCCTTTGGCACGGCAGTGGCGGTCTTGAACGCGGCGGTTACGGTTATGAACTGTAGTTCGTGAACTCCATTCACTTTTGTGTTCAAAACTAGTTTTATTTTTTTGGTGGTCCTCGTAATCGTCGTCATGCCAAACATAAATTGTCTGATGCCAGCGTTTTTGTCCAACCACACCGGAGCAAAAACGTCGTGCCAAACAGAGCCAATGTAATGCCCTGGTGTACTGTGGGTGCACTGCAGGCCTACAGACCAATGAACCCAATCCCTCTCCACAGATCTAATTGCCCGCAACCGTTAATTTCAATGACGGGCTGTGACGGCTGGGGCTTCAACCCCAGAGATAAGTGATCGCTAAACTAGTCCAGTTGTTAAATCAGTATAGAATAAAGTTCTCAGTTACTTATGCTATGAAAGTGGATATATAATTTAGGGTTTATCATTTGCCATTGATGCAAGCAGTTGTTAAACATCTACAGGATTTGGGGTTTCCTCATTAGTTGAGTAGATCATCAAGAATTCCTCGTAGTTTGTGGAGAAGACGCTCAATTCTCTCGGGATTATCGGGTGCGGAATAATTCGGCGGTCGGGTTGGCCGGCGAAGACGGCCGCCGCTTTCAATCTATTTTCCCTGTTTTTTTTTTTGAATTTTGAGCAAACATTCTACTTGAGACATGGTTGAGAGAGATCTTGGCAAAGTGCATGCCCTTTGAAATTGTAATGATAAATTTTCCTTTGGTTACAGTTTATATTTTCCTGCATGCAGAACTTCATCCGTGAGTAACGATCTTCTAAGCCTTCAATCATTCGCCTCAAACGCCGTAGAATCGCGTGAATAATCAAATTTAGGTTCCGTTTGGGAGAACTTATTTTCACCGGTCAAGCGGTCACGACCGCATGAACCTGATCTTAATTAAGATTCGGTTCATGCAGTCGTGACCGCTTGAACGGTAAATATAAGTCCTGCCAAATGGAGCCTTAGAGACTCGGATATTGTTGGAAATTTAACCAACTTTGTTTTAATAACTATGAGGATCAGAGCGGGCATTTATGGTGAGCATACATAAATCACACACAAATCAGTGGACACTTTTTTTATGTGAAAATAATGGCCTAAGCAGAAATTTTTGTAAGCATAATACTAATTTATTAAAAAAAAAATCAACAGATATAATAAAATATTTATATTATATTAATGTCGTACCAATATTTTTTAAGGCGATTGTTAACCACAACTCCTTATTGGCTAGTCATACTTTAAAATCTCCTAATTTTTCGCATTTTTTTGAAATATGTCTTGTACATGCAATTTCAGGAAAAAATTTCAACACGAAAGTTGTAGATCTACAACCTCGATGAGATCTACAACTTTCGTGTTGAACACTTTCCTGAAATTGCATGTACAAGGCGTACTTCTGAAAGACACAAAACCCAGGCATATTTCCAAAATACGTCTGTACATGCATTTTTAGGAAAAGTGATCAACAAGAAAATTGTAGATCTTGACGAGATCTACAACTTTCGTGTTGAGCATTTTTCATAAAATTGCATGTACAAGGCGTATTTCAAAAAGACGCGAAAAATTATGAGATTTTGGGGTGCGACTCGCCAATAACTAATTGGCTAGTCGCAATCCCCTTTTTAAATGGAATTTCTTATAATATTTAAATATAGAAAACATGTCTAAATTTTTAATACCATTTTTTGAACAATATGTCTACATTTAAAAATATATATACATTTTTAGTAATTTTTTTTGAACAAAAAAATTTCGCAAGATTATGATATCACAAAAAATTGAACCCATAACCTTCCCCTCAAAGCAATGAGAGAATAAACACTATGCCTACCCTGTTTTATTCAAAGTTTAATGAATAATTACATTACATAATATATATATATATATAATATAAGTAAAATAGAATTTTAATTTATTTTCAATTAATGAAAAAAATATTTATTTAGCGTGGCAAGAAATTTAATAAAAGTCAAGGGGCTTTATTTTGATAAAAGTTATTAAAAATTAACTTTACATGTTATGCAAGAATTTTTTTTCGCCATTGTTAACTGCAACCCATAATTGGTTCGTCGCAGCTCAAAATCTCTCAATTTTTCGCGTCTTTTCGAAATACGCATTGTACATGCAATTTCAGGAAAAGTGTTCAACACGAAAGTTATAGATATCAACGAGATCTACAACTTTCGTGTTGAGCATTTTTCCTGAAATTGCATGTAGAAGGCGTATTTCGAAAAGGCGCGAAACTTGTGCATATTTCCAAAGTACGTCTTGTACATGCATTTTTAGGAAAAGTGATTAACACGAAAGTTGTAAATCTCGTCGATATTTACAACTTTCGTGTTGAACACTTTTCCAGATATTACATGTACAAGGAGTATTTCGAAAAACCGTGAAAAATTAGGAGATTTTACAATGCGACTGGCCAATAACGACTTGCTGTTAACAATCACCATTTTTTGGCATATTAATATACTATAAATAGAAGATGCATATTATGGTTTGGTGTACAGACAGATCACAACAATATCTATAATCAAACACAAGATCAGTAGCATGTAAGGCTATATGTGGGAGTCCGTTTTGACTCCATTCTATTCTAAACGGACCAGAGGAAAGGTGTTTGCGAACAACTAAAATGTTGTCATTTTAAAACGGCTGTTTTAAAACCTACTTTTTCCTTCGTTTTAAAAAAGTCGGAGAGACCTTCATTCTCCCTTTCAAAACGATCGTTTGGAATATTTTTTAAATTTAATTTAATTTTATTTAATCAATTTAACTCTTATAAAAAAAATAATTATATCCATAAATTTAAAAAAAAATCACAAACATAATACCCAATTTTGTTTTGTAAATTTTAGAAAAAATTTATCCTAAATAAATAAAATTCATATGAAGATAATTTTGAAAATAATTTACACCGTCACCCAATTGGAGATTACTCAAACAAAACTTCAGTTTTAAAACCACGGTTTTTAAAATAGAGTTTAGCATCTTTTTTTGAACTTCCCCTTTTTAAAAGGGCACCGGTATCCCAATCAGAGACTAAGGCTCCGTTTGGTTGGGCTGTTGCTGATGGAAAGCTGCTGATGAACTGTTGCTGATAGAAAAAGTGCTGATTCTGGAAAACAGAGTTTTGTTAAAAAGTTGTTTGGATACAAAACGGAGTTTTAAGTGACAATTTTTTTCTAATAAAAAAAATTGTAATCCGTGAGCTCGGAAATAGTAATTTGAAGTGCTTCATGATTTAAAATTCGTTCCAAATCTGCTACAGCTAGTATTCGAATTCTCTGTTTCACTTCCACATCTCATGAATGTTCAATGCATACTAGCTAAATAGAAAATTGTGTATAACATCTAGCAGATTGTCGAGTCCAACGAATTGCAGATCCCGATCAAGGATGAGAGAAATACCAAATCAAATCAAAACAGAAAGCAAATATGTATCAAGAGAGAAAGAGATCGAGTGAGAGAGGACCATGAGAATTCGGAATGCAGGGCGAGGAAGGAGATACGAGGAGAGGTGCGTGAGGAGAGCGATCTTCCCCTCTTTCTCGTCGCGCGAAGAAGAAGAAGAAGAGAGGTGCGTGAAGAAGAAGAAGAAGAAGAAGGAGAAGAAGAAGAAGAAGAACAAGAAGGAGAAGAAGAAGAAGAAGAAGAAGGGAAGGACGGGAGGCGGGAGATCGCCACGGAGAAGAACCGGCGGTTGCGGCGTGCGGAGATCGCCAGGGTTGCGGCGTGCGGAGATCGCCAGGGTTGCGGCGTGCGGAGATCGCCAGGGTTGCGGCGTGCGGAGCGCGAGGCTTGCGGCGTGCGGAGCGCGAGCTGTAGGGTTGCGGGAGAACGCCACGGTTGCGGCTGAACGCAACATTTTACAGCGGATCGTGATCAATAGAAAACAGCGGAATTTTAGAACCGGCGGTTCTTGAAACAGCAACGCCAAACATAACTTATGCATAAAATTGAGGTGCGGTTCAAACGCACCGGAGGCAAAAAGCCCAACCAAACGCTACCTAAGCGGCGGCGATAGGCTCGACCGGAACGGAGTACGGCGAATTCCAGTCGGCATCAAATATTTCCTGCAGCTGAGCAACAATGCCTGGATGGTATGTTCCGAAGCTCACGCCCGCGGTCGTGTAGAAATAATCCCACACGAGGTTGCTGGTTCCCACGTGGGCCCTCGTGTCACTGACAGCATACTTTCCGTGGTTGACACGCGTATAGGCCGGATATAGGTTTCCGGTCGCCGTTCCGTTGACTAAGGCGGCTCCGGTGTTGTTGAAGCCGGCGACTTTGAAGTATTTGACCTCAACTTCGCCACTGCATTTGTTGTACTTCGACGACGATCGGCATAGGACGTTCGAGTAGAGAAGAGATTTCAGGTACTGCTCCGCACCGTCAACGTTGTGGGCCCAGTATGCTACTAGGACTTTGACTTTCGCGTTCTTTGAGAAGACGACCTGTTTTTACATATCAATGGAGTTAGATAACCAAGTGGTTCTAAGTTGGTTGCTCAGATTCTAACAAGGTATGATCCAACGAGCCACAATTAAAAAAAAATATAGTCCCTTCTTGAAGGGGGAGTGTCATAAATTTAGAGCGGTGTTATGGACACACCTAAATTGGCTATGGACAACCAACGGTTATGTACAACCCAAAATGGCTATGTACAACCAAATCATACTATGGACAACCCAAATTGTTATTTGCAACCAATTACTAAAAAACAAGTCATTTGAACATGTAATTAATTTTAAAAATATTGGTGGTAGAAACTAATCCATTAAACTGTTTGTTACCAAAAAAATTACTCGGAGAAAATGGATTAACTTGGGGAAATCACCAAAATGAAAACAAAAAAATTACACTATAGAAGATTCATTTTGCACATAACTCAAATGAAAAAAAAAACCCTAAATCTGTGCAAAATGGATCATTTGGTTTAGGCTTATTGGGTTATTCATTTCTTCTCAAATGATTCGTAATGACATTGACACTTTCTGTTGAAAAAATCTCAATGCCTAATGCATTATCTGTTGAACAAATGGAAAAAACATCCAATATACATGCAGGAAAAAATAGCCTTTGGAGTTGCAGGTTAACAGCCTTTGGAGTTGTGATGGAGTTTCAGGCGAACTGGAACAAGCGATGGAGTTGCAGGGAAGAACAACCTTTGGAGTTGCAGGGAAGAACAACCGTTGGAACCATGGATGGCGAAATGTAATTTGGGGCGAACTGGAAGAACATTGGCTACCTTCAGATCTGCACCAAGAACCTAGATCGCCGGTTAGGCGGGATGGAGAAGGAGGATCGACTGGCCTTGACAAGCAGGCCAGGGTAATCGGAAGGATATTCCGAGAGGTTGCGGGAACGGTAGGAGTCGGGAAACCTGTTATTTTCCGACGCTGACACTGTGCGAAATCTCTGTTATCGGTTGTTTTCCGGCGGGCCTGGAGATGCATGGAGGAAACGACTACTGGAGGAGAAGAAATGTGGTGGAATCCACCGGTGGAGGAGGGTTCCGGGGGCGGCGAGGGTTCCGGGGGCGGCAACGCTTGACGATCGGGAATGGGGATGACGAAGGGAGCGAAAACCTAAATCGCGCACTCGGGGTGGGCTGTACCTAGCGGGAGCTCTTTGGTAATGAAATTGGGGGTTTTAGGTGTTTTATTTTTGTAGAATGATGTGTCCATAGCTAAATATGGTGTGTGCATAACACTGCTCTAAATTTAATCCCACATTGAGAAAGTTATGTCAATCTTCTGAACTTAATATAGACTTTAGATCCCTCCATTTATAATCAATTGATTTTATCTATAACCAAGTGGTTATAGATAACCCGAAACCCTAATCCCACATTGAGAAATTCAGGTCAATCTTCTGAACTTAATATAGACTCCAGATCCCTCCATTTATAATCAATTGATTTTATCTTGGTTTTGGCCTAGATGTTAATATTCCTACATGGTATCGGAGCAGGTTGGGCCGAACTGCCCCATCAAAATCATCTGATTTTAAGGAAAAAATATCTTCGGGCAATACCTTGGACTGCACATAACCGTTGTGAAATTGTGCGGCATGCACATAACCGAAGTCGGCATATAGTTATTGCCCATAGATATTGGATTCTAATCAATCGGTATTAAGTTGGACGCTCAAAGTTAGGCTCAAATGCAGTTTAATTCCCAAGTAAAAGCATAGTGATTTTTTAAGCCAACTTCCTTTGAACTTCCATGCTACAAAGATTACCTAAAACTCACAAGACTTCACAATGTATTTATATATACTATTGCATTAGGCAAAGTTTTGATCTTTCCATTTTACCATCCTAAAAATGTAATTTTTACAAATTCCTGGTGTTACTTCATTCATCCTAAAAATGTAATTTTTACAAATTCCTGGTGTTGCTTCATTCATCCTAAAAATGTAATTTTTACAAATTCTTGGTGTTACTTCATTCACTCCTGCGATTAGATTAGATAACGAGAGGGATAGAGGGTGTCGAATGAGAGAGAAAGTTTGGCCTATTTCGGAGGAGAGGGGGGATCGGGATACTTTTCATGGTGAGGATTGATTCCCATTTTTTCTAAAGGTGCATATTTTTTTGATTAAAGAGAAAATATAAAATAATGAGATTAGTGAATCTGTCAAATCAACCACATAAAAGAATTGATCGGGAATTGGACGGTTCAAAACCACCGCATGTGCGGTGCCAAATAGATACTATCCGATCAAATGGAGGATCCTAGTACAGGGGGAGAAAGAGAAGAGATATCGACAAATAGAGAGAGGCAGGGAGAGAGAGAGAGAGGAAAGGGGTTGATGACATAAAAGCGGTTAAAGCGGTTAAAGTTCCTTCGGTGAGGTCGGGCGTTCACGAACGACGGTTCATAACCACCGCATTCACGACCGCTACTGCGGTGCCATTTAATGCCGAGCCTAAGGCACCTCCGTTTGATCAGGGAACGTTCTGACTAAATAAATTTTTTTCCCCCGCTTCCACCGACCGTCAAGCGGTTACGACCGCATGAATCGGACCTGCTAATTTCGGCCTGATTCCGATGCGGTCTCCCTGTAACCGCGGATTGACGTCGCCATCCGAAAATAAGTCCCCCCAAACGGAGTCTAAATTTTCAGAAAAAAAAAACTTATATCTTGCTGCAGATATTCAAAATACAGAAGAGACTCATTTAATACTTCTCACTTTGGAATATCTGCAGGTCTCGATTCTGCATATGCCTCCCCTCCATAAAATTCCAATTTAAACCCCAACCAATTGGAAATTATTCATAGTAGAGGGGGGAAAAGATGAATAATTTGGTCACTTGACAGATGGATGAATAGTAGCTCAGTATTTGATTGGTGCGGTCCAGCGAGTTTGGAAAAAAAACACCGCTATTATAGAATGTATGTTTGGCATGATAGTGGTTACGGGCGCCGCCAAGAAAAAAAACTAGTTTTGAACGTAAAAGTGAATGAATTTTCCTAGGTGAGGTCAGGCGATCACGAATGACGGTTCATAACCACCGTGTTCACGACCGCCTCCTCCATGCCAAACAGCGCCTAAATCACAGAGATATCGTAACCTGAGAATTCTTAGTGCAATCAATTACAATTTAAAAAAGGAAAATTGCATACCTCTGATATTGCCGATGAGAGAGAAGGCCAGTATATCATCTGTTTCGTGTAACCGGACTGCCCGAGCCAGTCCATCGTATTAATTCGCACTATTTCGCCGGAACGCACGGACTTGATTGTCTCGATCCATGCTTGTTCGTCTGATTGCACTTGATCGAATAACAACTGCATCATTATCATCATTAGTCTTATTCCAACTACATGGTAGTAATTTTGTGAATCCCTCTTTTACATTTAACATTACGAGCATTATAAGTGATTCCAAAAGAATATCAAAAATTTGAGTGGCTAAAGCTAAAGCGGATACTTTCAAAATAATAGAAAAAAAACAATAACTGGAGCGGGAGAGTCGGAGTTGAAGAGAGGATTCCTCACTTCTTTTTCTCATTTCAAACTGTGCATGAAACTTTCACCTTGAGCGGCTTCTGTTTACTCAACTCTATTTTCACAACCCCCAACCTTATTTTGTTTTGGACATCGAAAATAAAAATAACAAGATCTCCGCACTTTCGGAGTTCCAAATTTAAAAAAAACGTGGAACAATGCTAGCAACACCATGTTCTTCTAAAAGAGTGAAATTTTAAGGTTCTGTTTGGGAGAGTGTCGGTTGTTGTGAACGCGACTATGAAATACTCATGACATTTTAGATTTGTTTAAACCCACGAGCGTCCAACTCGATACTAGTCACTTGTGTAGAGACCCACTTAGCCCTATAAAATCAAGAAGACAACTCATGATTCAAATTGTGAGACTAATATTGCAGACCAACCATAAAAAAACTCAACCATAGACAAGCCACATAATGGTTGGCCCCACCGGGAAAGTCCAGCGGTACAGGGTCAACGTCGACGGGTCCTGCGGAGAGTAATGCGAACAAGGCCAAAACGTCACAACAAGCATGCATGCACGGTCAAATATTAACAGTCGTGAACGTGCAGACCCCAGAAAGTGATTTTGGGCTAAAAAACTATCCCAAAAGTTCCAAACACAGATATACCGTCGTCACTGTGTTTCCTACAACTCTACATTGCTACCGCTCAAACACCACAATTATCTCAAACGGAGTCTAACTTACTTGAATCTTAGAACATGGAATAAACTTGATTTGCAAAGGCGGGATAGGAAACGCTATACCTCCGGAGGGGCAAATGAAAGATAGCATGCATGGTTGCTTGAGTTTTGCAATGAAGACGACGCATTGTAACCAGGGGTCGTTAGCGGAACAAGGAACATATCTGGGTCTGATAATATTGGATATCCATCTACATTCGGGATTTCAACGTAACGACGAAGAGGTGATCTGCGGGGACAAGCATGAAGAAATTTATATGAAAAGGGTAATTAATGGACCTCCCCTGGGACTTTGCATAATTACAAAGAACACTCCTCTAATTTTTGGAATTGCAAAAGTATCCCCAAGAGTTAACATTGTTCTTCTTTAGTACAAGAAATATCCCTTTTTGGAAGAGACGCACTCATAATGTATGTTAACTAAGAAGGGGTGTCTTGTAACATCATAAACTTAGAGGGTGATTTTTGTTATTTCGAGAAGTCGAGGGGTGGCCCTTGTAATTATGCAAAGTCCCAGTGGAGGTCCTGATAATTAACCCTAAAAAAACAAAAACAAAAACAAAAATAGGTGCCTAAACCCCATTGGAGGAATCAAATAGCTGATAAAAGAATATGAATCACATATTAACATCAATATAACTCAAAAGGATGAAATTTATTTATAAATGAATAATGAGATGTGAGGACTTCAATTATAAAAAAAATAGTTATTTATAAGAAGATAGCAATCACTACCTGCATCTATTTCTGGGTGGAATGAAATGAGACCAGCAAGGAAATTTTCGCAAAACCTCCCAAGTCTTATCCCAGGATGTCCTGGTGTAAGCTGTGGCATTCAGAGAGGATAACTTCCAAAGATTTTCAAAGTATATCCCCAACCTTTTAGCAATTTTAGGGCACCCTACAAGGTAGATGCCAACCTCTTTAACCTGAAGAAAGTGATGCCATTTCAATTATATGATTTTTTAATGTAATGCAAACTTTAGCCGAGATAAAAAAAAGGTACCAAGCGAAGCATACAAGAACAACACTCAAGCTTTTATCCCACTATAGTGGGGTTGGCTCTATGGATCCTTTGTCGCCATTGTGCCCAATATTTAGTCATAATCTCACTAATGCCTAAGTACATCATCTCGACATGATGTACTTACCAAGCAAAGCATAAATAAATAAAAAAATTGATGTTGAGAATCTCAATTGTTTTCGCATAAACAAATTCATGGAAATAACTCGACTGCGACTATTCTAAAAGTTATCTCGCACCAGCTAACAATGATCCAAAGATTGGAGTAAGGGAAAATGACCGGAGACGATAGATTGGAACCCCACGGCAACGCCCTAAGCAGGGTGCTCTAGGGAGAGCTACGAAATCATTCTAGGGTTTTAGGAGATTTCAATTGCTTCCCTTCATTAAGCACCAATGAATCTTTGAATACAACTCATACCAACAATTGCAAAAAAATCCACACAAAAAGACAAACTGCAAGCATACCCATCACACACTAAAAGATAAGATAAATTGTATGAAAGATTAATTAACCCATGATCAATGGACATATGTAAGTATGCTAAGTTACAGGTTGCACCGCTCTATCTTTTGAAGTTACAAAAACCTCCCTTGTAATTTTACATTTCATAACATGCATATGCAAAGATACCCTTGGAGGGGAGCCCCAGGAGGTATTTTTGTGCATCCGTGTTATGAAATTACAGGAAAATTTTTTGTAATTTCAAAAGATAGAGCGGTGCAACCTGTAATTATGCGACCCATGCGTGGGGGAGGTTTGGGTGATGTGTATAAATAGGATAAAAACTTTGAATGTGCAAGAAATTACCTGAGTGAGGGATTTCCAGTCATTGTTGGCAGATCCAATATATATGTCTTTAGAATCTGATATCCAGACTTTTGCATGTACAACTCCTGAACCCCACCAATCACCAAGCAGTAAGGTAACGCTGTGCACATTTGGCTTTCCTGAAGCTAGATCAGTTGGTTCTTGTGTGTAATCAGGATAAACTCCAGAGTGCTGGAGGAACCTAGAATAATGTTAGCTCGCGTGATGAGTTACATCACACAAATTTTAGGCAACATAGCTTATTTGAATGAATTTGGAGAAAGAAGATGAAGTTAGATGGAAGATCAAACATTTCTTGTCTCAATGCTCTATTACCCTAGCTCTTATAGCTTTGCTCTATTACCCTAGCTCTTATAGCTGTGAAAATAGATGAAGATTGAAGTTGGAGGAAGATGATAAAGTTGGATCGAAGTTCAAACATTTCTCAGTCTCATTGCTCCATTTCCCCAGCTCTTATAGGCTTGAAAATAGCCTATTTATTGAAATGCCTCCTTCTTGGGATCAACGGTTTGATCGGTGATGATTCTGGAATTACTCTTGTTCGTCAGATAACCCTTTCGATGATGATGACTATCGTTTGACCTGACGAACTATGGGATCTTGTTGTTTCTAATGAGAGAATATGTTACGAATATGGAAGAGGGTGAGGGATGAATAGACAAGAACACAACACCTATGTTGATGTCGGGACCGAGGCTATGAGGACGTAGATACCAACATGACGACGTACGTTCGCCGGTAGTACGAATGGGTATAGGGTACCTGTTAGCTTTATATTTTATTATGACATGCATTTTGGGTCGTGGGTTATTTACTGTTTGCCCTTGCGTGTGTTTCAAAATTGAGCACTATATAAACCTATGTATGTCTATCACTTGGTTTATCTTGGGGTAAGATCATTTTTAGAAGAGCCCTAGGGCCTGATTCTAATCCTCTCGTCTTCTTCCTCCTCTTCCCTCTCCTCCTCTTCAACCCTAGCATCTAATGGTATCTTTTTAACACTCGCTAGGTTATTATGATTTGAGATCCTAGACGTTGATTCAATCCTAATATTAGGAATGTGATCACTATGGGTGTTGTTAATGAATAAAATCACTTCGGATATCATTTCTATCGAAACTGAATATTTCATATATCTCAAGTGTTCAAATTCATGTTAGAATCTAATATTTGAATTCAGATTGGAAACAGCCTTTCATTTGTTGATTAAATTCATACTAAAATATCAAGTGATAATAAAAATGATATATATATATATATATATATCAATAATTCGTGAACATGGAAATTAATATTCATATTCAAATTTAACTACTGATCCAATCCAAATTAGAATTTGGATTCTAATCTGAAAAACACAAATTTGAACTAAATAGTTCATCCCTACCATCAAATATGCAGCAGGTTATCTCCTTTTTCAGAGGAGGAAAAAACTCTAGGAAATTGTTATTAAGGACCGCGTACAGTTCTATTTTTTGAACATGCCTGCAAGTCGTACATCCCATCCCATCTCCGCACACAGAGCACGGTCCATGTGCAGCTCAACTGGTGATGGAGGCCGGCGCAGAGTCCCTCTATTTAGTAGGTCGCGGGTTCAAATCCCCACCTCAACAACCCACTACACATGGGCCGCGCTCGTGTATGGAAATGGATTGGGGTGTAGGACATGCAGGCCTGTTCAAAAAATGGAACCATGTGCGATCCCTAACATAAAAGTGCAGCTCAACTGATGACAGAGGCTGGCGCAAACTCCCTCCATCTAGGAGGTCGCAGGTTCAAATCCTCATCTCAACAACCCACTGCACATAAACTGTGCTCTATGTAGGGAGATGGATTGGGATGTACGACCTTCAGGAGGCCTGTTCAAAAAATGGAACCCTACGGGATAGTAACATTGGTATAAAAAAAGTCCCTAACTTTAATGGCAATATCCCCCAAACAGATGTTAATTCAGTAAAGTAATGAAGTATAATGACACCTGCAATGCAAGTAAGAAGAAGGGGGGAAAAGATGGAGGAGAATAGATGAATGCCTGATGTTAACCGTCCTCTCCGCCGCCGCCTCTAATGCCTTATAAACGGCGCGGCCCTCGCCGGCGCCGAACCTCTCCATGTCCGCCGCAGAGTATCCATAGTCACCGGATTTCGGATTCTCCGGCTGCGACAGGAGCTGCCAGTACTGCGCAATCACATCAAGCCGCCGGGTCGCATTTCCGGCCAACCATCTCAGCACATCACCTGAATACAATTCAAACCCCTAATTAATTAAAAAAAGGATTCGGAATCCGCTTTGTGTGGGCACAGAGTGAAAGAAATTTTGGTAATTGGTACCCGTGTAGAGGACGCCGGGAACCCTAGCGATAAGCGGCATGTCGGTGGGAATGGATTGCACTAGCCAAGCCTTGCAGGAATCCGGCGAGGCTACGGCGATGGCCGGCGGCCGCGAGGGTCCCGCCAGGAGGAGGAGAAGCGGGAGGAGGTAGTAGATATTCTTCATATGGAGGGAATACGAGGCTGCCGGCGATTGAGTGGCCTGAGTGTCAGGGCAGGGGGCGGGTGTGTTAGAGAGACGATTTTTAAAGAATTTCAGAATATTAGCGCGGGGCGTTCAAGTAATCGTGTGGAATAAAAGCTTCAATGTTGACCATTCTTTGTCCATTATTGCATTATGTGGGGGGAATGGTTTTTTTTGGCACTTTGCACCTTCAAATTATTTTATTGTACACTATTACACCCCTAATTATATACTTTGACATTTTGCATTTCAAAACTGAAATTTTAGAGGTGTTTAGGTTCGAGCATTACCCAAAATGCTCATTTTGGCACCCTCGAACTATCTTATTTTGACTATTTGCAAAATATCAAAATAAGTATTTTGGGTGATGCATGTACCTAAATACCCCTAAAATTTTAGTTTTTGAATACAAAGTGTCAAAATTTATAATCAAGAGGTGCAAAATATCAATTCTAAAAATTCAAATGTCAAAATAAAATAATTGTCGAGTACGCAGCGTCACAACGACGTACGCCGAACAGTTTCTTGGATTTCTTCTTTCGCTACTGCTTAATTATTATTGTTTTTAATCAGCGGCGGTCATGCATTGTTCTGTTAAACGGAGAGAGAGAGATCACTCATAAAAGGACGGAACTACACACATTAAATACACCTAAAAGGCTAAAACCACAAAAAAGTGGGTCACACACACGATAAAATAAATTATTTGATTTTTTCAACATCTTTTGGTTTTATGTATAAAATAAATTATTTTATTTTGTATGTTCTTCCATTTTTGGGATTTTTAGGTATACTTTAGGTATGTATAGACTTTTTTGTGTATACCTAAAATTAAATTTTTTTTGTGTATACCTAAAAATCACAAAAATTGAAGCTCATACACAATAAAATAATTTATTTTATACACAAAAAAGTCAAAAAAAAAAGTATGGAAAATGTCAAATAATTTATTTTATTGTGTGTGAGACTCACTTTTTGTGATTTTTAAGTGTATTTTAGGTGTGTGTAATTCCATCCCAAAAAAATATAGGATTATTCTTGAAAGTTTAGGAGGAGAGACCATGTAAGTCAACTGATTAGTTGACAATAAATCTAATCACCCATGTCATTGGATCAAAACTTGCCTTCCGATGAAGATGTCAGTTGGCGTCCGGGACCAATGAAAATTCACCATACAGTGGGTCTTGCCGTAAACCTGTCTTGTTTAGGTGCGGGTGAAACTTCATCCATCAAAGGCTTCATTTGGCGTGGTCGTGGCAGTCACGAACACTGTGATCATGAAGCGTTGTTCGTGAATGTCTGACCTCGCATAAAAAAATTCATGCATTTTTTGTTCAAAATTAACTTATTTATTTTGGGTAACCATCACAACATACATTCTATGATTATGACGTTTTTGACAAAACTCACTCTCGTGTCTCAAGCAAATAAGCATCCCCAAACAAAGCCAAAATAGTGAAAAGAAATGGTGATTGCAGGATTTTATGCATAAAAATTAATATTAGCAGGATTGTTAGGGATCGCTCAACGCTCCGGTAGATCGGATTAAATTGGACCATTTTAGTCCCGGAACGATCGAGCTTATCAACAGTCACATTAAGTAAAATGTTGGAAAAGAAATTTTTTAAAATGAAAAATCTGTCAACTTTGTGAAAAACCACGTGGTCGTTTCTGTGCCAGCCTGCCAGGCAAACCTCCACTATTTGCTTTTGATGTATAGAACTTTTTTGAAGAACTCGAGGGCGACAGACTGCCTCTAGTTACAATTATGGAGAGAAAATGGAAAGGACTCGGATGGTGACAGGTCATCACTCACTGAGCTATTTATGTTTTTGCTACAATTGAGAGCTTTACGTTGTGGAGGCTTTGGAGTCTTTGGGGTTAGAATGAGGGCGGGAGCAACTTGTTGCGTTTTTGCGTCTAGGACTTGAAAGTGCAGGTGGCACGCTTCGCGCACCCAGTCCTTTGTGGTTTGTCGTCTGTTGTGCTTAGAGGAGTCTGGACTCTGGAGTGGCAGACTTATTGCAGTCCGACGAGCTTATTGCTGAGTTGAGGGCGCTGAGAATGCTGAGTGTTCTGCGCGTCGGGCTGCAGTTGCGCGGTCTTTGGCGGACTCTGAAGTTGCTCTTGTAAACTGCTAGCAGTGAGGGCACACGAACTTTGGGTGCTCCGGCGGGCTTGGTCTGCTGACACCGAGGAGACTTGGACCTTGGTGGTCCCAGCGGAGCGTGCAGAGACGTTGTTGGAGCGGTCTGGACGGCGTAACGCGCGGAGGCGCGCTTGGACGGTCTTGGCAATGGGGCGCGCGGAGGCGCGCTTGGATGGTCTTGACCGCGGGGCGCACAGAGGCGCACTTAGACGGTCTTGACGAGGGGGTGCGCGGAGGCGCGCTGAGACGGTCTTGATGGCGGAGCGCGCGAAGGCGTGCTTGGACAATTTTGAGGGCGCAGCGCGCGGAGGCACGCTTGGATGGTCTTGATGGCGGAGCACTTTGTAACGCCCCTATTCGTCACATGGCATATAACGGTGGGTCCGGCCGGGGCCCCACGCCATATGTCACAGACAAGTAGTGGAATTACTTGTGGAAATCGTCGACCTCTCGACACAGCGGGACACGCCCTGTGACACGCCCGTGTCACAGGCCGTGTACCCCTACTCGACGATCGCCACTCGACGATCTCCGCTCGACGATCTCCGCTCGACGATCGACAAGCAAATCGTCAAACCGATCGAACACGCCCCCTGTCACGCCCGTGTTACAGGGCGTGACCACCCAAACATTTCGTCGACCGAAAAATCGTCGACCTCGCGCCTCACGACGCAACCCGAGCGGGACACGCCCTGGGACACGCCCGTGTCCCAGGCCGTGTCACCCAATTTTTGCCAATTTCCGACTTTGGGCTGTTACACACTTGCTGGAGGAGGGCGCGCGAGGCGCTTGCTGGAGGAGAACGTGCGGGGCGCTAGCTGGAGGAGAGCTCGCGGGGCGCTTGCTGGAGGAGAGCGCGCGGGGCTCTTGCTGGAGGAAAGCGCGTCCGGGAACGCACAAGAAAGAGGCGCCTGCGCGAGCGCACACGGAATAAGCGTGTGGGAGCGCGCACGGGAGCGCACAAAGAAGGGGCGTGCGCGGGAGCACGCAAGGAACGTGTGCACGCGAGAGAGCGCACGGAAGAGGTGTGCATGGAAGCGCACAAGGAAGGGAAGCGGTGGAGAGAGAGAATCGTCGGAGGAGCGGAGAGAGGAAATCCGTAGGAGGATTTTCTTACCGAGAAAAAGATGAAAATGAGAGCATGAGATGTCTATTTATAAATTTTAAGAGGGGCGACCCGGTAATTTTCCCTCATACCTATCGGTCGGACGAATAGAATCGTCTGAAACAGAGCACATAGATCGCCAAATTTGTGGAAATGACGAGACCTCCCCCGCGAAAAGTAACTGCCCCTCCCGCGAGGGGAGGGGCAACCAGTGCGGCAAAGGAGCAGGACAGGCGACAATTTTTGTCGTCCGTCCGATAAGGGGGGCTGCCGCCCGTCTCAGGCGGCATGGCAGCCGCCTGCCAGCCGCTTTCCATGGGCAATCAGAGGGCCCCCAGGCAGAGTTGTCTTATGCCCTAGACGAGGCGACTTCCCCTCTGCGACGATGGCGGTTACGCAGCGGCGGTGACGGCGACAGTTACATCTTGGGCGGTTGCATGCAATTCTATGGGTTCGGTCGAACCGTTCGGGGGGAACCCATGAGAGATAAAATTTTTCAAATGATCCTTGGGTCATGGCTCTCAAATTTTTTTTAATATTTAAGTGAGAATTATGTAAAATGAAAAAGATTTGCCTAAAAAATAAAAAAATGAATAGCTTTGAAATTAAAATACAATGTTCATTCAAGTAATTACACTATCAAAAAATTAGAAGTAATGATGAAAATTCATTTAAATTCAAAAAGATTTTAGTAGAGCTCCTACACCTACTATAGTAGGTTGTCATTAGGCATATCAGCGGTCTATTCAAGGAAGGTTGTCATTAGGAATATCAGTGGTATTTTCGAGTTGATGACATTAAATCAATCAACTTTATTAAAGTCAAAATTAATATTTTTAGGTCAAAACATATAGTGTTTTACAAAATAAAAATTGTAATATTTATGTATATTTTTTTACGGTCATTTTGAGTACTCATATATTTATATATTATATAACTATATAGTATAGATTATATTGTATAAATATATAGTATAAATTATATTATATAGGCGCGAAGCCCGACGGGGCCGGGCGAAACCTGCCGGGGTCGGGCGAAGCCCGCCGCGACTGGGTACTGTCGCGCGGAGCACGAGGGCCGGAGGCCCGTGCCTGTCACTAATATATATATATATATATATATATATATATATATATATATATATATATATATATATATATATATATATATATATATTTTATTTGGTGCAACATTTATAATACTTATAATATGATCATTCTTTTTAGCTAAAGGCAACAAACATTCAAAAAAAAAAAAAACAAAGAATCACTTAGATTTTCAAATCTTATAAGTCCAGCTTTATGTCATGTCATCAGCAGGTTCAGCTTTAAGTCTCATCGCAATGCAGTTTAGTGGACTTATCAGATTTGAAAATCTAAGGGATCATTTGTTTGATAAGTCCAGCTTTATGTTATGTCGCCAACAAGTCCAGCTTTAAGTCCTATCTCAATGCATTTTAGTGGACTTATCAGATTTCAAAATCTAAGGGGTCCTTCATTTTTAATTTTTTTTATAGGTGTGGCGGATTGAAAAGTTGTTGTCCGGATAGAGCTGTTTTAAAATAGATATATGGGGAGCAGTTTTAAAAAGCTGCAGAGTGTTTGGGTATTCTGTGCAGAAGTGCGATTTGAAGAGCGGTTTTCTATTTTTAGCGTTCATGCAAGGCATTTTTGAATTCAACCAACTCCAGTTGATCCACCTTCGTTCCAAAATGCAAAAGAATTTTGTGAATTGTGATAAATGCTCAAAGAATACCGTTTGATGATTTAACCCTAACAAATCTTAACAATCAAGCACAGCTCTCCCTAACACCTTCCATCAAAATTTTCTCCAAAAAACCCAAATATTTGGTTAAGTTTCTAGATTCTTTGCATGGTGTTACATGAGTCAGAGATTTCTACAGCGGATCTATTTATCCTTGGAGGAAATCAGCTTCTTTATTTCTGCAGAAATGAAATGCTACAGATGTGCATCGCACATGATTCAAATGAAGTAAAACCCAACATAAGAATCACAGCATTCGGTTAAAAAAAACATCACATCAACGAAGAGAAAAAACGGGGAAAGGAAACGAAGAGTACCGGAGATGGAAAGGAAACGAAGAGTATCGGAGATGGAAGGAGGAGGTGGGACTTTGATTGCCTGGCGAAGAATCGCCCACCGGATAGAACCTCGAGACGGCGTCGCGGCGTGAGATTTCTCCATCTTTCGTCGGCGAGTTCCGCTTGTGCACCTGAGAAGGAAGCGTCGTCTGTGAGACCTGTCGGGTTTTTTAGATCCGCGATTTTACGGGAGCGAACGCGGGGGGTGGGCAGCGCTCCAAAAAGTTCCTTATTCGGTTTTTTAAGATCCGCGATTTTCATAAAGTGGTGCAAACAAACAGATAAAAAACTGCTCGAGCGGTTGGAAAATAGTTTTTCCATCCGCTGGAGCTGTCCCAAACAGAGCTTTGGTACTGTCACGCGGGGCACGAGTGCCGGAGGCCCATATCTGTCACTCGTATATATATATCATTAATTTTATATATATATATATATATATATATATATATATATATATATATATATATATATATATATATATATATATATATATATATATATATATATATATATATACAAAGACAGGATGTAGCAGGAGTGGGTCGTGGGCGGGGACTTCGCCTCGACTTCACCCATTGTCTTTCTTAATCTGAAGAAATCAAAAGGATCCCAAGAGGAGGATCTGCAAGTTTATGATAAGATTGTCAGCAGGGTGAGTACAGAATATCTCTTTGGTCTCATTTGGTCTATAAATATTAGAAAATATTTATGAGGAACAATGAATTCAATTCATTTCAGCATTCCTTAGGTAATTGCAATATTTCGTTGAAAATATTTATGTCAAATAGCTTCTGCTTTGCGACTCCCATTCTACATCAAAAGGAGACAAAAAGACGGGTGACACATCTATGTAAGAAACTCCTCAACTAAGTCTTCAATTTCATAGCCAAAAAATGGATTTCATATGGTGTAGATCTTTAGATATTGGGAGCATAGGGTGAAGCGAGTCGTGTACACCGGTTCTAGCTTTTCAACTTTGGTGTAGAAGAAACTATGCTGCGTTTTTCTATCTAGGTTCCTTTCATCCACTCTACTTCGTCTATTTCCTCTACTCTGAATTCATCCACCTAGGATATTTCCTATGTTGTTTCATAGCCTGAATAATAGTTTTGATTAATGTAATCTGTTTCACATGCTCACAACATATTTGATAGAATTCCCAAGTGAAAGTTATATGTGGTTTAAAGAAAAAATAAATGCACCCCGCTTCTCACGAACAAGCACACACAGAGCATCGACACACATGTACGCACCCCGCCTTCCCTCAGCAGCAGCTTGCCTTACCACGGCGTTGACTCACCTCTGCATCGACACATGTGGCTTTCCCTCTACAAATTTTTCTCTTACATCGCACGCACAGAGCAACCATCTTCCATCAAAATTCCAACAGCTTCGGGTACTTCCATCTCTGGTTTTCCTCTGCATTAGCATACATTTACATTCTTCATTTTCATTTATTCAGAATAAAAATATTTACATCAGATTTTCCTCTAATTCCATCCTTTTTGAGAGCAAAGAAGGACATATTTCCACCAAATATTTTTCAAAGCACAAAGTTGAAATTGATTGTACTCTTTTCTTTAAAGCTTTTAATGGTGGTGACCCTAATATTCTTCATATACTGGGGCAGATTTCAGCTTTTCATGGTGGTGGGGATCATGAGAGATTTACTTCTCAACAAATTGTAAGTTGTTTGAACAAACTGTACCAAACTCATATTAAGTCCCAAAATAAATCAAAGGATTTTCAAATGTACTAGCTGATGGGTATTGAAATAATTATTCATGATTGTTGTATATTTGATTCAGCATTCATGCAGCTTGCATCCCCGCTACAAATTAGTTTAAATTATTGACAGATTTGTCTGCATGTCAGTTGCATGGTTGTGTTATCAAGTGGCGCGCGAGGGTGCAAACATTGCTACTCATATTTATCTACCAGGAAAATCGAGAAGTGTAGCAGAAGCTTCAAATAAGATCTGTTAAACTTGAGGAGATTTTTTCAAACATTATTATCAGATCAATAGGTATTAAAATTTATCTCTCCATGTTTATATGTCGATTGATTGATGTTTCATTTTTAAAAGCTTACTATATTTTCTTTTTTATCACTTTTGAGTTTAGGCATTGATCAACAAAGATGAGAAGATATTGATCTCTTTAGTTCTTCCTCGAGAACCAATTGATCTATTTCCACAGGTATCATCCTCTCCTCCCACTATATTTTCCCAGTTGCTCCTGCTGATTGCATTTCTTAGTTGCTCATTCTATTTTTGCATCTACTTTACTTCAGTTTTTTACATAGGTTGTGAGATTAGGTATTAGGTGCATCCAGCAGAGTGGTCACACAAGGCCACATTTTTTGGGGGCATCTCGATATTGCTTCCTCTTCAAGTGCATGCCCTCGGGCCTGCTTCACTCCTACTTCAAGTTTGTTTTTCTATACTTGATTCTATGCAATTAATGTAGTTTTCATAATATTATGATACATAACTATTTTATATTGCTTCATTGTTTTTGCTTAAATATAGAAACCGAGTTATTCTCTCTTTAGTCAGCTGAAATTAATAACAGGCCTCCAAAAAATCTTTTACAAAATGTGATTTAATATGCAAGTTTGCAGTAGTAGGGAAGCTTCAGCATTGCCCCCGCCCACACGACCGACGTGTTGCCCACGACCGATGTCCCCAATCACGACTGAAGTCCCCGCCCACGACCAATGTTGCCGTCCACAACCAATGTCCCTGCCCACGATCGATGTCGCCGCCCACGACCGATATCGTCGTCCACGACCGATGTCCCTACCCACGACCGATGTCTCCTTCCACGACCGATGTGGATGCCCTAGACCAATAGCGTCGCCCCGACCATTGTCGCCGCCCCGACCATTGTCGCCGCCCCGACCATTGTCGTCGCCCCGACCAATGTCGCCTCCCCGACCATTGTCTCCGCCCTGACCAATGTCGCCGCCACGACCAATATCGCCTCTCACGACCAATGTCGCCGCCCACGACCAATGTCGTCGCTCCCGAATAATGTCACCTCCCCTGACCAATGTCGCCACCTCTGATCAATGTCGTCGCCCCGGACCAATGTCGTCGTCCCCGACCAATGTCGCCTCCCCCGACCAATATCGTCGCCCCCCCAACCAATGTCGCCGCCCCCTACCAATGTCTCCACTTACGACGAATGTCGCCATCATGAAAAATGACGCCCCTACGACAAATGTCGTGGGGCGACATTTGTCTCCCCCACGACAAATGTAGCCCCCACGACAAATGTTGCCCCCTCGACAAATGTCGCACCCACGACGAATGTTGCTCCCACGACGAAAGTTGCCCGCACGGGATCCCCCGTGCACGACTGCTTGTAACTTATATATGAGCAGATTGGGACTCAGAATGTTGCCGGAAACTTCCCTTTCCTCTCCAGCCACTCTAAAATTGATACGATTCAACTGGGCACTAGCCTGCTCGCATGACTATCTCATTCAGGATCCATAGCCAGCCCTTTTCGGCCGTATCATGTCCGCGGACCATACACCCCAACCCTTCTCCCAATGGGTCACATGCTGCTCACAAGGCCCGCGGCCCAGGATCCATTGTTGCGCCCGTAAGGCGAGCCAACCCGCCTTACGGGCGTAGGTTTGGATCATGGGCCGCGGGCCTTGTGAGTAGCATGTGGCCCCTTGGGAGAAGGGTTGGGGTGTATGGTCCGCGGACCTGATACGGCCGGCTGGGGCTGGCTATGGATCCTGGGTGAGATAGCCTTGTGAGCAGCCCAGTGCACAGTTGGGTCGTATCAAAAATAGCAAAAGCGGGATTCACTTTTTGTCGGATTCGAGAGAGGTAAAGTCCAGTCGATAATTTCAGTGTTAGAGCTCGTATATCCCCTCTTTCTGGCTCAAACTTCAACCCTATCTTTGTTGGTTTTGGAATGAAGTAAGAAATCACTTTCCACAGTACCCATTTCATTTCCATAACCATATTTACGGGCGACAGTCTCGTTCGTACGCAGCGGTGTCGCCACAAACTCGAGAGTTTGAGACATTGTGATCGGGGGCTTGAACCATACTCCCCCAAAAAACCACCTGGGGGAGGATAACAAGTGGTTGGTTTGTTGCTGATAAAAAATGACTTAAAATCATTATTCCGATTTTTTTATTAATAAATATCCAAATATTTTGAGATAAAAAGTATTTTTTATTTTTTTATGATATAAAAGACATCACTTAGATACATATGATTTATATGGAATTTTAATTTCTGAAGTTCTTTTTTTATATATATTATTCACACATATATATAGACTTTGTTTCGCGCAACTTATTTGCTCTCATGAGTTCAAACAAAAACTCAATCATCATAGAATGTGTACGACCCATATTCATCGAGGGTGGATCCCTCCAGAGCCAAGTCAGTAAGAGTCAAAGTCAGCAAGTCAAGACAAAAGTCAGAGTCAACACGCAAGACAGTAAAAGGCTTGAGTGAGTATTGTGAGCTCCCCTCGCATACACGTCAGGTAGGCGACTGAGCTCCCCGAAGAAGTTGCCTAGTCGCCAGGCCCAGGGGAGGGGATATAAATAAGACCCGCCCTAGATTTGCCTATAAATAGGATCGTAGGGGTACGAGAAGGACTTAAAAATCTCACAAAAGATCTCGACAACCTCATTTGCTAAACTTCGGGGCTGAGCCTTTGGATCCTTTCTTCCGAGAGACAGGTCGCGAGCTAGCGACTATCCATCTTAGTCGCCGCCTTGACTAAGTCGCCGACTAGAATCTACATCGTACCATGCTCGGGCATCTTTGGCTGTGGAGGGGTGTTATGAAAGAATTTTTACGATAGGTTGTTTCTGGGGATCGAACTCACAACCTTGATAAGAAGCCCCTGCAACTGGCTCTCATGCAGCTCAGTTGGTGATGAGAGCCAGTTGCAGGGGCTTCTTATCAAGGTTGTGGGTTTGATCCCCAGCAACAACTTACCGTGGTGAGAAACAGTCACGGAGATGGGTTGGGGTGTACTGGGCCTGCAGGCCTTGATGTTTACGGCTGTACCACTGTGACGCCTTGGGGTGGGCATGCTGCACTATTACACAGTGGTCCTCTGACCCTCTGACCCTCAACCTTGAGCTGCTGGTGGGCCGGCGGCCCTGTGCTCCTAGCGGGTCAGGTCATTACAAACGTTACATCAATTTCTTTTGATTCAATTGTTTTTGACTAATTAATATTCGTGTACAAAGAAATGTATGTCATTATTGAAGAAGTTAGGATGTTGAAATTATTGCGAATATTGAAAAAAATAGCTAGTTTTTTCTCTTGTTTTGTCATTAACATAATGGTCTGTGATTAAAATTTTACGACCTGCCGTAAACAATGGGCTGCCAATAGCACAAATATATTTACTAATAACACCGTCCTAATATTTTTGGATGAATTTAGCATTGTGCGGTATATTTAACAAAATGATGTCAAAAACTAAAAGTGCAATGCCAATAATAATTCTCGTAATATATTATGAGCTCCCTATATTATATGCATCAAAGATTAATTCTATCATATATATAGTAACGGATCGCCGTTCATCATTCCGTCTTATGAGAGATGGACGGTGATCCGTTTCCCGGAATATCGCTCGCCAATCCGACGCTATAATATCACTTCACTTCTCCACACACTTCCATCTTCTTCACCGTGATTCAACTTCCGAGCGCAAATCCGTCCTTCCTCCACAATGTCGGCAAGATCTCTCCCTCAACCGCCAGTCGCCGGCGGCGGAGGCTCCCACGGAGTGAGACACCTCGACTCGCTTCTCCTAACAGTCGTTATCTCCTTCCCCCTCGCGATCCTCCTCCTCATCCTACTCATCCTCCTCTACTTCCGCTTCTCCCACCGCCGCTCCCCAACACTCCCGCTGGACTCCATCGTTCCTCCCTGTCTCCGCTGCTTCGCCTTCCGCGACCTCCGCGCGGCCACGGGCAACTTCGACCCCTCCCGCTCCCTCGGCCGTGGGGCCTCAGCGGCCGTATTCCGCGGCATACTCCCCGACGGCAAGTCCGTCGCCGTCAAGCGCCTCGAAATCCCGATCTCCGGATCCGCTTCGTTCCCGGACCGCGAGTTTCAGAACGAACTGCAGGTGCTCGCCGATCTTCCTCACTCGCCCTTCGTCGTCTCGCTTCTCGGGTACTGCCTGGAGGGAAAGCGGCTCCCCCGTGGCCTCCTCGTCTACGAGTATATGAGCAATGGCAGTCTCCAGGAAGCACTATTTGGTTCGTCCCGCCCGATCCTCGATTGGGATCGCCGGTTTCGCATCATCCTCGACATCGCTCGAGGACTCGCCTTTCTCCATCTCGACTGCGATCCTCCGGTGATCCACGGCGACATTAAGCCCAGCAATGTGCTCCTCGGTCCTGATTTCCAGGCGAAGATCGCTGACTTCGGCATCTCCAGGCGGAAGACTGATGTCGCCGTTTTGATCTCCGGTGACATGTTCAGCCAGGAGCTAAGCCCTAACCCCCAGATCGACATTCCCCTTTCCTCTCCTCCTCCAAATACTTGCTCGTCGACTCATGAGAAGAAGCTGAATCCAAAAATTTCCTGCGACGATGATGAGCTCGAAAGTGCTGTAAAATGCAGCGAATCTGTTGACGGTTCGAAAAGGATTCGAGCAAAGGATTGGTGGTGGAAGCAGGATGCTGAGAGTGGGGAGCTTTCCAGCAAAGACTACGTGAGAGAATGGATCGGCAACCAGATCTGTCCATCAAACAACAACCCGGATTGGGACGATGATCGAAAGAGTTCCCCGGAGTTCAAACAGTCAAATCAAACGGAGAAATCTGAGAAATGCAGCCTAGCAGACTCTCAGAATCAAGAAAACGTCGAAGATGGATGCGTGAAGAAGGATAAGAGAATGAGGGAATGGTGGAAGGAGGAGTACTTCTCTGAGATCAACAAGAGGGGTGGTAAAAACTGCTCCAGATTTTCTACTACCGCGGATTCCAGAATATTCATGAAGAGATGGAAGAAGAGAAAGGGAAAATCATCGCTCGGGAGCGACATCTGTAACTCGGATCTCTACAGCAAGGAACTCACCTGCACGACGAGCACCAGAGGGACCGTCTTTTATGTCGCTCCGGAAACTGCCGGCGCCGGCCATCCGCCGGAGAAGGCTGATGTATACAGCTTCGGCGTTCTTATTCTGGTGATTGTGGCGGGAAGAAGACCTATTCATATGCAGGGCTCGGCCATGAAGTTTGACAGGGCAAATCTGGTATCCTGGTGCAGGAAATTGTCTCAGGCGGGCGATAATATCCTGGACATCGTCGATGAGAAGCTTGGGGATTCTTATGACAGGGATGAGGCGAATCTCTGTATAAAGCTGGCGCTGCTCTGCCTGCAGAGAACGCCGGAGCTGAGACCTGATAGTGGGGATATTGTGAAGATGCTGAAAGGGGAGATGGTGATCCCGGTTCCGCCATTAGAGACCTCCACCTCTCCGGCAGCCAAAGTTCTCAGTAGGTCGACGGGAAGAAATTAACAGGCAAGAAGCAGAGTGATATTTCTTATTCTTTCTTCTTAATATTATTATTATTGTTTGATTTATGCGTTGTAAAAATATCATGTTATGGTGTTTGGAGTAGTACTGTATATGTGAGTTATATTGTCACCATATATACACACAAAGTGAGACACGGGCCCGACCTCTGACCACAACAGTATCTCGACTGTGATAATGTATTGGGGGTCCTGTGCCTCGCGCAAGTGCGCAACATTATCCCGACCATGACATTATCCCGACGCGACGACGCTCTCATCACTTGCAAACCCCCGAGTGTTATACATACTCCGCTCGTTACTCATTTTAATAAATTTTAAGTTTTAGAATTTTAGGACTCATGAGGCGGCTTAGAGCATGAATTTGGTCTTCATTTCTGACAAAATGAAGGGGATTTATTTCATCATCTAATGAATAAGGAAAGCGTGAAAGAAATCTAGTGATAGTTATTTTTTTGATTAAAAAAATCTATAAAATGATGGGGAATGGTGAATCCGTCAGATCAAAGTGCTTTTATCCCCTCCATCTGTTATGAGATGCCGGGTATGAAATTGGGGAAATAATAATAATAATTTGAAGGCTCCATTTGGCACTGTGGTGACGGTCGTAAACGTATGGGTTAAACCGTCATTCGATAGAAGTTACCTTACAAACATCATCCCTTAAGATTTAAGAACATAAAAGTGGATGAAGTTTCTTAGGCGGGCGTTAACAAATGACAATTTAGACTCTATTTGGTTCGGTGTTTCGCTGCTCCGTTTGGGGCAAACGTCGCCAGAAGCCGGGTAAACAAATGAACCTCATGCGGCATTTGCTCCGTTTCCACCCGCTCGCCATGAGAAACGCCTCAAAAAGCTCTGTTTGGAGCAGCCACCTCCCCCCTCCGTTTCGAACACTCGTTTCCACCCGCCGAATCGACCCGTCACCGCCGAACAAAAAGAAACCTTAATTTTCATGTTCATGACTGTCATAACCGTGACAAGCGGAATCTTAGTTTTTTTGGCTTGATTGTCAGTGGCTCAAAACTATATGATTGACTACGAGAATGGTCACTTGAATTCCCTATCATTGACTGTGTTTTCAAAGTAACTATTGTAATAATTGATTGTGTTTTTGATGTAATGCCGTAACTGTTCTTTGTTCGCTCTGGAGCTAGTTAAAACAACCGTGCCAAATTTAGGGGTCCGAGGGAGATAAAGTGCAGGAAATCGGACGGACAAGATCCGCTGCATTTTACTGTGCAGTGTGATCTAATGGATGCGAGTGCGCTGAGATGCGTGCAGATCTCAGCGCACATATCTCAAAGCAGTACGCGAGAGATCAAAGCGTGCACACATCTCCGCGCGAGATGAGATGCATTTGCAGCCATCAGATCTTGCGCACTGCACGGTAAAGTGCATTTCCTGCACTGCACCACCCCCGGACCCCAAACTTAGGCTTTGTTTGTTTCGGCGTTTTTGTCGGGCGTTAGGAGCAAATGTCGTAGGACGGCGGGTAAATAAACGGGGTGTCAGCGACGTTTGTTCCGTTTGCACCCGCGCAAAAAGTAAAAGCCCCTCAAACATCGCTTTTTCAACCCTACCTCCTCCCCTCCGGTTCCAACTCTCCATTTCGACCCGAGCAAACGGTACTAAGAAACGAATCCTTAGCCTTAAATAAGGTATTCTTATAATTAAGACTGATTTAAGCCAAATGAATATGTCATCAATCTCAAGGCTCAGATTTATTATTCTTTAGTCCTGCTGGTTAAATAATATATTTTTTTATTTTCTATATAATCAAAAAAAAATGTGGGACCCTAAGCATATTATTATTATTATTAGACGTCTGTTTTTTTAATTGAAAGTGTATATAAAATTAGGGAATTGATATACGCAAACCACTTTTCGCTATCCGCAAACATTTGATATTCGCAAACCACTGTTTTTCAAATTAACTATCCGCAAACCACTGTTTTATAAATTTGTTATCCGCAAACATAATTGTTAGGCGCAATAATGACAACACAAATACATAGATATTAATAAACTTCTCAAAATATCATCATAATGTAATTAATTTTAGTTTTTCTAAAGTCCATACGAACACAGTTAATATTCAAAAGAAGTTATGATTGTAGCCTAATATGACATTGCTTCACACCGATGTTTTAGTCTGCAAAAATGAAGAAGATATCAATATTAATAGTTGTCTTGAAAAAAAGTCAAAAGAAGTCGTGACTAGCCTCTAAAGTTGCCTTGAAAATATTTAGCATTGTTTTTTGGCCTAATCTGTCACTGTATTTTGTCAGTGTTTTTGCCTGCATATGGAGAAAAATTAATATTAATAGTGTTTTTTGGCCTAATATTTTGTCAGTGTATTTTGTCAGTAATGTACTTGGTCCCGTTGCCGGCGGTGGTTCTTGCAACTTTTCGTTGTAATGCACTCTCCAATTATAGGCAATATCGTGCTGTCGCGACGAAAGTTCGCATACGAGTCAGATTCGTCAACATGGAGCCCGACCACCACATTTGCATACATGGGTTCTCAGTCACCTTCTTCGACGCCTCCAAGCATGCAAGCTCATACTTATTATTTATTATATCTATATATATAAGTGTAAACATATATGTATGGATATATATATATATATATACAGGCTGTACGCGCAAGTTATTTTGGTGGTCAAGATGGTCCCAAATCGAAAAGTGATCAACACGAAAGTTGTAGATTTCGGCGAGACGAACAACTTTCATGTTAACCACGTTTTCATATGGAGCCGTCTTGGTCCTCGATTTGGGCCCCGAAATCGGGGGCGGCGGAACGGTTTACTGTAGCAGTTCCGCCGCCCCCGATTTCGGGCCCAAATCGAGATCCAAGACGGCTCCATATCAAAAAGTGGTCAACATGAAATTTGTTCGTCTCGCCGAGATCTACAACGTTCGTGTTGATCACTTTTCGATTTGGGATAATCTTGACCCCCAAAATGGCTGCTGTTGGGTGGAGGTATATGCAAACCTTCGCCATCATTGTTTGCGGATATAAAAAAATAAAATCCTAAAAAACTACTTAACCCGGTTTGCGGATAGCGGGTGGAGGTTTGCGTATATCAATTCCCTAAAATTATTATAAATAAGCGTTCGACTTTACAGTCAACAGGATCAAACAATAAAAATTAATGCGCGTGGCTTGATGCAGCCGTGAGTTGACGTGTCACTTTCGGATTGGGGCTTTAGGCTGCCAAGCGGATGGAATATTTTTTTGCATTTTGTATTTTTATTGCCCGTGAGTCATGACAGTCCTGAGTGCTACATTTTTGGTGTTTATTAATATATATATAAAACATGATAATGGAATATCTTCTCACGTGAATGCGGTAGGGTCGATATTTATAGGCTTTGTTTGGTGCCCCGTTTGGACCCTACGGCAAATGTCGCCACATGGCAGCGAACCGAATGCCGCGCGGCGGCGTTAGCCGTGTTTGGACCCATCGTTCCAAGGAGAACGGTGGAAATACCTCCGTTTCGATTGGCGGCCCCGCCCCTCCATTTTGATCGGCCGGGTCGTCTCCTCCCGCCGAAACAAATATTTAACTACCGCCCTGTTTGGCACGGCGGCGGCAACCGTTACTTTAGTTTAGAAATTTCGTTCACTTTTATGTTCAAAACTGCTTCCTCTTTTGGTGACGGTCGTTCTTATGGGAAACATACATTCTGTGGCGATGAAGTTTTTGTTCAAACTTAGGCTTCGTTTGGGGGGACTTATTTTCACCGGTCAAGCGGTCATGACCGCATGAACCGGACCTTAATTAAGTCCCGGTTCATGCGGTCATGACCGCTTGACCGGTGAAAATAAGTCCCCCCAAACGGAGCCTTAATGAAGCAAAAAAGGTCATGCCAAATGGAGCCAAATGTTACCCGTTCGGAGCTTGTATGGAGTATCGATAGTTCTCGCTTGTTCTCCGCCGACCACCAACCCCTTTGAACGTCACCGCAAACGGCCATCGGGATTCGGGATCCTCTCATGCACCGCCACCTCTTCTTGTCGAGAACCTCGCCTCGCCACTGCCAACATGGTGGTAGTCTGGACTAATCACGAAGGACAGACGGAAATCACGACAGAGCCCGAATTATTAGGGATGGTAATTTGTACATGATAAGATGTCTTATTGTTGTGGTTTACTAGAAACTCTTGGTAGGACCGGGCATGCTGAATAGTCTTAGCCCGTTGGGCAGTCGGGCGCTCGAACAGTCAGAAAATCACAGAACAATGAGAGAGAGTCTTTTTTACGTAGAAAATATGTAATATGGGTGAAAAATCACGTGGTCGATCTGATGTAGATCTAACTTCCACTAGATAGAGTTAGTTTACAAGCCTTTGGGAAGAAGGCGAGGGAGACATGCCACTCCTCATCACAACTTGAGATGAGAGAGGTGGAAGGTGCTCGGAGCGTGACAGGGCTCCGATCTTTCGCCTGTCGTCTTGCTCCTTTGTGCGGAGGGGAGGGTGCGATCTCGAGCATGTTGGCGGGTTTGAGCTGCTGGCTCTGAGAAGGTCTGCGGTTCGCTCTGATGCCACGCGGACGGCCGAAGGAAGGAGGTGATTGCTGGAGTTTCTGTTATCTTAGAAGCGCTCAGTGGAACTCGACGGCGGCCTCGATGGTCAAGATCAACTTCGATGGAGATTCTGCAGGGAGAGAGAGAGGAAGGAAAAAGAGAAAGTGAAAGCACTGGGGAAAATCTAGAATGAAAAAAATGAAAATAAAGAGGGTCTGGGGTCTATTTATAGTTTTTTGAAAGGGCGACCGGTAATTTTACTCAGTAATTACCAGAAGGACGAATAGAAATGCCCGAATTTGAGCATGCAAGTCACCAATTTGGCAATAGAGAAATGACGACCCTAACCCCGGGCCCAAAAACAGTGATCTGTCCCGAGCCATGTGATTTGTTCTCGCACGGGCTGTCTTGCCAGTGCGTGACAAAATCATACAACCTCTTCTTTTTGTCTAAATATTTTACGTAATATTTTAAACCAGCCTATGCAGGTCCCAAGCCCGGATGATAAATGGTGAGGGTTCTGTTAGGTAGACGAACAACGTAAAATTTAGTCACCCTTACAAATATGAATCATTTAATCATTTTGGTTGATAAAACACGCGAGGGTGTAAACGTAAAACTGGAATTTTGGCAAGATACTTTAGAAAAGAAAGGTTTTAGGTTGAGCAAGACAAAGACAAAGTACATGGAGCTTAAATTTAGCAGTATAAGAAGGATAGATGACTTCGTTATTAAGTTGAGTGATCAAGATTGTTGAAACCGCGAACCGGCTTCTGTGGAGTTCGAACCCTTGGGGAAGGGGTGACCTCACACTTACTTCTCCCCACAAGCTCAAACGACCGGAAACTTAGAACAAGAAACGGACCCAAGGCTCCAGCACGGAGGTCCCACCACACACCCGGAAGATCTTAGAGTCCTTCCCCTCCTTAGCCAGTGCTGAGCTAAGGGCACCTCAGAAAGCGTTGTAAGACAAGAGAGTAAGAGAACTAGAAAGTTTGCCTTCTGAGGTACCCCCTTGGGTCTATTTATAGTTTTTTAGGTCTGGCCTGCAAGTAGCGTAACTCTGTTGTCTTAAACGGTTATAAGCAGCCAAAAGGAGGTCTGCTAACAACGAAACTCCGCTATTCTGAGGAGCTAAATGCAGACCAAATCATATTTGGTAGACCAAATTATACTAACCATAGGATATCTTGTAACGCCTCAGGTTCAGAAAATGCTTTTTTGAAGGTACCGCGCGGCGGCAGAGCTACCGCTGGTGGTAGGTCGGTGTTCTCGACGCTCTCGACGCTCTCCACACTCTCAATGCTCTCGACGCTCTCGGCGTCTCAGCGTATGCAAGCGCCGGGCGGTAATGCATACCGCACGGCGGTAGTCCGCTCGACGTTTGGGTCGAGACACTCAGAGCTCGACGTTCTCGAGAAGCGTTAGCGCTCGGGGATAGCGGTAGCGCGGGGCGGTAGCCCGACGATTTATTTGACAGAGCTCTCGGGTTGTTAATTACCGCGCGGCGTTAACCCTACCGCAGACGGTAGCGTGGTTTTGTCGTTTCCTTCCAAACGCGTAAACTACCGCACGACGATAGTTTTCTACCGTGTGGCGGTAGCATAGCAGTTATGATGTGTCCACGTGTCACCGCCCAATTGGGTTTCTAAGCGGTGGCGTCCTCGAGAAGCCGAACGATTGGGCTACCGCGCGGCGGTAACTTCCTACCGCGCGGCGGTAGCTCTCGTAAACTGAATTCTTGGAAGAATCAGGAACGTCCACTGATTTTATTTGGAGATCTGACGGCTGGTGCGTGCCTCTGCGGGTATATAGCCGGGAGTTAGGTTTTCCCAACTCATTTCTTCCTTGACTCTCTTTCTAAGTACTAGTGAGAAAAGAGAGTGAAGATGGAAGAAGAAGGAAGAGATCCCGCCGCCATTGGAGTTCTGAAGCTCCGATTCGCAAGCCGAGTCCGGATTTGTGGAGGCAAGGTCGTTACGGTCGCGTCCATCCATTTAGATCTTGGGCATGACACCGAAGAAATCGCAAAGGGAAACGATTCTCTACTTTGACATGTGAAGTCCTCTTCCTTTTGCATAGTAAACCATCTCCCGTAAGTGAGCGGTGAGCGTGAGGTATTCCTTCAGGCAGATATGGTTTATCCCCGTAGTTTTGCATATAGAGTTCGGAATCGAAGTACAGACATAGGCATGGTGTGTGAAGCCCATCCGGACGGGTTGGTCTGGATTGGTGATGTTTCATTATGCATGTATTGCCGGAAAATACTTTGTGTTGTTTGTTTTTCGGGTTTCTACGCGGTAGATTGCAGCAGGAAACTTTGGGGACTAACTCCAAGGAGCACCCGGAAAACTGGGCAGAAACGCATTTCTGCCAAATACCGCACGACGGTAGTGTTACCGCCGGCGATAGCTCTGTGAGAGAGCTTTTGTGAGCCTGTCTCGCGGAGACCTGAGGGCTAGTGTGTGGGGCTGTGTGCTTTGGGAGCCCAGCTTGGTGGCCTGAGAGCCGACCTTGTGCATAACCGGGTTATGTATTATTGTATGATCGATACGATGGGCCTCGGGAAAGCTTGACCCACGCTGATGGCTTAAATTGACATGGCGATGCAAGCAATGAGTTGAGTGGATCCGTACCTGCTCTATGTGGTTCGGTTCAAGAGACCTAAAGTACGTGACACTTACCGGGGGCATAGAAGGACGAGTCTTAGGCTTCGGCCGAAAAGACTCAAATGCTCATGATGGTTGCCATCCTGGGGGCGGTGGTGAAGACTCGGATTGGACCGAAGTCACTAATGATGTGCCCTGAGAGCACGGGGTGTGTGGTCGTTCATGTCTATGCTTGTGGTGAAGTGTGCTTAAATTGCACTTTCATTTCCATGTTGGATTTTGATAATACAATTGCAGGGAAGGAGCACCGCCGCCCCGAGTAAGGGGTGAGGTCGTTATAATTTGGTCAGCTCTAGCTGACCGTTGCTTTGTTTTGTCACCGTGCGGTGGATTGTTCTTATGCAGGAACAGGTGAGCCTAGTGGCAAATAGCGGGTTAAAGCCCTTGTTGCTGTGCTAGCCCTTGAAGGCCGAAGCGAAGTGTTTTTCTTTTAATACTATCATGTATGGCCGGCCTGCGAGCCAAAGTATGTAAAACACTTTTATTGAAGATGAATGTTGTAAGGCCATAAGGCCAAGACTTTTGTGTATGTTATTTCATTCCTGATGTGGCTGTAGTGGACATTCATGTTATGTTTATGGGTTCTTCTAACTTATTTAAAAGCTTCTGCTAGAATGCTTTGTGTTAGGTTTTGATATTGTTTCATAGTAATTTGGTATTAATATGTAACTCCATTGACTTTCCGTGGAATATGGCGTGGAGCCCTGGCCGGACCTTCTGTTATATCTCATGTGACGGATGGGGGTGTTACATATCTGCACCCCACTCATGGGGGGGAATTGGGACCAGCTCATCGCTCAACTAGGTGGATGTGGCCCGGCTCTCGCAGCTCGCCTCTTTCCTTAGGCGAGCGTGAGCTGGGCTCCTGCGGCTCGTCTGCCCATTTCACGGAGGCGGGCCGGCGGTCTTGGTCCGATGGCCACTTAGGCGAACGCGGGCTGGTGAGCCGACTCGCGCGGTTCGCCCGGCTGCGTGGCGGAAGCGGGCAGGTTGTCCTGGCTCGCTCGCCCGCCTGGCGGATGCGGGCCAGCTTGAATCGAGTGCCCCTCCTTTTGCCTTGTTGGACCCACTCGGCGAACACTAGATTGTATACAATCTCCGCTCTTTTTGAGCTTTTGCAAAGCTCGGAAAAAAATCATCCAACCCCACGTGTTTGTTGAGTGTCTGCTGAGCTAGAGGGAATCTTTTGGTGGTTCCCACCAATGTGCTATAAATACTCCACCAGGCTCAAGGGAAAACCCCCCGTCCTTCTTTTCTTTTCTTGCGAAATACTATAGCTGAGTGATGCCCGTATTAGAAGAAATGCGAGCTCGCCTAGCAGGCGCGAGGGAGGGAATGTGGGCACAGGTCATCGATGCCGCTCCTTGGCTGGCGCGTGGATCGCTCAGTCCCACCTTCAAGTCGATGAAGGTGAAGATGATCAAGCGGCCTCCTTTGAACGATGCCCCCTTGACTAGTTTGGTGGCCATGTCGAGGCCCTCCGTGAGGTATGCGGGCCGGTTGCCTGATATTATTGTCATTCCGGTTTTGATTTCTTCTTCCTCGCAGGAGGCGCCTCACGAGGACAAAGGCGGGTAAATGGAGCTGAGGCACTCCTCCCCGCGCGTGTCCGAGCGGGCCGCCAGCCCTTCGATCACGGGATCTACTCTTACCGTGGTCCTGACAGCTCCTTTAGCGTCTACTGGTGAGTCCCTGATCCTTTTTCTGCTTTCCTATTTGTCTGTTCCTTACCTGATCCCTTGCTGCTGCTTTCTCCCAAGGCGCTAACGACTCAACTGGGCGCCCCGGCTCTCGGATTTACACCGTTGCCAACCCCTCTCGAGCGCTGGGAAAGTACCTTTGATGCGGCTCTTGAAGACGGACATCCCGTAGTCTTGGTTGCAGGAAGCCAGCCAGGATACGTTCCACGCCCACCTGTGACCTAAGCAGCGGAGAGTTGACTTGTGTCGACCCCAGAGAAGATGCGAGTTTAAGGCACGTATGTCATGGGATCTCGTGCTGCCGAGCTAGGATCTCATCGGGCGATTCGGTTACCGGTCGCGTCAACGATTAGAGACCGTGGCGGATCAGTGTCGGCCGATGGGCAAGTCTCGTGCATCTGATACTGCTCCCCGTGTGCATGGCGGTTTCGTCTGGTATCTCTCCGTTTTGTTAGTGGGAAAAGAGAGAATTCCGGCTATTCACAACCTGAAAATCCAATAAATTAGGGGCTACCCATCACTTATATTATTCATTCACATATTTGAATGATTAATTTAATTTTTTTAAAAAAAAATAGCTAATTAATTTGAAAGTGTGAATTAAGTATAAAAGGAGAATAATCTATTTTAAGGTTTATTTTAAAGTCTAAGAAGCCCCAAAAAAGAATATGCTACTGAAAAAAGTATGATGAAAGGTTGCTATATATATTAAACTTATTGGTTATGTTTGGTGGATCTGAGGTGTGGTTCCTTTCTATCTAAAAGGGTGATTTTATGTGTTTGTTTATAGCATTTTATGTGCAATGAATGGAGAAAAAAAATAAAATAATGAGAAATAATTGCATGAGAATATTAAATTGTGACTGGGTTACCCTAAAATCCAAGTAATTAAATAGGAGTTTCTGCTCCTCGATCTCCGCCGACTTGCTAATACAATTTCAAACATGTTCATTCTCGTGTAATTTCAAGTCCGTTTGATCTCCCAAACATATGCCGGAATGTGGGGGCATGCAAAATGTACATGCGCTCAAGATCTCACTCCCAAGTTGGCCGCCGAAATAAACCAGCTCCCAAGTTGGGCGCTAATGGAAGCAGCACGTTCATTTCCGCACATGCGCGCGCCTCCGCTAGATCCTCCATGTGCGGGCCTCTTAGAGACCTTTTGTGTGTGTGCCCACACGCAAGGCTCTACGCGACCCTTCGCACTTGTCTCCGAGCGACCCTTCGTGTGCGCGCCTCCGAGTTATCTTCTGGTGCAAAATGAAAAACCTGCAAAATGTCACCACTAGATTGCTCCTACCAAGGCTCCGCTTCAGCAGAACCGTTACCATCGAGACTTTGTGTACCTAGAGATTTCTACCAACCGGAACGTTTCCATCGAGGTTTCATAGACTTAGCCATTTTTCTGGCCGGAGTGCTTCCATCAAGGCTCCGGAGACTTAGCTTCTTTTTCATCATTTTCACAATCTGTATTTGTAACGGAGATGTGTCATATCACCCTCTGAGGAATCATCACAAGTATTTATAATCTTTAAGGAAATAGTGGATTTTGGCTCAGCACAGATCCAACCACGTGGTTTTTCACCCTTTCCGGGTTTTCCATGTCTAAAAAAACACTTTGTCGTTTGTTGTTGTTTTTCTTTAACTGTTTGCACGTCCGGCTCAACTCCGGCGCTGACCGTGCATGCATGCGGGCAGGCCGGGCGCGCCTGTGCGGCCCTGCCGGGCGCGTGCGCGGGTTCGACCTCCCTTTTGGGTGTTGTTGGGATTTCCGGCTTTGTGTGCGGCAGGCTTGGCTGGATTTGCTTGCCCCCTTATCTTTGACGGAAAACTTTTCCAGTTTAACTAAAAAAAATTCAGAAGAATCTCATCAATACGTGTTCAGATCACTTATATAGTTATTACATCCATCAACGAGAAATTGACTATCACATGCCATTTAGTTGTCTTTTTCTCTGAAGAACGTGCTTTCTATTATTATATGGATTACGGAAGAAAAAAGTTAGGAGGCAAAGGCATGGTTGTAGGGTAGCTAGTTGGGATTAGGGCCCCAAGAATCTCTATCATAATACTTGTAATGATTATTAGAGAACAGAGTTGTAGGGTACCCTCAATGCTACCTTGAACAGCTTGCAGGGTACCCCCCTCCCAGCCTTTTCCCGCTGGATCCTTTCAAATGCTATGGGCACCATTTGGCTTCATTTCAAAATTTGTTTTCAAACAATGTATTTTACTACAGTGATTTCGCGGATCCACGGGCTCGGTCCGGATCCCCCTGCCGGGTCACATCTCCGCAAACTGACCGTGGAGCCTCGGCGGCGTTTTCGATCGGTTGGACCGGCACATTGCACAAATAAACCCTAAGAATGAAGCCTATTAAACTTTAAATTGAATCTAATCAACACACACACAAAAAAAACAGAGTGATGGGGGCACCAATAAAAATAGGGTGGTGTTAAAGGCACACCATCTTCGGCTTTGTGCACACCAATACTAAATGCACCCATTGGAATTTTATGTGCACACCAATGCTATGGGCACCCAGTAGACCCTTTTCATTTTTTAATTACAATATTCGTCTTTCCTTTCGCAATATAACAGGTGCTCACACTAATCAAATTACTGTTCTTGCGGCCAACTCCAACAAATCTCGAGCTCGTAATCGAGCTCGAGCTCCCCTGGCTCGAACTTAATCGTCGTCCAAATGCTTTGTTTCAGATTTCAATCATCGAGCTACACGTTCGCCGGAGGAAACCGGCTCAAATCGGGAACTTGGGGTTTCACCCCTAGATAATACTTGCTTGCCTCCCAAGATAGAGCGTCGAGGATAAATATACCCAGCCCAAGAGTGGACGGTCGGCCCCTCCCCGGATGCAGTCGGGGAAGAACGGGCGGTTCAGCCCCCAAGCTGGCCGATCCTAATGAGTGCGGGCTGAACTGGGATTGCGTTCAGAGGAGAAGGGTTGTCGCTTATCGGAGGAATCTGGGGGGAGGTCTTCTGCCGGATGCAATCGTACTGACGCCCAAAGAGGAGCGTACGAATATCGGTAAGGGGGGGGGGGGCTGACTCAATGCTTCAGCTTTAGTTTATGGGTGAGTTTTCATCAAAACCAAAATATTAAGTTTTTTTTTGTCCCCATGGTGGTGCACATGCCCGAAAATTAGGGCTGCCTTAACACTCCAGCAGATCAACTCAAGTATGCGGTGTATGCAGTGCGCTCTGTCTATTTGCAAGTGTTTTCCATTTGATTCAAGGAGCTTGGGGCGGTACTTGGTGCCCCTCTGTTTCCATTTTTTTGATCATCAGGATATCCTCGGGCATCAGGCGCAGTTCGCTTCTGACAAGTACTCAATAAAATATAGGCCAACTCCAACAAGCTTAACAATTTGTTACAATAAATATAGACTCAATAAAATAGAATCTTGAGGGATTTGAGTCTTCTTCGAGGTTTTCATGTGAAAAGTTCTTTACTGAATCAACAACAGTCTTTCATTGGATGTTCTTTGGAAAACAAGGACTGTGTTGAATCTTATACCTAAAAGACTTTTACGCTCTTTAATGATTCGAAGCAGAAAGATCTTGAGCAATTCTACGAGCACTTGATGATTTTCCTGTGATGATTAGCTCCTTCTGAAAGTAGTCTTCTTCTCAAAGTTTGTTGTAGGCGCTGTTGTATGTATGAGTTACTATTCTACTGATTTTTGTTTTCAAAATCCAAGAATTAGGGGTTTTTTCCACATCTCATCAATATATATATGACCTCACATGTTGGTCATGAGCTCACAAGTCAGGCCACGAGTCTTGTATTTCTACGACTCATGAGCTAAAAAGCTCGTGAGCAGCTCGAGCTCGAGCTCGACTTGAGCTCGAGATCTCGAATCTTAGGTTCGAGCATGATAAGTAGACATTGAACTCGAGCTCGAGTTAGGATAAAATGAACTCGTCGACCTCAAGCTTGAAATGATAAGCTTAAGCTCGAGCTTGGAGATTTTGTCAAGCTCGACTCGAGCTTGACTCGTTTGCACTCCTAGTGATAATCAAGTAGTAGTTCAAGTCATTATGAATGCTCTCTATAATACTAAGAGTATATATGTATGACTGAGCATGTTTTGCTTGAATTATCTGAAATAATAAAGAATTATTACTTTAATCGATGTGCGGTCGAAAGATAACCTAGTTGATCCATTGACGAAAGGAATGCATAAAGATTGACTAATCAAAATAGTGGGTGAAATGAGACTAAAGATGATCTAGATCAGTCTAGTCTAAGTAACAATGTTTTGATTTTCTTTGTCAAATCAAGCATGTCGTACGCGCTCCGTTGATGTTCTTAGTTACTAAGCACGAATCTGGTGAGTTGTTTCATTCTAAATCTGATGTCAATAATTCACTTGGATTTGTCTTTCTTACCTTGGAAGAGAGTGTTATTCCAAATCTGATAACACAATATGACTCAGTTTGACTTTTCATCTATTAATTGGTTTCATTTCATACTTGATTTTTCCGGCTAACTTTATAAGAATAGTAACCATGACATTCCATATTAGAACACATATATAGATGCAATGTTCAGAAGTCCATAAGATCGTCTCGTTGTATACAAATAATGGATTCTAATGTAGAATCTATAATACTCTGAGTATGTGCCCTCCTAGCTAATTACAAGGTACTACGTTCTTACAGTGGAACTACATACATGTTAATTTCGAATGTTTGATTTCATTTTAAATGAAATTTTCTATTAAAAATTACAGGAGATGCTGGAGATAGATGAGCATTTGCTAAGTGGAATCCTGACCAGGACAACCTGTTGTTTATCTAAGGATGATGACAGCTGGAGTATTATTTGGTTACTGTTTTATTTCTATTTTGAGCATTGTGTAGCTCTTTGATACACTTGTTGTTTGGACTATGTTTTGCTCTTTTATTGATCGTGAGATACTAGATATGCTGAAACTTGTGCAATGATCATGTTTTAGACTGTTGTGTGATGCTGCTGAGATTTATGTTTTTTCTAATGCTTGTATACACTTTTCTTTAAATCTAATTTGTTTAACAGATGTGAGACACAGTTGTGAATGGTTCATATTCGGTTGAACATTGCACAAACCACTCATTCTGAAGTCGGGTTTGCGAAAGACATAAGAGGAGATTGCTAAAATAACTTAGTATATGTCCGCACGTGTTAAGACCAACTCCGTAATGACCCAAAGGTTTTGTGATTGACCTGTGTAGAATACTTTGAGCGGAGCATCCCTAACATCGGTCACATAAGATAAGATCACAACTTAGAATTAAAAAAATCATATAGTTTATTTTCAGTTATGAATTTTTCTCTCCTAATCAACTCCAGATTGTCACATAGGTGGCTTTTCCATTAAATAAGTTGCTTGAAATCTCTTTTAAGGACAAATTTAAAAGGTGGAGAGAAGTTTAGGGACAAAAATCCTAAACCAAAATATTTTGGGATTAATTTCTTAAATATGATAAATGCTAGGGACTAAAATCATATTTTCATCTTCTTTATTTCATAATAATCATCAAAGAAAAAAACCCTCTTTAACTTAAATGATTTGAGATGGTTAGGGATTATACATTTACAAAGCCCTCTAATGACTTATTGGGCCAGATGAGCCCTAATTGAAGCCTCAGATACCTTACAAGCACACATAAATTAGTTAGTAGTAGATAAAAAAAACAAAAAATTTAAATATGATGTGCAAAAATCAAAACATTTTTTTACTTTGGTGTGTAAATAATCCGTCGGTGTGTCATTATAATTTGACGGTCAATAATCATAAACTGTGCTCATAACATTGCCCTAAATTTTATACAGAGAGCATCTGAATTCAACGCATATTAAACGCTTATAAAATACTATTTAATTAAAAAATGTAATGGATGTTTAGCATTTATTTTCTATCTTAGTGTCAATTCTGATCTTTGAAGCTTTTTCTAAGGCCAAACCAGTTGTTTAGGGATCCAAGGTAGAATTTATCAGCTTTATGATCAATTCGCGTGGAAGTGCCCGCCCTTATGAAGAATAAGGTATGCTCGTATGCGACCAATTATATGCGAGCATTGTTCGATCATATGTATACTACTTAAAATAATACGAACATTAAGCGTTGGTATATATAATCATACAGTATATGTGAAACCAAAGACATTGAATTGAGGCCCTCTCCAAACCTAAAATTCTCCTTGTTTGGGGCAGCTGTTCATAACAGGGATTGGGGAGAGCAAATCTCTACAGTCGGAGAACTAGAGGTGATGGAGAGAGATGACGGGAGGAAGACGGGAAGATAAGCAGCTAGGGGAGTAAAAAACCTAATATTTAACCTCATTTATTTGTCTGTTATTAGGGGAGAGCAAATCCACATCATGAACTAAATAGTATCTATTTCATTTGAAATGAAGAGGATCTGTTTGGCCCTCATAACATGGCCTCAACACGTTGTCCAACAGACTTCCCTCACGAATGCCTAGGGTTGACCTACAAATGAAAATGTCATCTTTAATTTTGCCAAACACCACATCCAGATGTTAAAAGAACATTTTTTTGTTGTTGTGGTCTACATGCGCAATCTCTGCAATCTCCCCTAGCCTAGAGTCCAAGGCTCCAACTCAAAAAATTCCCTTAAAAGGGGTGATAAGTTACCTATATACATGTAAGAATAATCCAAAATAGCTCTTTTTATGCAACATTTAGACTATAAGTTTGCCCTTCTGATCTATTTTATAACTTATAATTAAGGGTAGCATGCATGCATATTAGTATTTAAAGAAACAAATGTTCTCATTGTGCTTAAAATATACACATCAATTATATAGGAATGGTATACAACAACAACAACATTCAAGCCTTTATCCCACTATAATGGGGTCGGCTATATGGATCCTTTGTCGCCACTATGCCCTATCTTGTCATAATCTCACTAATGCCTAAGTACATCATGTCTTTCCTTACAATTTTATTCCAAATCTTTATTGGTCTGGCCCTCCCTCGTTTAACATGCCTAGTGACTAGACTCACAACGCCTAACAGGTGCCTCTAATGATCTTCTTTGTACGTGTCCAAACCATCTTAGACGAGCTTCTCGCATCTTCTATGCAATTGGTGCTACTCGTCTCATCTCTGATACTTTCATTCCTAATTTTATACAGCCTATGTCGGTCCCAAGCCCGAATGAAAAATGATGAGGGTTGTATTAGGTAGACAGCCAGCATAAAATTGTCACTCTTATGAATATGGATCATTTGAGAAATATAGGAATGGTATAGATTTTCAAAAAAAAAATACATAACATTTCTTTCATAAGAACTATATTTATGCTACTCAACTGATACTGAAAGATCTGTTCAAACAAGACAGATTTCACTAAAGAAAATCGGATTCACGAATATGAAATACATATAAAAAAATTACAATAAGAAGAAAGCAACATAGCAGTATCAGAAATTCAGAACATAGTTCTTCTTCACAGCAAGCAGCAGAAGATACTCTCTCTGGTTGTAAATGGAAGATGGAAATGGATCACCTGTAGCTTCAAGAAAAGAAAACTGGTCTTCAATCCGAGCGGAGCTCGCACTTGCTCTATTGCTTGAACCCTTCGCTGAGGCCAGGCGGCATCCCGAGACTCTGGGCAAGATTGCTCATTCTGTCTTTCAAGGCCTGTGAAGAAGATGGCGAAGAAGAAGAATCCTTAAATTCGGGTTAAGAATTGAATAGTTCAGATAATGTCAGAAGTTTTCAGTTCTTGCCAGAATGCTCTTTTGGTGCGCATCCTTGTATGCTTCTGTCACCAGCAAAGATAGTTTCTGCAGATTATAAGTCAAAGACAGAGATTCAGTGATGCATTTTATAAAAAGATAGCTCCTATGAAGAAAATGGCTTAATCAAGAACTGATTTTTTGAAAGAATAATGACCAGCTTAACGGGAATCGTGCGAGAAATCTTAAGATGACTACCTTAATTGGAGAGTTTGGTAGGAAAATGGCGAAATAAGATAGGGCCGTAGTACTTTAGGCGATAGGTCAACCAGCGCAGGTCAACTGTTCTATTAAACTTTGCCTCCTGTGTAGCATGATTGAATTTTCAACATGATTGCATCGCATTTAAACTACAGGGACTAAATTGGAACATTTAATATTACGTGGACCAAACATAACCAGAGTTAGCCAAACTTTTGAATAACATCTATATCCATAATATCTCAAAAAGGAGTGGATTTGCGTTGTCGGTTTTTTTCGTAATTCCTATTATACCGTTTGCCGTCTCGCTCAATGTTCTTCGACCCATCCCCGTGAAGTTTCTTCCAGCTCCAGACTCGGCTTCTTAGCACTCTTCCTGCTCGCCTCCTCCTTCGAGCTCAGGGTTTTAGTATTTTGAATAACATTGTTAATAGACACATATAAGGGTCAAAAGTATTGGAAATAAAGCTTGGTATTTGTGTGAACATATTAAAAGCTACTGCAATGTGGACTTCCGACACAAGCACGAGAGTGCACGCCGAATTGTACCGGGCTAGGCACTGGCTTGGGCGTGGGTGCGTGTTCTGCGAATTCTGCGAATTCATGAAGAAATTCTATACTTAAATTACATTCATTTTGAATTATAGAACTAACTATACATTGAGAATCATTATTAGCTTTTTAAATAAGAATACTTACCAATATATACCCAAACCTCCCCTGTAAATTAGCATAATTAGTGAGAGCACCACTCTTATTTTCGAAATTACAAAAAACTTCCCTTAAGTTTTCATTTCATTACAAAAACCTCCCCTGGTGTTTTCATTTCATTGGATCCATGAAAAAAATACCCCCTGGACACTATACACCGAGGGGGGTGTTTTGGTGCATGGATGTTATGAAATTAAAACTTTTTGTAATGAAATGAAAACTTTAGGGAAAATTTTTGTAATTTCGAAAATAAGAGGGGTGTTGTCAGTAATTTAGCAAAGTTGGAGGGGAGGTCCCGGTAAATGGCCCTATATATGGGATTTTATTTATTAAAATATTTTTTATTTTCTGTTTTAAGTAGGAAGAAATTTCATGTTATTCCTATAAATAACACCATTTCTTATCTATTTGGAATTAGTTGAATGCACTATGTTTTCAATTTTCCTTCTCGGAGAGATTGTAGAATTTAGACTTCATGGTCTTTGGTAATGTGAGAACTTCCCTCTTCCTTTTAAGAGTGTCAATGAGTTCCGAGAGACAGTTGAATGTCTAAGCATCCTCCCCAGAATCATATTCCCACCCACATTATTTGATGCCGGAGCCAAAGTTGAATTTATCAACGAAATATTGACATGTATAAAATACTAGCAGAATTGCACAGATTCCCCGATGAAGCAACAATATCCAACCGTAACTCAAGCAATGACTAGGTACTATAACCGCCATATACTATAGGGGATTGTGTGCACTACTACCAGTATCTATAAACAACATATAGGATTAATTACCAGGACCTCCACTGCAAGTTTGCATAATTACAAGAACCTCCCCTCTATGTTTCAAAATTACAAAAACATCCCATAATTCGTCTGTTTACAAACTCCCCCTTCCGTCGTCTTGAGCCGAAGCCTCATTGACATCAGAACAGTCGTCGATGCCATATTAGTAGGTCTCGTCGAAGTCGCTGATGCCCGACTCTGTCGTCCGCGAATTCTCAAGCAGAAGCACTAGCAGCTGCGCACGTGAGTGGGAGTGTTGGGAGCTAGTGCCGTTGAGTGGGAAATAAAAATATACTTTTTTTTTAGGATTATACTATAATCTTCCCTAAGGATTGTGGGGAGGTCTTTGTAATTTTAAAGCATAAAGGGGAGGTTCCTGTAATTAACCCCATATATATATATATATATATATATATATATATATATATATATATATATATATATATATATATGAACCTATGCACTAAAAAAACAATGCGGTTTAATATAGTACATATGGAAGACTAACCAATAAATAAATCGCTTATAGATAGCCACCAAGATAAGAACAAGGTAAGTGCTTACTTCAGCACCCAACTCCATTGCAGCCTCAGTGATTTCAGTGCGCACTGGTAGTTGATTTCCTGAAAGTGTTACCTGACAAATATTCAACATCATGAGGAGAAGAAGATATAAGAATAAAGCCCAATTCACACACAAAAATTAATTTTAATTTTATATCACTGCATTTATATAGAAACACGATCATAAAATATCCAAGATTGTTTTGTACCTTGATCAGCTCACCTTCGCAATAACCATCAAACTCTTCCCTGCAAGCAAAATGAATCGATAAATTTCGAGATTTCCAAGCAAGGGATGTCTTGATGCTTAATTAAATCGTTAATACACACGCAGCGAGTTCTTTCTGAACACGAACAGCTTCAACTTGAACTACCATTTGGGCCTTCTTCACAGTCTCATACAAATTTTGCATATTGCCTAGAATCCCTGCCTGAAACATATGGAGAAGCTTTAGCTTAAAGATAAACTATGGGAGCTTTAGTTTAAAGCTCCGTCTAGTGTAGCGGTGGCGGTCGTGAATGTGGTGGTTATGAACTGTTGTTTGTGAACGTCTGGCCTCACAAAAGGAAATTCATCCACTTTTATGTTCAAAACTAGTTTTTTTTCTTGGTGGCGGTCATAAATATTGTCATGTCAAACATACATTCTATGATGATGGTGTTTTTGTCCAAACTCACCGGAGCAAAAACACGGCGACAAACAAAGCCTAAATCAATGACCACAGTCATCTTTTTGAAAATGAAAAGAAACAAAAGCAAAATATCTTCAAACTACTTAATTAATGTAAGCCAAGAATAACAAAACTAGACATGCAACGTTATAATCTGAATACCATCTGAATAACTTCTTTACCATCGGATTGTTTAGATCAAAATTAATTCTCAAAATTATGATTACGGTGACCAGATCGGCAAATACAATCTATTCAGGAACACTATCTTCATTTTTTAACTGATTTAAAAATATAATTCATGTGATATAACACATCCAATATAGTCAGAGAAATGTGACACAGATGGTAGAGGTCTCTCCAATATTCTTCAGCAACCGACTTCCAAAAAAACTCTTTGCATTTGATTGCTCCATGTCGTCCATTTATCGTATTTTTTGGGTGCATCACGCCAATAAGAGTTACATTCTTGGGGACTCGTGGAAGCTGCCTCATCTTTTTCCTCCCATAGCCTTCCTTTTCCATTCATTGGCTGGCATGCACTCGCCAATGTGAAACATGAATGTAAGTTCCAAAGCCTTCATTGTTTGATTTAGCTCATAGTGATATTTGAGATCCTTCTCGTTCAAAAACTGTAAGTAGTGTTCTTTGGTTTATTACCTGCATCGTCGATTTTTCTAAGATTTGTTAGCTTTATCTTCTTAAGAAAAAATGTTAAAACTACAAAGTTATACTGCGCTTTCATGGTATGATCTTCACTCAAGTGGCGTTTGGTTGGGCTTATTACCCGCGGTGCGGTGGAAACGCACCGCCGTTTTGCGAAAAAGCAGTGTTTGACGCGGATGATTTTGGAAACCACGTTTATTAGGTTCCGCAGTTTTGTGTATTACCCGAGTCGCGATTCTTTTCCCTGTTCCGCCGCAACAACCCGCTGATCCCGATCTCTCCCAAAACCCTAGCGCGATAGCAGCGGCGATCCTGCTTCCCCGATCTACGACGACCCTCGACGACGGCGACCCTCGACGACGGCGATCCTCGACGTGATAGCAGCGGTGATCTCTTCTCTACCGATAGCAGCGGTGTTATGTGTGGAATCGGAGAGCTCCAACGGATTTTCCGGCCGCCGATTCACCACCGATGCTTCAAGCTCTCGTTAAGTCTGGTCGTGCTGCCGCGGAGCTCGTCCGCTCACTGCTCCCGATGCCTAGATCTCAAACGCCGGCGGCAGCTCTGTGGTGTCAGCAGATCGGATAAAGGGGCTTCGGGCTTCCCCCACTTCGCATCTGGCCGGCGGCAGCTCTGTGGTGTCTCCTCCTTCGATCTTCTCTCCGACACAGATCTTGGATCCTATGAATTTTTGTGCATTTTTTCAGATGTGTATTATGGATTTTTGGATTGGTGATTGCTTAATGATGATTATGGATTTGGAAAAATTGCTGATTGCTGAATGGATTTTTGTGTGTTCTGCTCTGTGTTCCGTGAATGAATTTTTGGATGAGTGTGTTGAATTGAGTGGAATAACCATGAGACTATCAGCGAATTATCTGCATTTTACTTCCTCCATGAGGGGTTAGTTTGTTTAATCATACTTCACTTGAAAAACAGCTGGTTGAAGTAGGATGGTGTTTGTTTGAGTGTAGGTGGAGAAATTGCAAATGAATTATGTCATATGCCAAGAAGAAGAAGAAAAGTTTGTGGGAGTGGAAATTTATTAGCAATCCAGGATGTCAAGGGATAATTGTATTATGAATGATTGTGTTGGTAAGTTACGTAAAACAAATTCACTCAAAACTCTGTTTTGTTTCCAAACAACTTTTTGAAAACTCTATTTTGCAAATTCCATTTCACCCAAACAGTTTTTTAACAAAATTTCATTTTCCAGAATCAGCATTTTTTCTATCAGCAGTTTACCATCAGCAGCTTACCATCAACAACAGTCCAACCAAACAGACACTCAGTTTAACCACCTTAAGATATTATGTAAAAATATTGACAAGTAGTTCACAGTAGTATCCATAAAGCTCTTGACAGCCCACACCGGGACAACACAATTGACGAGGAATTTACGACTGTTGAAGCCAAAAATGACCTCTGTGGAGTTCGGGGTCCTAGAAAGGGGTGACCTCGCACCTACTACACTCAGGAGAACGTCACGGACCAAAGATCAAGAAGCTAGAAGACCCTCAGCTCTAGCGCGGAGGTCCCACCTCACACCCGGAAGACCTTTGAAGTCTCCCCCTCCCTAGACAATGTTGAGCTAGGTGCCTTGAAGGATGAAAAGAGAGTGAAGAAGTGATGCTCTCCAAGGCAGCCCTAAGGGCCTATTTATAGTTTTCCAAATCACATGAACTGAAATGCCCGAAATACCCCTACGCCAAATATGTCTCGGGCCAATAGAAAACAACCACACCGGGGGGTAAAGAGGTAATTCCACCCCGAGGGTAAAACGGTAACGACAAGGCCCAAAGAGGTCCAAGGGCGGGAGAAGACATACCCCCCACCTTCCCGGACACCCGAGACAGGCCGGGGAGCAGGGGGCAGGGGCGAGACCCCGGCTCCTGGCCGGTCTCGCCCCGCCAGACCGCGAGGCAGGGCGAGAACCCGGCCTCCCGCCGGTCTCGCCCCGCCTCGCCCTGCCAGGCCGCGGGGGCAGGGCGAGAACCCGGCCTCCCGCCGGTCTCGCCCCGCCTCGCCCCGCCTCGCCCCGCCTCGCCCCGCCTCGCCCCGCCTCGCCCCGCCAAGCCGCGGGGGCAGGGCAAGAACCCGGCCTCTCGCCGGTCTCGACCCGCCTCGCCTCCGCCAGGCCGCGGGGGCAGGGCGAAAACTCGTCCTCCCGCCGGTCTCGCCCCGCCTCGCCCCGCCAGGCCGCGGGGGCAGGGCGAGAACCCGGCCTCCCGCCGGTCTCGCCCCACCTCGCCTCCGCCAGGCCGCGGGGGCAGGGCGAGAACCCGGCCTCCCGCCGGTCTCGCCCCGCCTCGCCCCGCCATGCCGCGGGGGCAGGGCGAGAACCCTGCCTCCCGCCGATCTCGCCCTGCCTCGCCTCCGCCAGGCCGCAGGGGCAGGGCAAGAACCCGGCCTCACGCCGGTCTCGCCCCGCCTCGCCTCCGCCAGGCCGCGGGGGCAGGGCGAGAACCCGGCCTCCCGCCTGTCTCGCCCTGCCTCGCCTCCGCCAGGCTGCGGGGGCAGTGCAAGAACCCGGCCTCCCGCCGGTCTCGCCCCGCCTCGCCCCGACAGGCCAGTCGAGGGCGGGTTCGGTCAACTTGCCATACCCGCCCCTCACAGAAAAAGGCCAAGGGGGGCAGGCAATTTTTCCTCCCCCTACTAGTATATTCCGAGGGCTAGGCCTAAATTGGCCACCAAGAGCTCAAACCACTCAAAAAGCTTAAAACCAAAAACCTGCGAATACGGGGTTGTACACAATCCCCGCTCTTTTCGAGGTTGGCACAAGCTCGGAAAGAAACATCCAACTCAACGTATTCGCTGAGTGTAATTTCTTGCGGGGTCAACCTGCCATGCCAGCTATGGGAGCCTGGGTGGTGAGACCCCCTCTGGGTAAAAAATACTTCACCCCCCGGAGGGGTCAACCTGTCATGTCAGCTATGGGAGCCTGGGTGGCGAGACCCCCTCCGGGTAAAAAACACTTGGCCCCCCGGAGGGGTCAACATGCCATGCCAGCTATGGGAGCCTGGGTGGCGAGACCCCCTCTGGGTAAAAAACACTTGGCCTCTACGAGAGATACCACCAGCCCTGTCCAGCTAGTGAGAGCCTGGACAGCGGGACCGTCTCAGAGCAAAAGGGACTTGGGCTTCCACGAGAGGTACGCCTGCCCTGCCAGCTAGTGAGAGGCTGGCAGCGGGACCATCATCGGAGCAAAGGAACTTACTCCCCCCGAGGCACATTCGACCCAACCAGCGAGTGAGAGCCTGGATGAGGAGATCCTCTCGGGGGTGGGACTTGCTCTCCCCAAGGCACATTCGACCCATCCAGCTAGTGGGAGCCTGGATGAGGAGATCCTCTCGGGGGTGGGACTTGCTCTCCCCGAGGCACATTCGACCCATCCAGCTAGTGGGAGCCTGGATGAGGAGATCTTCTCGGGGGTGGGACTTGCTCTCCCCGAGGCACATTCGACCCAACCAGCTAGTGGGAGTCTGGCTGAGGAGATCCTCTCGGGGGTGGGACATGCTCTCCCCGAGGCACATTCGACCCATCCAGCTAGTGGGAGCCTGGATGAGGAGATGGGGTTTGCTCTCCCCAATGCACATTCGACCCATCTAGCTAGTGAGAGCCTGGATGAGGAGATCCTCTCGGGGGTGGGACTTGATCTCCCCGAGGCACATTCGACCCAACCAGCTAGTGGGAGTCTGGCTGAGGAGATCCTCTCGGGGGTGGGGCTTGCTCTCCCCGAGGCACATTCGACCCATCCAGCTAGTGGGAGCCTGGATGAGGAGATCCTCTCGGGGGTGGGACTTGATCTCCCCGAGGCACATTCGACTCAACCAGCTAGTGGGAGTCTGGCTGAGGAGATCCTCTCGGGGGTGGGACTTGATCTCTCCGAGGCGTCGACCCAACCAGCTAGTGGGAGCCTGGCTGAGGAGATCCTCTCGGGGGTGGGGAACCAGGTGTTTCACTTGAACTTCTACCAAATTCAACATCCTCAAACGGGAAAAAAGATGGGTTACATGACCCCCCCGACTCAGTTGGTCGAGGGTTGGACTCATTACAACATAAGAAGCATACAAGACTCTGCCAGGGCGAGGCTTCCTCAGGGGGTCTGGGCCTGGTGGTCGTCATCCGCCTCCTTCTCGTCGGACACTTCCATCCTGCTCAGGCTTTCCATGATCCTTTCCATCTCCTCCGCCCTGGCCAACCAAGTGATGGTGTTGACGGTCGTGACGTAGCACTGTCTTGCCATCCTGGAGTCTCCCTTGACTCTGACCTGGATCCCTCCTGAGCTGAACTTGAGGCATTGGTGGAAGGAAGATGGCACGCAACGGAAGGCACTGATGAGGGGTCTTCCGAAGATGGCGTTGTAGCTGCTTGGAGCGTCAACAATGACGAACCGGCAGTTCCTTGAAGCCCCTCCCAACTTTACTTGGAGTCCTACTCGACCCTCTACCTCCTTCCTCTCCCCCGAACATCCGAACAGGGGTCCGTCCGAGGTCAACACCCTCCTTGGCTCTACCTTCATCTCGTCAAACGCCTTCTTGAAAACGACGTTGACGGAGCTTCCGTTGTCAACCAAGATTCGGGCGACGGTGTAGCCTTTGATGGTCGTCTGGATGACCAGCGCATCGCAAAACGGATCCTCATGATCCGGCAGGTCCTTCACCGAGAAGGTGATCTTCTCCTCCTTGGGCGGTGTCTGGGATGTTGAGGCGATGCTCCGTCGGTACATGACATGGAGGTTTGCCTTCCGAGTGGCCTCGATCCCCACTCCACCATGGATCACCGCTATACTGCCTCGGGGTCCGACATCGACCCGGTCCTCACACACATCATCCCCCCTTCTCTGGGCAGAACCTCTTCAACCCGCACTGGTGGCTGTGGCTGGGCAGGGCCTCTCGCCCCTCTTACTTCCAGGAACTCGGGGCAAGTAGCTGTGGCGTGCCCCTCCACCTGGTGGAAGTCACAATACGGTAGCGCACCTCCCCTCCTTCGGTGGGTTGGGCGTGCTCTCATGTTACTTCTTCCTCCTATTGCCAAGGCTTGCTGCGGCGGGGGTAAGAGCTGTCTTGGGGCTTGCCTGTGGAAGTTGAACCTCCCTTGGCCCCCATGGAAGTTTCCCCCATCTTGGACGTAACCTCTTCCTGGACCCTGAACGGGTCCTCCCTGCTGCCTCCAACCTGGTTATGGGCCCTCCTGAGCTCTCCGCTCCTCTCTCCTTCTTTCTTCCTGAGGTCTCGAGCCACCTTGCTCCATTGACTCCATCTCTGTTAGCTTTGCCAACTTCTTGACAAATGTCGGGTTGGCCGCCTCCATGGCTATCTCCTCGGCCGCCCTTTCCATCAGCTCTTCAAAAGAAAGGGGGGCCTTTCGAGTCAGGCTCATCTTGAAGAACCCCTCGCGCAACCCCACCGTGAACGCCATCTGGAGGGCATACCCTGGCATCTCCTGGACCTCCAGCATCTCCTCTTGGAACCTGTCAACGTAACGGGCCCGCGACTCCTCGGCCCCCTGCCTTATCAGGAAGATGGACTCAGGACTCCTCTTCCTCTTCTTGGAGGTGGAGAAGCGAAGCTGAAAGCTCCGGCTCAAGTCCTCGAACTCATAGATCGACCACGGAGGGAGTTGATGAAACTAGTCCCTTGCCTTCTCCTTTAATGTGATCGCAAAGAGACGACACTTGAAGGCATCCGTCATTAGCCTAATGGATTCGGCATCCTCAAACCACTGCAGATGCTGGACGGGGTCATCCTTCCCGGTATAGTAAGTCATGTCTGGCTCTCTGAACCCCTCGAGAACGGGAACTGAGATGATCAGCTCACTGAAGGGTGACCCCCTAAGGGGTGGTCTCGTCACCTTCACTCGCGCGACCTGCTCGCCTGGAAGGCTGGCACTCGTCGGGCTGGAGAACAACTCCCGGCCGGTGAGGTCTCGCTCGACCCCATCTCCCATCCTCTCCTTCTCTGGCCTTCTTCCTGGTGTACTTCCTTCTCCCCCACTGGGGTCATCTCGCCTAGACCCCTGGGAGTCGACTCGTCGAGAGGGGGGGAACTAGCTCCTGGGTGGTTGGGGTGGAGCTGCCACCCTGAGGAGCAATACTTCGCAGTATCTCCATGATGCCTTGGATGGAGCTCATGAACTCTTGCCTCCCCACAAATGGTCCTGGGCTGGGGAGCTCGCCGAGATCATCACTACCTCCCTGACCTCCAGTCATGGCACTCTCCCGAGATCTTCTGTGATGGTCACTCTTCACGCACACCGCACCAAAAGTGTTGAAGCCAAAAATGACCTCTGTGGAGTTTGGGGTCCCTAGAAAGGGGTGCCCTCGCACGTACTACACTCAGGAGAACGTCACGGACCAAAGATCAAGAAGCTAGAAACAGACCATCGGCTCTAGCGCGGAGGTCTCACCTCACACCCGGAAGACCTTTGAAGTCTCCCCCTCCCTAGCCAATGCTGAGTTAGGTGCCTTGAAGGATGAAGAGAGAGTGAAGAAGTGATGCTCTTCAAGGCACCCCTAAGGGCCTATTTATAAGTTTCCAAATCTCATGGACCGAAATGCCCGAAATACCCCTACGCCAAATATGTCTCGGGCCAATAGAAAACAGTCACACTGAGGGGTAAAGAGGTAATTCCACCCCGAGGGTAAAACGGTAACGATAAGGCCCAAAGAGGTCCAAGGGCGGGAGAAGCCATACCCCCCACCTTCCCGGACACCCGAGACAGGCCGGGGAGCAGGGGGCAGGGGCGAGACCCCGGCTCCTGGCCGGTCTCGCCCCACCAGACCGCGAGGCAGGGCGAGAACCCGGCCTCCCGCCGGTCTCACCCCGCCTCGCCCCGCCAGGCCGCGGGGGCAGGGCGAGAACCCGGCCTCCCGCCGGTCTCGCCCCGCCTCGCCCCGCCAGGCCGCGGGGGCATGGCGAGAACCCGGCCTCCCGCCGGTCTCGCCCCGCCTCGCCCCGCCAGGCCGCGTGGGCAGGGCGAGAACCCGGCCTCCTGCCGGTCTCGCCCCGCCTCGCCTCCGCCAGGCCGCGGGGGCAGGGCGAGAACCCGGCCTCCCGCCGGTCTCGCCCCGCCTCGACCCGCCAGGCCGCGGGGGCAGGGCGAGAACCCGGCCTCCCGCCGGTCTCGCCCCGCCTTGCCTCCGCCAGGCCGCGGGGGCAGGGCGAGAACCCGGCCTCCTGCCGGTCTCGCCCCGCCTTGCCCCGCCAGGCCAGCCGGGAGCGGGTTCGGTCAACTTGTCATACCCGCCCCTCACAGAAAAAGGCCAAGGGGGGCAGGCAATTTTTCCTCCCCCTAATAGTATATTCCAAGGGCTAGGCCTAAATTGGCCACCAAGAGCTCAAACCACTCAAAAAGCTTAAAACCAAAAACCTGCGAATACGGGATTGTACAACGACCTTGCAGATGAATGCTGCATGGGAAGTAAAGAAACTATCTAATGGGAAGAGTGTTGTTGGGCGCAAATGGATTATTACAATGAACACAAACCTAACAACACTAATGATGATACAAAGCTTGTCTTGTAGCTAAAATATTCACTCAGGCGTGCGAAAATGTGACACGGGACGAATTTGTAGGTGGCGGACATGTGATGCCCTAACCCTAAAGGCATTATAAGTGAGCACACAATAAATGTAAAGGACCAACGACGAACCCTAAAATGAGATAGGGAAGCCTGGATGGGGTCGGTTTTAGTGCGGAACTTAGTTATTAAAGGCGCAAGGAACTCCAAGGCGTAAAGGGGTCTTGGATCCTAGCGCAAGGTTCAAAGTGCAGGCATGCGCCTAACGAAGGCAAGGCGCAATCACATCTATTTTAAATAATCAGCATCAAACATCATTTCAATACAGTCAATGTGGTCACTTGCATTATATTTAAGTCCTAACGCACAATTATCTTTCGGAAACACTAAATCAATAAAAAATTATTTAGTTCTTACATTACTTTTTTCTTTATTTTTGAAAAAAAAATTACAATAAAAATCTCACTCCGGCGCACCTTTTCTGTTTCAAAGGCTCAAATAAGGTGCAAACCTCTGAGCCTGGTGAGCCTTGAGCCTTAGGGGATTCTTTAACAACATAACACCCCGCAGCAGTCTTGACCTTCCTTACTACAGATTCCAGCATTCCAGCACCTTCTCACTCCAAAATCCTACTGCACAGCCCCTCCCCACTATCAAATCTTGTTGCCCAGCTCCTCCCCGCTGTCAAACTCTGTTGTTCAGCCCCTCCCCCATGTTAAACTCTTCTCTCCATCCCCTCCCAGCTGTTGTTAAAGGAACGTCTTAAAACTCAAGGCTCGCCAGGCTCAAAAGTTTGCGCCTTCGTGCGCCTTATTTGTGTCTTTAGAACATAAAAGACACGCATGAGTGAGATTTTTGTTGTATTTTTTTTTCAAAAACAAAGAAAAAATAACATAAGAACACAATAATTTTTGATTGATCTGATGTTTGTAAAAGATAATTGTGTGTTGGAACTTAGATATAATGCAAGTGAGCACATTAATTTTATTTTTTAAGAGATATAAACGATAGTAATGAATGATTAATTCGTAAAATAGATATAGAATTTGATCGAGAAGATGAAATGATGTCTGATGCTGATAATTTGAAATGAATGTGGTTGCGTCTTGCCTTTGTCAGGCGCGCGCCTGCACCTTGAGTCTACGCTCTAAGACCTCTTTGCGTTGGTCGTCAACCTAATGCAACCTTGTCCACTTCTCAATCACAATACAAAAATTTGTACATAAATTTATTGATGCAGGACGACGCATAGGGTTTGTGCGTCTGACGGCTTTTCTAGGAAACTCTAAATGTATGCAATACGTAATGAATTCGTTTACAAAAATTTTGAGCGGGCGTTGCGCAGACTATGAAAAATTAAGAAAATAGATTTTGGTAAAGCACAAAATTACTATTTTGTTTCAAAAAAATGAAATCACTTAAAAATGGTTCAATTTAAATCTGGGAAAAGAAGGTTCGCAACTTTTGTGTTTTTCCCCTTGTCGTAGCAAATCGAAAATCGTGAACTTCAAATACGTTTCCGTTTGGAGTTTTTGACGTAACATTCGCTGACAAAATCTGAGCGAAAACTCAACAATGAATCTAATTATCCTAAGAGAAAATTTAGATGCACGCAAAGGAAGAGAAAAAAACTAGTTACCCACGGAAAGTGGCATATTTCCGCAATCGAAGTCGACGGCAATCCCGCGAGAAATTACTCGTCACCTTTGATCTCTCGCTCTGAGGTCGGCCGCTATTGCACACGGGCGGCACGAAAATAGTTCACTCTCTCGCTCAAGATGGATCCACAAAATCTCAAAGCAAAATAAGAGGAAGTAATTCCTCACAAAGAAGCAAAACTACCAATCATAAATCACACCTTTCAATAACTCTAAGCTCACAGAAGCATCCAACAGAGAACACATTTAATTTTACTGTTCACCATCTCTCAAACGAAACAATAACAACAAACACATTCAACAACTGGAAATATAAAAAAAAGGAGCAGCTGCTTTTTTTTCAATCTGCACCGACTAATCTCAAGATCGACCAACTACTTAATTGAAATACATCATCAGCAATCACACAGAGTTCTTACTCTCAACATCAACTACCCTCACAATGGAATCAAACCAAGTAAAATTTTTCCATCAACGGTCACTCTACAACTCTCAAATAGGAAATCAAATAACAATAATCTCAAATAGGAAACAAACACAAATCTCTTCGACAGAAGCAGCAAAAAACACTTTAACCCTTACAGAGCAGTTCACGGGAAAACCAAATCTCACAGCAATGTTAAGTTCAACATTCAACAACCATTAAAAATAACAGGACTTCCTTTTATAGGGCAACGGCGAAAACACGAAAAATAACTCCTAACTGTCAGCTTCGTAGAAGGGCGTTCTTCGCAGAAGCTTGGATTGGTGCTGAAACTGCCGGGGAGGAGGCGTGTGGCAGGGATCGTGGATGAAATGGTCGCCGAAACAATTGGAGGAGGGGTCGTGGACGCCGAAATCGCACGTCGTGCGGGACCTTCTCCTGGTGTAGTGCCATTGTCTGAGATGGAGCGTCGGAGCCCTACTTGTGGCCTGGTGAAATCGGAAAACTGTCATGGGTTAGGGCCACTGCAGGAGATAACTGTGTCGGGCCGGCTGAAAAATACAACATTTCATGAATTGCAAAATATTAAAATACAAAATGACACGCATAAAAATATGCAAAACTCAGGGCCGATAGAGGTGCGGCGTCGGGTATAAAGATTGTAGGTGTCAAGCTTGGAAACGAACTGTCGATCATAGTGGGTGTGGTAAGGCCTTGGTGAGGACATCAAAAAATTGCTCGATAGAGGGTACATGTCGCAAATCAAGTTTGTGAAGTTAAACTTTTTCCTAGATGAAAAGATAATCAACTTCGATATACTTGGTGCATTTGCGAAAGAAGGGATTTTCGGTGATATAAATGGCAGCTTGACTATCGCAGTAGAAGATAGCCAGAGAGGGGAGCTTTATACCAATATCAGTTAGAAGACTCTCTAGCCATGTAAGTTCAGACACAATAGATACAATCGAATGATACCGAGCCTCCGCTGAAGAGTGTATGTTACCACTAGGGAAAAAGGGGAAGACCGGCAGTAGGGGAAGGGCCGGCTAGAGGGAGAAAGGAGAAGCAAGAGAGAATAGAAGGAGAGGGATCAGCCCCCTTTCTTTGCTAGATGATCAAAAGATGATCTTTAGGGCTTACATTAGGCCTCTTATACAATGAGGCTCAACAAAACAAAATAACCAAAATGCCCTTAGATTAAAACTAAACTTGCTCCCCATCCAGAACTTTCGTCAGGTCTCCTGCTGTCGCGCTTCCGCCCGCGGTATCGCGGTGAGAAACGTCTGGCAATACCGCGGTATTATTTCCGTCCTCCTTTTGCGTGCGTGATCGTCGTGCGTACACCCTCCAAGGCTGCTCGTCGTCATGCAGTTCAGTAACAGTGTACCACCACCGTCTGCTTCTTGCTTCGCCAAGTGACCAGATGTCTTCCAAAATGTGCAGTAGCAACTTGTAGACCAACGATCATTGATGGTCCCAGTATAATCTGCACCAGAATATGTAATTAAGGATAGAGAAGATGAGGCCATATGCACAAGCATTCTTTAAATATTGAAGGATTCGCTCGACAACCTGGAGGTGGGGCACCTAGGGAGCATGCATGAAGCGGCTAACCATCCCAACAACAAATGATATATCGGATCATATGACAGTCAGATATATAAGCTTTCTCAATAAGGCGACTGTAATATTCCGGGTTAGAGAGAAGCAAATCAGAATCAAATGCACGAGCACAGAGTTTGTGGTTGGCATCCATTGGTGTATCAACGGGCTTGAATCCTGAGTAGCCGGCATCGTAAAAAAGGTTGAAACAATATTTCCTTTGAGACAAGACAAGTCCATCAAGTCGACGAGCTATCTCAATACCTAAGAAATTACGGGGGGACCAGCTTGAGGTGTTGTTGTGTGACCTTGAGATCACGGGTTTGAGTCCTGGAAGCAGCCTCTTGCAAAAGTGCAGGGTAAGGTTTGCCTACATTTCACCCTTGTGGTGGGAACCTTCCCCGGACCCTCGCTGCACGGGGATGCTTCATGCATCGGGCTGCCATATCTTTCGTGATGAGAATATCATCAACATATACAAGAAGGATCACAGTGCCTGCAGGGCAGCAACGAGTAATAAGAAATCTGTCGAGCTTTGAATGAAGTCGAAATCTCAAAAAACCTTACTGAACTTATCGAACCAGGCCCGATGAGACTGTTTGAGGTCATAGAGAGATTTCTTAAGATAACATACACGAGACTCCCTCGTGGTTTCATAACCAGATGGTTGAGACATATAGACAGTCTCAACAATGTCTCCATTAAGAAATGCATTCTTAAAATCAAGTTGATGCAGCTACAAATAACGATGGACGACCAAGAAAACTAATACCTGAATTATAGTCAACTTGGCAATCGGATAGAAGGTCTTTGCATAGTCAGGGTCATATTGTTGAGTGAACTCGCGAGCCACAATACGAACTTTGAGGCGCTTGACTATCCCATCGGGACGATACTTCACAGTAAATACACATTTGCATCCCACGCGGGAATGGTTGGGAGGAAGGGGGACTAGGTCCCGGGTGTGATTAGCCCAGTGGGCAGCCATTTCTTCATCCATCGCGGTCTGTCACCTCGGATGTTGAAGAGCGTCCTGCATAGAAGAGGTGGAAATGGAGTACTGAAAAACTTATGAAGGTTCGAAGATAAGCGGTGTAGAGGGTGAGCAGTAGATGAAACAGTGTCCGGAGGGAACCATGGTTGGATCAGTTGGCCGTGTAAAAAATGGAATTTAGCCATTAGGGATTAACCTCGCTTTGATGCCGTGTAGAAAAATAGAAACATAGCAAAAAAATTATTTTTATTTTTTCACTCACCAATCACAGTACGCGAAATTGTACCTAGATGTACAGAATGGAGGAGTGAATCCTCAACTCCAATCCAAAATGTGGGACTAATCAATACATGAGAAATGAGGCCTTTACATGGGTTTTTTTATTCATTTCTTCTACACATGCAAATCAGCACACATAAGCTGTGAAAAACTAATGCAGAAGTAAACTTGGTGATAACATGTGTGACTTAATGTGGCACTTGTCTTACCCACCAAGAAAGAACTAAATATGTCTAGGTAAATAGACAAATTTTCAAACCATGCAACAAAAAAGCTAAATCAACGTAATTTTAAAGACTTTCTTAGTTTATTATAAATATTAGATGAATTTTCATTTATAGATTTAATTTGAATGTACTGAGGATGAGAATTTTTTCCCTTGCTTGGCTTTCTATCTTCTTAACACGAGGATACATCAACGAAATGCCTTTCGGCCCCCAGTAAATGGAATTTTGGAATTGGAATTGGGACATTTGAATTCATTTACGGCATTCGGCACTTTGGAAATGGCTCGGAATTGGAATTCCGTGAAAACCTTCGGTTTTCAAAAACATGCATGGCTCAATTCTTTTGGTTTAGGCCGGTTTTTCGTGGTTTTCGCTGAGGAGAGAGCTCGATCGACAACCCTATCGCCAAAAGCCAGGCAGTCGCGATCCCCGCGCTCCAGTCGCCGGTAACACTTCCTATCCCCCTCCTCTTTCTTCTTCTTCTTCGTCGGACAGCCTCAACAATCACGATCTGGTTTTCGATGAGGAGAGAGAGCCTGATTCTTGTTTCGTTGTTCGTCCTGCCGAGGCCCTAAACCCTCGATTCTTCTTCTTCCTCTTGTTCTTCTTCCTATTTTTCTTCCTCTTCTCCTTCTTTCTCCATCTTTCCTCCATATATTCCACCCCCTTCTTTCTTCTTTCAATTTTTCTTCCTCTTCTCTGGTTATTTCTGCAACTTCTGTCAGCTTTAATTTTTCTTCCTCTTCTCTGGTTATTTCTGCAACTTCTGGCATGTCGCCCGATTCTTGTCGATGTTCCTCCTGTGACCTAGCAATCTTCCCAATTTCCCCAACCGAGGCTCCAAATAACTAGACACACTATATGAAATTATCTTTTGATTTCTTTTTTGATGCACTCATTTTGTTTGTTTTAGATGGATGAAATTGTTATGCTTGCTAATTTCACACATTTTGTTTGTCTAATGATCCCATTACGTATGTTAATTTCAATTTCAGATTTGAATTCTATATGACATCCGAACAATAGAATTGTCCAATTCCAATATCTGATACCCAATTCTGCACAGCAGCCGAACAAAAAATTGGAATTCTGTCAATTCCAATTCTTATTGGTTTTGGAATTCACTAAATTCCAATTCCAGAATTCCAATTCTGGGAGGCCGAACCGACCCTTAAGGATTCAACATCAACAACTTCAGAAATCCGCTCTTGCTTTGATATTTTGTCCTTTGTTTCTTCCTATGATTTGAAAATGAAAATATTCTTGGCAAGAAAAAAAATGTCAAGCGCACCCACATGCACTTATATTATTAAAGTTCATATAATTAACAATGTAATTAAGAAAACTAAATGCAATACCAAATGAAATGATTTCAAAGAAAACATATTTCCTTATTACCTTTGATGGTGCGTCATCAGCGCCTTCACCCTTATCCTTTTTTCCTCCAAATAGTCCATATATTTGAAGGGATCTTCTATGGGTCTTTTTGATATATGACCAGGATAGTGCTCTATCAATGCTTGCAGTGTTTTTTATGCTCAAACCATTGCCTGCATTACATAAAGAAGTAAATATATTTATCATTCGCAGACATATTCAAAATTAACATAAACTTCATGCAGATCTCAATCTTCTTCCAAGCTAGAATATGATCCTCACGTTCAGATCTTGATCCAGGCTAATTTAAAATTAGTAACTCTCTTGATAGACCTGAATCTTTTATGTAGATAATGCAAGATGATATTGTTACGACCACTTGCTTGTAATTGGGTAAGCGTACGTGAAAGGGAGAAGTCATTGTGGACATTATGGTGGCCCTTCTTGGACTTAAATTTCCTAATGTTGGAGGGAGGAGGGGGAAGATACTTCCAATGAAGAGCAGAGCACAACTGGCACACGAAAATCCGAAGGAGGCGCGGCTATTGGCTAGAAGAAGAATGACAAGGAGAAGAAGATGAACGGGAAGAGAGTTTAAAAATTAGATCTTACTCCCTACTCACTTAAATTGTGATGGAGAGAAGTTCCAGATATTACAAAAATGACCCTCGCCATGGCTATCATCATATATGAGTAAAATGTAACAGTGTGATAACTGATAACTAGATATATATTGTGCCAAAAAATTAAAGATATGTATGTACATGGTGGTGTATCTATCCCCAACTTGAACCTGTAACAGATAATGCAAAATAAAAAAACAAGAAATAATCAATAAGCTCATTATCCAAATACAAATGATTAAACATTGATGATCCCTTAGAATACAAACATAAATGGCAAGTTGAGCTGTATAAAGTTAGGCATGATTAAAACTCAAATGTCAGTAATCTAACAAAGCCAAGCATATGTGTCAACCAAAAAATAATTAGAAAAAAAAAAGAATAATTCAGATTTGGATCAGAAGGATGACAGCTTCCACAGGCTCTTCTTCAAGCATCACACTTGAGAAAAAGAGAAACAGCACATCCACAAAAGATTCTTTTTTAATTCATTAATCACCTATTCTGGTTACACTAGAATCATATGATTATAGTAAGAGGACAATTTCACAAATTGACAGATTTCGTTCGGCGGGGTGTTTTTGCTCCAGTGAGCTTAGACAAAAATGTCACCATCATAGAATGTATGCTTGACATGACAGCGGTTATGACTGCTATGAATAAAGAAAAACTAGTTTTGAACATAAAAGTGAATTAAGTTTTTTAGGTGAGGTCAGACGTTCACGAACAACGGTTCATAACCACCGTGTTAACAACAGGTACCATCATCCAAAAGGAGCCAAAGAGTCCATAAAAGTATCAAAAAATTCTACAATTTTATTACATCAAAGCAATAGGATCGGAGATTAGTTTATGTTGGCTTTATCTTAAGGTAGGATTGAGTATCATAGGATAGTCAAGATTGCTATGGGCATCATACCAATACCGACCACAAGGTAAGTTGATGGAAGTGTGTACTACATTCAACACCATAAACAGTAAAACAGAACATATACTACGAGATCGCCATCTTTTCTCCAACTGAATGGTAATTTTCACAAAAAGGTATGATGTCCCAAATGTAATGGTATATGGTCCTATCTGCTTGAATTTTTTTGGTGGCGCTCATGCAAATTTTAAGGTCATATCTCCTTCAAATTACCCATTGTTTAACTTCAAAATTAGAAGAAAAACCACAAGAAAAAACAAGAATGCACAAAAGCGAGCCTCCAAACAAGTAGCAAAAGGACTTAGGCTCAGTTTGACTCAGCTGAAGCGATTGGAGAAGTAGCTGATTTGCAAAGTGGTGGGAATAGAAAAAACTGCTTGAAAGATCAGTTTTTTCAGTGTTGTTTGAAGAGAGAATCTGATCAATCTGTTTGATAGAATAGGTGTGTGGTGGGTGATTTTAAATTAAAATTATATTATAATTTATTATATATTAATTGTTTTTAAATATATATTGTTATAAAATCCCTTGTAAAGCCTCATTTAAGAGGCCCATTTTTTCTTTGTATTTGTCCCACATCTTGGATTTGAATCTTCTCTTCTCCCTCTCTTCCTATATAAATGTATTCATACTTGCAATTATTTATTCAAGAAGTATATACAAGATTGGAGGTCTCTCTTTTCCTGCTCTCTTTACATGGTATCAGAGCCAGTGGTTCTGTACCTGCGGTTTCAGTTTGTCTAACCGCCCAGCCAGCCATCCCTTCTCCTCTCCTGCGGACTGCCTATCTATCCGCTCTACTCTCCTGCGGCCTGTTTCTCCTGTCCGCTATCCCTTCCGCTCTCCTGCGGCCTGCCTGTCTTTCCGCGGCTTCTGCGGACTGCCTCTCTGCGTCCGCTTCCCCTCTCTCTTTGTGGTCCCCCCCCCTCAGGCTTCTTATAGTCATCTTCTGCTCTGTCTCGTGGGGGCCGCCTCTCTTATCTGATGCGGCTTCTCTTCCTGTCTGCTGCGTGCTTCCCTTCTCCCTTGCTGCTTGGGTTCTTCATCCTCGCGGTCTCTTCTTTTGTCCGCCCGAGCTTCTTTACTCGTGTACTTCTCCTTCCCGCTTCCTCCTGGTGCTTGAGTTCTACTCGTGCCATTCTCCTTGCGGACTGCTCATGTCCTAACCGCTGCGGGCTCCTCTCTCTTGCGGACCGGTCTCCTGTCTGCTGCGTGATCCTGCCTCAGTCCGCCACGGGTTCGCTGCGGACTGTTCTCTGCTACAGTCTGTTGCGACCTGCTCCGCCCGCTGCGTGGGCTGTCCTCCAATCCGTTGCGATCTCTGCCTTCTACTTCAATCCGCTGCGGCCTGCTCACTGCTCCTATCCGCTACGGTCTCTTTGCTCGCTAACTGCTCCGTATGCTGCCTTTCTTCAATCGGCGAGCTCCCTTCCTGCACTTGCGGCCTCCACTCTCTACTCGCTGCCGACTACTTTGGTTCTTGCTGCGGCCTGGTTCTTGCAGCGGTCTGGTTCTCGCTGCTCCAGTCCGCTGCGATCTCCGCCTTCTACTTCAATCTGCTGCGGCGTGCTCACTGCTCCTATCCGTTGCAGTCTCTTTGCTCGTTGACTGCTCTATCTGTTGCCCCTCTTCAATCGGCGAGCTCCCTTCCTGCACTTGCGGTCTCCCCTCTCTACTCGTTGCCGACTACTCCGGTTTTTGCTGCGGCCTGGTTCTCGCTGCGACCTGATTCTCGCTCCGGCCTCGGCTTCTTGCCGGTTCTTGTCGCTGGTCGTTGGTCGCTCGTTCTCTCTCCGTCACTGGTCCCGGTTGCGGCCTGGTCCTTGTTGCCACCTCTGCTTCCTGCTCCTACTGCGGCCTCTGTTGCCTGATCTCTTCTCTGCTTGGTGCTCCTGCTGCGTCCTCTGCGGCCTGGTCTTTGGCGACCCCTATCAGGATGTGTGCCTCTTCGGCTCTGATCGCCCCACCGCTAGGCTCTGTGGTGTCTATCTCTGATAACGGGAGTCCTCTCTTGTACACAGTTCCTCCTGAATTTTGGACTCCGGTGCGACACACCGCATTACCCCCATACAGCCTACGCAATACCTGGCCTCTGTGTATCCTAAGTTCATCACCGTTGCAAATGGGGATACCACTCCCGTCTCTGGATCCGCTGACATCCCTCTTACTCCTTCTATTACCCTTTGATCTGTTCTTCATGTTCCTGCCTCTCTTTTTAATCTTCTCTCTATTAGTCGTTTCATTCACGACCTTAACTGCGACATAACCTTCTCTTCAACCTCTTGTGTTGTGCAGGATCGCAGGACGCGGAACATCCTCGGTACTGGGCGGCTGTCCAATGGGCTCTACATTTTCGTTTCCTCTTCTCCCACCGCTCTCTCCACCCTCTCTTCTGTTGACTGACATCGTCGTCTTGGGCATGCTCCTCTTCCCATTCTCCAGAAAGCTCTTCCTGATGTTTCCATTTCTGAGTTTCGGTGTGAGTCTTGTATTTATGACAAACAACATCGTGTCTCCTTTTCCTCACCTAGTACTCGATGCGATGCCCCCTTCTCCTTAGTACATTCTGATATTTGGGGGCCCTATAAGCTCCCGAGTGTTTTTTGCTATCGATATTTTGTCACATTTATTGATGACTACTACTGTGTTACCTAGTTAGATTTACTTCGGGAACGTACTGAACTTCCCTCGACTTTTCATGTCTTTCTGGTCGAGATTCGTACTCAGTTTTCTACCTGCGTCAAAATTCTTCGTACCGATAATGCGCGCGAGTATACGGGTCGCACCTTCTCCAATATCTGCACAGAGTTTGGTATTTTTCATCAAACCTAGTGTGCCTATACTCCTCAACAGAACGGCGTCGCCGAGCGGAAGAATCGGCACCTTCTCGAGGTCGCCCGCTCTATCATGTTTCAGATGCAGGTTCCGTCTCTCTATTGGAACTTTGTCGACTCTACTGTCTGTCATCTCATCAACCGCATGTCTTCCTCCACCTTGCACTTTGTGGCTCCTATCACTCTTCTTTTTCCTTCACAGGCTCTGTTCTCTCTCACTCCCAGAGTCTTTGGGTGTACATGTTATGTTCATAACCTGGCTCTGCCCACTGACAAGCTCGCTCCCCGAGCAACCAAGATGATGTTTGTTGGCTACTCTCGCACCCAAAAAGGATATGTTTGTTATTCTCCTGCCAACGGTAAACTAATCATCTCTGCTGATGTCACTTTTTGGGAAGATCAACCCTTCCATACCATCTCTACAGATCTGTTTCTTCCTCCTCCTATAATTCGGCCTGTGGTGCACGTTACCTCTCCTTTCCCCCTCTACTTCCAACACCTACCCCCCCCCCCCCCCCCCCGCCAATCCGCCCTACGCCGCCTATCATCCAGGTGTACTCTCGTCGCCCTCCGAGCTCTCATGCCCTGCCACGGCCGCCCTCTACCGACGTGCTTTTGCGGCCTGCTGATCTGGTGCCTCTCTCCACGGCCCATCCTCTGGCCAACTACGTTTCTCTCCATCGGCTCACTCCAACTATCTACGCCTTTGCCACTTCACTTTCCTCTTTCTATTCCTAACACTGTGCAGGAGGCGCTTCAACACCCGGGGTGGCGGGCGGCCATGAAGGATGAAATGAGGGCTCTTTGGGCTAACCGGACTTGGTATCTGGTTCCCCTTCCTGCAGGCGAACATTGTGTCAGCTGTAAGTGGGTCTTTGTTGTTAAACATGTCGCGGATAGTACCGTTGAGCGTCTGAAGGCTCGTCTCGTGGCCCGGGGTTTTACTCAGCAACAAGGTCTTGATTATGAGAAAACTTTCTCTCCAGTGGCCAAATTGAACACGGTCCGAGTTCTTCTCTCCTTGGTTGTTCACCGTCATTGGCCTCTTTATTAGCTGGATGTTAAAAACGCATTCCTCAATGGTGATCTGCAGGAGACTGTTTATATGCATCAACCTCCCGGGTTTGAGACCACGGGGGAGTCTCAGGTTTGTCATCTTCGAAAATCTATTTATGGTCTCAAACAGTCCCCGCGAGCTTGGTTTGACAAATTCAGCAAGGTAGTCTGCGATATTGACTTCACTCGGAGCTCGGCTGACTTCTCTCTCTTCACTCGACAACGGCCAACCGGAACTGTGATTCTACTTGTCTATGTTGACGATATCCTCATTACTAGCGACGATACTACAGGGATACAACATACCAAGCAACAGTTGAACTCCGCCTTTCAGACCAAAGATCTTGGTAACCTACGATATTTTCTTGGGCTTGAGATTGCATGACGACCTGATGGTCTTGTATTATCCTAAACGAAGTATTGTATGGTCCTCCTTCATGATGCTGGCTATTCGGGATGCAAACCTACGGATACTCCAATGGACGCTAATCACAGGCTCTCGGCCCATAGCTCTGACTCCGATAAGCAGCTTACGAATCCGGAATACTACAGACGCTTGGTTGGGAAACTGATCTACCTTACAGTTACTCGATCAGACATCTCCTTTGTCGTAGGAGTCGTGAGTCGATTTATGCATGTTCCTCAGACATCTCATCTTCAAGCTGTCGAGCGCATTCTTCGGTATCTCAAGAACGCTACAGGACAAGGACTTGTGTACAAGTCATCCACATCTCTATCTCTTGTTGCATACTCGGACGCTGACTATGCAGGATCCATTGATGATAGGTGTTCTACATCTGGTTTCTGTAACTACTTCGGTGGTCATCGCATAACCTGGCGTAGCAAGAAACAGAATGTGGTTGCTCGCTCTTCTGCTGAAGCTGAGTACCGGGCCATGGCTGTTGTAGTTTCCGAGTTAACATGGCTTGAGAGCCTTCTGGGAGACTTGGGTGTTTGTCTCTCATCACCGACGAAACTATTTTGTGATAGTCAAGCAGCAATACATATTGTCAAGAACCCGGCCTTTCACAAACGCACAAAACATATTGAAGTTGACTGTCACTTTATTCGGGAAAAAGTATAGTCAAAGAAGGTAGATCTGGAGCATGTCTCTGCTACAAATCAAGTTGTTGATATCCTGACCAAAGCTCTCTCCCGACCGCTATACTACCATTTTTTATCCAAGCTTGGCGCCTACGACTTGTACGCTCCAGCTTGCGGGGGAGTGTTAGAAAAGCCCTTGTAAAGGCCCATTTAAGAGGCTCATTTTTCCTTGTATTTGTCCCACATCTTGGATTGGGATGTTCTCTTCTCCCTCTCTTCCTATATAAATGTATTCATACTTGTAATTATTTATTCAAAAAGTATATACAAGGTTGGAGGTCTCTCTTTTCCTGCTCTCTTTACTTGTAAAGGCCCGGGCGTTGAGTGCACGCCTGCCCGGGCGTTGAGGGCACGCCTGCCCGGGCGTTGAGGGCACGCCTGCCCGGGCGTTGAGGGCACGCCTGCCCGGGCGTTGAGGGCACGCCTGCCCGGGCGTTGAGGGCACGCCTGCCCGGGCGTTGAGGGCACGCCTGCCCGGGCGTTGAGGGCACGCCTGCCCGGGCGTTGAGGGCACGCCTGCCCGGGCGTTGAGGGCACGCCTGCCCGGGCGTTGAGGGCACGCCTGCCCGGGCGTTGAGGGCACGCCTGCCCGGGCGTTGAGGGCACGCCTGCCCGGGCGTTGAGGGCACGCCTGCCCGGGCGTTGAGGGCACGCCTGCCCGGGCGTTGAGGGCACGCCTGCCCGGGCGTTGAGGGCACGCCTGCCCGGGCGTTGAGGGCACGCCTGCCCGGGCGTTGAGGGCACGCCTGCCCGGGCGTTGAGGGCACGCCTGCCCGGGCGTTGAGGGCACGCCTGCCCGGGCGTTGAGGGCACGCCTGCCCGGGCGTTGAGGGCACGCCTGCCCGGGCGTTGAGGGCACGCCTGCCCGGGCGTTGAGGGCACGCCTGCCCGGGCGTTGAGGGCACGCCTGCCCGGGCGTTGAGGGCACGCCTGCCCGGGCGTTGAGGGCACGCCTGCCCGGGCGTTGAGGGCACGCCTGCCCGGGCGTTGAGGGCACGCCTGCCCGGGCGTTGAGGGCACGCCTGCCCGGGCGTTGAGGGCACGCCTGCCCGGGCGTTGAGGGCACGCCTGCCCGGGCGTTGAGGGCACGCCTGCCCGGGCGTTGAGGGCACGCCTGCACGCCTGCCCGGGCGTTGAGTGCACACTTAATGCCTGAACAGGCGTTGAGTGCACTCAACGCCCCCGGCGTTGAGGGCACTCAACGCCCCCTGAGATTATCTAGTTATTTAATTAAATTATAAAAAAAACCAAAAATAATAACAAAATCGCGGAAACAACCCCCCCCTGTTCCGCTTCCGCCTGCCTGGTCCCGATTCCCTCTGCCGCCGCCGGCGACCTGCCTGGCGCCCACCGGGTGGTTCACCGTGTGACGACACCAAAGAAATACACCTTATTTACTATAATAAGTAAGTGGTGTGCTAATAGAGGCTAATAGAGGGGAGAAACCGGCTGAAATAAGGTGAACCGGCAATTCTCGGTTAACAAAGGCGCGTGGCGTGTGGGTATTAAGCGGCGCCCGACAATAATAAAGCAAAGAAATGTCGTTGTCCTCCTATTATTCTCTCCCGATCTCGCACACCAGCACAGGCGACGGACGGAAGCCGGAACCCGCCGATCTTCACCGAGCGTTTGTTCCTCCTCCGTTTTTCGTGATTTTTCCTCCGATTGAAAGATAATCACTTCCTCTCCACTCCTCTTGCTTCTTTCATGAAGTTTTTGCATGGATTGTAAATGGTAGAAACCCTAGGGTTTAGGGTTTTTCAATTTTCTTTGATACTTGGCATGTAAAAAGTTTCTGTAAAGGATCCCTAGATCCTAAATAGTGATTTGAAGTATTTTTAGTGAAACCCTAAGTGATATGCTAGGGATTCCGAAATTTTAGCATGTGTGCCCCTCTAAATTAGTAAATCCTCAGTCTCATGTGATTAAAGTGATAAAGAAATTAAAGTAGAGGATTTACCTTCACTTCAAATAATTATTTGGAGGATAGGGAGTGTTGCCCTTCACTACAAATGAATAAATCTTGTTTATAATTAGGGCAGCAATCACTTAGGGGATTTTGAAGGTAAGGAAGCAAAATTGGCTATAGCGTAATGTTCCCTCGCCAATTGGACCCAAAGCCCCATGCTTTCTAGATAGGATAACCATCAATTAAACCCTAAATGACTCTTTGACCTAATTAGGTCAAGTGGAGCCCGTCAAGAATATCTTGAAGTGTTGACCAACTTATGTGTCTTTAACAATATTGTCAATGTAGGACATGGCTTCACGAGACAGTGGAGGCAAAATGACGATAGTGGACGAAGAGATAAAGGAAAATGGGTGGAAAAAGTGAGTTCTTACCCTTTGTAATCACTTAATTTTCATGTTTATTCTTCATGCTTATCTTTTATGTTTATGCTATATGAAAAGAACAATTGAAATTAAATATACAATGAATTAAACTAAGTAAAGAAAGTAAAGGAAAAAGTAGAAGAATAAAGAAATGAAATGGGCTAAGTTAGGGGTCAACCCAACAGTGGAGGTGGGGTGAATGTCCTCCCAATGATGATGAAATGAAAATAACGTGCGAATATGAAAAGGCACGTTAAGAAATGTGTGCGAATATGAAAAGGCACGCAAGCGCGCTATATAAATGATACGAAAGGTTAATATTCTCTTAACACTGCTCAATAACAACATGAAAAGTCTAAAAGAGGTTAAGAAAGTTCAACCCATATGAAAGAATATATAAGAAAAAGGATATATATAAAGAAAAAGGATGAGTAAAAGATGAACAAGAGAAGAAAAAGATTAATAAGAATAAGATGATGAAAATGATTAATATGATATAACGAGAGAGAACGTATCAAGATAATAAAGTGTAAATCCGTAAAATGCTAAAATATGTTGTACTTCTCTGCATTTCTTTTTACTCTGTCATTATAATTATTGATGATTATATAACTGCCACACTCTGAATTGTCAAGTGAATAAAGTATATCAATGAAAATTGCGACGGTAGCCTAGTAAGTGGGACCGTTACACACAGACCTCCGGCGAACCCGTCGGTGGCTGCCCGGCGACGAGCGGGCAGGGCAACCGTCGGCAAAGGCCCTGCCCGTGAGCCCTAAACTGGGGCTTACGGGCAGGGCCACCGCCGGCGGTGGCCCTGCCCGCTCGCCTCCTGACAACCCTCGGCGGGTTCGCCGGTGGCCAGCGAACCCCCCGGTGGGCGCCGGGCAGGCCGCCGGCTACGGGGTGAGCCCGTGAAGGCACGGGAGGCGAAAAACTGGTATCGGGAAATTTGGAGATGTGAACAGTGTTCAAAAGGGGGATTTGGATGTTGGCAGCCCTCCTCTCCTGAATCCAACGGCCAAAAATTGAAGCTGCTTGATCGGACGGTCTGGATTCATTCTGTGGTGTGCCTCACGATATGCATATTGTTTTTAATAGTAAAGATATATATTATATAATAGTCCGTAAACGTCGTCGCCGGCCCTGGAGCCGGTCAGGGCCACTGCAGACGGTGGCCCTGCCGAACCTCCTCCGGATGACCCACGCCTGGATTACCGGAGGCCGGCGACCCCAACAGTGGGGTCCGTTCAGGTTGTTGACGGCTCCAGGGCTGTCGGGGGTGTTAACGGAGTGAATTAGGTTTTTTTTAAAAAAAAAATCTTCAACGTTGTGGGAGAAGCACCGTGGGAGAAGCACCGTGGGAGAAGCTCGGGCGGTGGAAGAATTTGCGCCGGAATTTTTGTCTGGCGCAGATTTTTCCATCATCGACAGTGTGCCGCTCCGAAACAACCGTGCCATACAAGGCCTTAGTAGATACTAGGAATCAGATTATCGGCAAGTGCAGTGTAATTTTTTTCAAAATTACTACAGGTAAGATACTCATAGATAAATGTCTCAAACCTAGTTAGTTTAGTGTTTATGATAAGTAATAAAGTGGTTATTGATGAAAACATTATAGACTTATTTAGTTTTCTATGTAGTATTTGAACATATTAAGATTTTTCATTCATTCTTGTGTATATAGAATTAAATTTGTGTTTGTTACATTGTTAAGCATCGTATAACTTTTACTAATTGATATATGTATATATGCATGAACATAATGATTTCATTGAGATGCAATAGATCAGACTACCCAGCCTTCAGAAAATATATTCTCAAGTTAATAGTGTACACATGGAGGATCATCTCTTGCATCTCATCTTGCAAAGTTGGCGCAAATGGTTTTGCGAAACCATATAGCAACATTTATATGTTCAACTTATGCATCATTTTTTTTAATAATCCTAAGGACGTTCTGGTGATTTCATTATAATGTTTCCGACATCAGTTTCACATATCTTCTTATTTAAATAACAGAATGGTAAAAACAATATGGGAAATCAGTATCTCAACAGTAAAATGTTCAATAACCTACAAAGGCCAAGTTTTCCATCTTAAGCCCATTTTCATTAGCATGTAACTCACTTCTATTAAGCCAAATTAGAACCATTTCTTCCTTTGTTAGCCAATCAATGGAGATTTCCACTTGATCGGTGTTCAAATCAGAATCATTCAAGGTTAATAAGCATCCTCGTTGTTGGGTTCTCTTTCATTTTGGTAACAGAGTTCTTCTTCAGGTAGTTCGCAAGTGAGCACCCTTTTAAAGGCTTCAAGAAGGATCATCACAGTGTTAGTAAGTGGGTAGGTGCATTGGTGTGGACTCTTTTTCTTCGTCCTTGACAATTAGCATATGTTGATCTATAAAATCTCTCTATAACTTCTATTTTCCAAGTACAGTGGAGGGAATTCATTCAAATTTTGGGATCCTTGCACAAAATCTTGCTTCACGTCTTCAAAGGTATGAGAAGCCTCGGCTTGTATCAATGTTATGTTATCTTGTCCCCAATATGTGATGTCATGGTCATACTGTCGCTATTGCAGTCGGGAAAATCTCTACTTCAAATATTCAGATCTAAGTGCAGCCCGAGGTTACTGACCCAGCGGTTCGTCTAGCCCGGCTTTGAAGATGAAACAAGAGAGAGAGAGATTAAGGACCCCAGGTGCTGCAGCTGGGAGGTCCCACCTCGTACCCGGAAACTTAGAAAAGTTTCCCCTCCACAACCAAAGATGGTTGAGCTAAGCACGAGGAAGACACCACCTAAAGAGCAGCGAGTCTCAAAGGAGGGTAGAAGGGGGCAAAATAACAAGATTTCAAGGTGTCATTCCCGGTACCCCTGGGGTCCTAATTATAGACAAAACCCAGTCTAAGTGCACGGGGTCTTCAGGCGAGAAGACCCAGTCTTGCAAGCTTGCTTTCTTGGTACTGCTGACTTCACGGCTTACGGGCTGGCAACTATCTACGAACCTCGGTCGCGCCTAGCGAGGAACTGCTGGAAGTCGCCAACTAAACGAGTATTGATGATGCTCGCCAAAACCTCCTGCTCAGTAGTCGCTCAGACGGTCAAATGCTTGATGCTCGCCTGTGCGGCTGGATGGTCATGCGCTTGGGCGAGTATGGTACTTGCCCTTGATAGAAGAGTAACCCTATGACCTGTCGTTGACCGTTGACCTGTTCCTCAATGTTGTCGTTGACTCCAGCCTTCGTTGGCGCCACTGGTCCCTCCTTGACGAATAAGGGTTATACACAATCCCCGCTCTTTTCGAGCGATCCTGGAGCTCGAAAAGAAACATCCAACTCACTATTCGGCAAAGCCTTGGATGAGATTGATTTATGTGTGGCGCTCGGCTGAATCCCCCCTCCCCCTAATCTCTATAAATAGAGGGAGAGGAGACGTTCCCGGGAGCTCCTTCTGGATAATCGCGAGATGTCGTTCACAGTTGAAGAAATCGCCAACAAGCTCCTAATCCTGGGGGAGGTGCTCGACCCATTGGTCCCTCCAGCCAAGAAGCGCGAACGAGGTGGCGACGATGAGGAAGATGATTGCTGAAAGAAGAAGAAGAAGAAGAAGAATAACACCCTTGATGGGGAGGGATCCTCCGTCCCGGGTGGGGGTCTTCAAAAACCCGCTGAGCATTCCACGATTTCGGTCGCGACCCAAGAAGTGCTTAATCAAATGGGCCAGGGCGACGACACCGACATCCCGCGGGCGAGTCTGTTCACCCCACCCCGCTACCGAATGATCTTGCTGCCCCAACGCCAGCGCAACCGGAGACAGGGCGTTCTGGTGAGGCGTTGGCCACCCCCTGATCTGACTAAGGCTTCCCGCTCAACCGAGGTGCTCTCCCCCTCATCTGTGTCGTCCAAAATCGGTTGCTCTTCTGAGGTGCTGACCACCCCACAAGATATGGAGAACGAGGTCGGAAGTTGCCTCTGTGGCTCTAATCCCTAGCCGCCTCTTCTGACGAGTTCCACTTTTAGCAGAGATAGCGCCGTCGGTGAACCCCGACGAGACGATCAGTGCCCCGTCGGGCAAAAGTATCACGACGACTACTCCATCTGTCGTCCAAATCCCTCCGGCTCACCACTAGATGCAACTCCCCTTGGGCACTGGGCGGCTGGCCCATAGCTCGACCCCTCTCCCGACAAGAAACTCGTCGGCGAGCACTCCAACGGAAAGTATTCCCCTTCTGCCGCCTCTGCCCGTGGGCACGTTACCTCTCCAAGGGGCCATCAGAAATGCACCGCATCTCCCTTCCTCACGCACCGGCGAAAATGGGAGACCGCAACCATCCGTCCCTCCGACCCTTGGTGGTTGTCAACCCTCGGACCTTCAGGGGAAGGCGTCGGCGGAGCCCCATGCCGATTCCTCCACGCGCCCCAAGTCCTCAAAGCATTACCTCTCGCAGTCCCACCGAGTACAACGCGGGGGTCACTCCTTTGGACGTCGAGATCCGCACCATCAGAGTCCCTCTCCCAATCGACATAGGGCGCGTGGAGGAATCGGCATGGGGCTCCGCCGATCACCCCTCCTCGTCTTCTTCCCCCGACGGACCCCTCCTCGCCGGGATCACCCCTCTCCCCAGCACGAGTCCCCCAGCCGGGAACGCTCTCCTCATCGTCGCGAGGCAAGGCCGCAAATCTCGTGTGTTGGTAACGATCTTTCTCCATGTCGGAGCCTTTTGCTTCGTCTCTCTGTCTTCTTGCTGCTCGTATTAACGTCAGCGAGCACTTCTGCAGGTCATCCTGCCACGCTCGGGGCAGCGCTGATTAACGCAATTGGGCTTCGACTTCGCGAGTATCAGGAAAAATGTCGCATCGGCGACTCGGCGTATCTCGACCAGGAGACAAAATTCGATCAACTGGCTATATGTGAGCCGCGTCGGCGCCTGGGTTCGCTGGAGACGTGTGTTGCCAAGCTGGAGGAGTTCGACGAGCGCATGAACCTCACAGAGTCGTGCTTCTATGCGATCAACCACATGGATCAGCGCCTTGGCATGGTGGAGCACCGGCAGGAGCTGTTTCATAACGAACTCTGCGGGATTCGGGCGAGTATCAGATCGATAGGGAGGTTGGCGAGGATGGATGACGACATCCGTCAGGTCGAGGAGCATTTGGTGAGGGAGAACGAGTTCCTCCAGCACGCGCGCGAGCGAGGATGGTTTGGGCGACATGCCCAGCCCGAAGACCGGCCTGGGAACCTTCAGATGTCTTAGCCTTTTTCTTCCTGATTTATTGATTTTTGTCCTTTGATTTGTAATAATTAGTTGTTCAGACTTTGTTATAGTTTATCCCTAGCTCGCATCTGCGAGTATATAATTGGATACTTTATTACTCTGACTTTGTGGCTTGTGATGATGCTTTGCGCCTTGTCGTGTTTGCGAGTATGCTTAGGTCAGTCGTTACGCCTTCCTAATATCGCTAACCCTTTTTACGCCGTCGGCGAGCATGCAGGACGTGCTAATCGCGAAGGGTCGGGATCTCTTCAGCGTCGGGTGACCCGCGGCGTGCCAAATATTACTGTGAAGACGTGTTTACCCCTCTCCCCCCCCTTGTTTTTGTCTATAAATAGCAGGAGAGGGGGCAAAACGGCACTATTTTTGCGAAACCCGCTCTTGCTCGCTCGCTCTGTCTTCGCCACCCACTACTCGCTCTTTGTTGTTTGCTTCTCGAGATGGTTTCCGCCGAGGATGCACATGCTCTCAAGATTGACTATGTCGCAACGTTCAGGGATGCGATCTTCAAGAAACCCATTACGGACGTCACTGATCTCGAGGACTTCAAGCAGCGCTTCTTCCAGCCTACTGTGGAGGGTATTCGCGTGAGGATACCTCGCTCTTCCGAGTGCATCAACTCATTCTTCCCGGATCGGGTCATAGTACTGATTCGCCACGTCGAGGTCGGCTTCAGCCTTCCGCTGTGGCCAGAGTTCTGCGAGATTCTTTGGCACTTTGGGTTGATGTCGGCCCAGATCAACCCCAATAGTGTAGCGATCATCGTTGGGTATCTCTCCTTTCTTAGGTCAGAGATCTTCTTCGACTTAGCGGATTTCAAGCACATCTTCTCGATCGGGGCGACCAAGGATGGGATGGTCTTCTTCTCCAGCCACACTTGTATCGTTGTTAGTACAGTGAACAAGGTACATCGCTGGACCGAGCGGTTCGTGGTCATCAATGTACCGGACGGCGACATCCTCTTTGCCCCTCTACAGCTGTCAGACAGTATTTTTTTCCACCCCCCACCCTGGAGGGAGCGGCCAAGGAACTTCGGTCAGCCTTCGTCGGCAGGAGATTCGATGACGCCTTTTGGAGGCGCGATGCCGCCGTCCTGCCCTATATCTGCCCGGGAACAAGTATACCCGGCGATAACCTAAACTTCTTCGAATCAGCCTAAATAACTCGCCCTTAACGTAGTTCTCACTATAGCAGGTGCTCGCACAGTCCCGCGGGAGCCTCTCTCGCTTGTTAAGGAAGCAACTCCCCCCGCGCCGGGAGTGGAATCCCAGACAGGCATGGCGGAATCATCGCTCAAGGTCCGCGACTCAATGTCGCCGATCCTAGAGGAGCCGAAAGTCGTTGAGCCATCCGTGCGGCCCTCCACCGCTAGGCTTTCAAGAAATCCCGAACGCGGCGAGTCATCGAAAAAGAGGCCTCGAATGAAGGAGTTCGCCTTCAAGAAAAAAGAGGTCGCTGAGGAGGACGACGTCGGCGAGCCCATCTCGCATCCAAACTTTGGCTCTAGTGTCGAAGGGGTGGACCGCTATGGTCGCCCCTTAGTTACCTGGGAGGAAGGGACGCACGAGGTCCGCCTGAGCACCAACCTCCCTCTGTAGTCGGAGGACTGGGATGACGAGGGCGAAGCCTACAACGTCGCTTTCGTGTTGTATGGCCGCGAGGATGTTGTGGTGCTGCCGAATCCACCACATCCTTCCTCGCCAACCAAGCCTCGAGGTCTCTGTTGCGCTCTCTCTAGCTCACTCATCAGTTGTCGAGGAACCTCAAGGCGTCGGACGACCGGTTCGATGTTCAGAGCGACTAGCTCGCCGCGCGCAAACCGAGCTCCGGGCGAAGAACGTCGAGCTCCAGGGATCGCTTCAAGAGGCCGAGGCTAGAGTCGTCGAGAGTAAAGCCTACGAGGTGAACTTGGTTAGATAAAAACTCATTTTTCTCCGCATCCACGACAGCGAGTTGGCTTCTTAATAAGGATGTGTTTCTCTACCCTGCAGGAGGTCGAACTGGTCGCGGCCCAACGCATATCGGAGCTGGAGCGACGACTTGAGGAGTGCCAGGCAGCACTAGAAGCGTCCCAAGCCCGGATCGCCGAGCTAGAGACGTGCGAGGCGGCGAGAAACCAACCGGAGGCGAGCACTTCTAGTATTGGGAAGAAGATCTGGATCGTCCCAGAGGAACTCCCTCGGATGAAGTGCGAGATCGTCAGGGGAGTGGGCGATGCGCTTCTCTCCAAGCTTCAGTACGAGAATCGGTTGATGTCGGGCTCCGAGAACCTGACGGTGGATGAGATCATCCCGGGACTTCTTGCCAAGGAGTCCGACTCTCCCATGCGGCCCAATCCCCGTTTCGGAAGAAGGTGACGAGTCAAACGCCGAGGACAAGGATGACAGCAAGGATGGACTCAGAACTTGAAGAGTCGTCATCATCTGATCCTTTTTGTGGAAATTTTTTGTAACCGGCGGAGAATTTCGTCACTTTGCTAAAGGCTGTAGCGATACTTTTTGAAGTAATGAAAAGACCACCTCTCTTTTTTTTGCTTATTTGTTCTTCAATGCTCGCTATCGGGACGCTCGCTCGACTCGAAGCTCGTTAAGCTCTTACGTGTGATCGGCAACGAGTGCTCGCTAGGCTCTTAGGCTAGAGAGAGTTTGTGCACACGCCAGGCTTCGGCACTTCGCGACGTTTCGGATGCTCGCTGCTTCGCACTTGGCAAGTATTGGAGATAACTTGTCGTGACGGGTTCGTATACCTTGCTCAAGCGAGCATTCCACATACTCGCGCTTTCGAGGAGGCTGGTAGCCGATATGCAGGAGGGGAGCTCGTGCAGGGACTCAGACCACGACAACTCCACCACTCGAAGGCTTTGACCCACTTGAGGGGGCAAGTAGTCGGTATGCAGCAGAGGAGCTCGTACAGTAACCCAGACTACGGCAACTCCACACCTCGAGGTCTTCTGCTCACTCGAGGGGGCAAGTAGCCGGGATGCAGGAGAGGAGCTCATGCAGGGACCCAAACTACTACAATTCCGCAACTCGAAGGCTTCTGCTCACTCGAGGGGGCAAGTAATCGGGATGTCGGAGAGGAGCTCGTGCAGGGACCCGAACTACGGCAACTCCACAACTCGAGATCTTCTGCTCACTCGAGGGGGCAAGTACTCGGGATGTCGGAGAGCAGCTCGTGCAAGGACCCGAACTACGGTAACTCCACAACTCGAGGTCTTCTGCTCACTCAAGGGGGCAAGTAGTCGGGATGCAGGAGAGTAGCTCGTGCAGGGACCCGAACTACGGCAACTCCACCACTCGAAGGCTTCTGCTCATTCGAGGGGGCAAGTAGCAGGGATGCAAGAGAGGAGCTCGTGCAGGGACCCGAACTACGCAACTCCACAACTCGAAGGTTTTTGTAGGTGCTGAGGTCATTCGCCTTACTACTTAGAGGTCAAAGAGGAATTAAACGCATCAGCTCCTTTGGTAATAAAAGGTTAACTTTTAAGAAAAAAACGATTGTCTCCTTGCCGAGGGGGGATGCCGCCCCTGGATTCCCCCTTTTTTCACAATACTCATAGTTGGATGAGAAGTGCGGTCGGGGGGTCAACGACCAGCATAACATGCAAGGAGGAGCTGATCTCGGTCGTCAGTACATGGGCTTGGACTTAGGAAGACTCATTATATTACCTGACACACTGTCATATCATCCGTTCTGTGGGTGATGAGATTCAAGTCAACGGTTCATTCCTTGGTTCAAACGAAAAGCGAAAATGGCCCTTGGAAGGTCCAATGGGACACACACGCTCGAGGCCTCCATCATGACTTGGCTCACTCCACTCGGGAGGGTTCGCCACCCAAACGACAATGGATTTCAACATTCTTCTTTTTAGAACAGTTTCTGACCCAGCACCGAGCTTACGGCCCCCTTTCGTCCTTAACGACACCTTTAAAGGCGGATGATCCCTCCCATACCATCCAATTGGGGTGATAGTTATGGACTCTTCCCGATAAACACCACAGCCGGATGAGAAATGCAGTCGAGGGGTCAACGGCCAGCATGCACGGGAGGAGCTGATCTCGGCCGTCAGTGCAGAGGCCTGAACTTGGGAAGACTCATTACATTACCCGACACATCGTCATATCACCCTTTCTAGGATTTTATGGGATTCGAGTCGACGACCAATTCTCCCACCTGACGGCGAGGACGGCGATGTTGACTCATTTATTCTATCACAACTTTATCAACAAGGAGGTAAAGAAATCCCCATCTTTCAGGGTTATGTATACAGTGGCGAATGCAGACATTTTTTCAGTATGGGCGATGTATAAAATTATTCATAGAACAAATTAATAAATATTGCAAAAATAAGTCTATTATACTAATGTAGCATATAAATTATTTACAATAATAAAATTTTTTATATGCATTAATTTTTATTAGTCATAATAATTAAATCAATTATTGTCTATAGTAGGGGTGATATCGAGTCGATTTTGATCGAGTCAGGCTTGGTTTGAAATAGTAATTTTTGATTTTGAGTCAACTTGAAATCAAAATCAACTTCGAATCAAGCCAACGCGACTCGAAATTGGCTCGACTTCAAACGAGGTCGAATCAATTTCGAGTCGACTCAAAATCAAATATTTTTTGCTATAAAAATTTAATTATTTTCACGATTTAAATTTTTAAGGTGATGATCAGAAGTAATTATTTTTATTAATAAATATTGAATAACTATTTAGCAAAATCTATTTTAAATGAACATAAAAAAATATATTGGCATTCATTTATGTCAAAATAATTATTAAGTTGACAGTACAAAGTAGATGGGATCATGAGACACTATTTCATGCTCTCATATAAAAGAAAAAAAGTTATAAAACATTGTCTTTGAGAGGTTTCGATCTCGTGACCATGAGAAAAAAGATTTCAACTTAAACCAAATGAGATAAGCAATTTTAATTATCTTTTTGTAATCTAAAAGTCATTTATATATTAATCATAAAAATATTTTCTATTTGTAAAAAAATAACATTTTTAAAATTCAGTGTGAGCGGCCGCCCACACTCGGCCCTATGTAGATCCGCCCTTGTATGTATATATATTCAAAGAAACATGACTTACAAACCAGCATACATGCTCTCCCTTTTCAGGGGTGAAATCTTTTCAGATCATCACCGCTCTAGGTGTTGTCAAGTGGTTCCCCTTCATGATTTTGCAAGCGGTATCCTCCTGTCTTGCGTGCCTCTTAAATGATGAAAGGTCCTTCTCAGTTTGGGTTGAGCTTTCCAACGGCACCTGCCCTTCTTGCGGCATCAATCTTTTTCAAGACCAGGTTCCCAACTTGGAATTGCTTTATGCGAACGTGCTTGTCGAAGTGTCTCGCTATTCTTCTCTTGACCTCCTTCTAACTGGTTGATGCGAGGTCCCGGAGCTCTTCTATGTAGTTGAGGGAGAGCTTTTGGGCTTCCTCGTTCTCGAGGGGCTATTTTTCATCCCCTCCTCCTGCCGCAACCATCCTGGGGCTTCTGACCTCGAACTCAACCAGGATAAGAACCTCCTACCCAAAAGATAGCTTGAAGGGCGTCTCAGGGCCCACAAAACTGAAGGGAGCTGTTCTACCCAGTTCCCATTCAGGTTTGCAACATTCTTCTTCAGAAGATTGATGATGAGCTTGTTTGCAGCCTCCACCTACCTATTGCTCTGAGGATAGTGTACTGAGGCGAATCAAAGATCCATCCCCAACTGCTGTCAAAAGTCGACAAGCTCCAAGCTAGCGAACTGCGGCCCGTTATTTGTGACGATGTCGAGAGAAATCCCGAACCTGCAGGCGATCCCCCCCCCCCCAAATGAAGTTCTTTAAGAATCAATTTCGAGTCGACTCAAAATCAATTATTTTTTGCTATAAAAATTTAATTATTTTCACGATTTAAAATTTTAAGGTAATGATCAAAAGTAATTATTTTTATTAATAAATATTGAATGACTATTTAGCAAAATTTATTTTAAATGAACATAAAAAAAATATATTGGCATTCATTTATGCCAAAATAATTAGTAATTTGACAGTACAAAGTAGATGGGATCATGAGACACCATTTCATGATCTCATATAAAAGAAAAAAAGTTATAAAACATTGTCTTTGATAGATTTCGACCTCGTGACCATGAGAAAAGAGATTTCAACTTCAACCAAATGAGATAAGCAATTTTAATTATCTTTTTGTAATCTAAAAGTCATTTATATATTAATCATAAAAATATTTTCTATTTGTAAAAAAATAACATTTTTAAAATTCAGTGTGCGCGGCCGCCCACACTCGGCCCTATGTAGATCTGCCCCTGTATGTATATATATTCAAAGAAACATGACTTACAAACTAGCATACACGCTCTCCCTTTTCAGGAGTGAAATCTTTTCAGATCATCACCGCTCTAGGTGTTGTCAAGCGGTTCCCCTTCATGATTTTGCAAGCAGTATCCTCCCATCTTGCGTGCCTCTTGAATAATGAAAGGTCCTTCTCAATTTGGGTTGAGCTTTCCAATGGCACGTGCCCTTCTTGGGGCATCAATCTTTTTCAAGACCAGGTTCCCAACTTGGAATTGCTTTATGCGAACGTGCTTGTCGAAGTGTCTCGTTATTCTTCTCTTGACCTCCTCCTGACTGGTTGATGCGAGGTCCCGGAGCTCTTCCAATGGCACCTGCCCTTCTTGCGGCATCACTCTTTTTCAAGACCAGGTTCCCAACTTGGAATTGCTTTATGCGAACGTGCTTGTCGAAGTGTCTCGCTATTCTTCTCTTGACCTCCTCCTAACTGGTTGATGCGAGGTACCGGAGCTCTTCGATGTAGTTGAGGGAGAGCTTCTGGGCTTCCTCGTTCTTGAGGCGCTATTTTTCATCCCCTCCTGCTGCCGCAACCACCCTGGGGCTTCTGACCTCGAACTCAACCAAGATAAGGACCTCCTACCCATAAGATAGCTTGAAGGGCGTCTCAGCGCCCACAAAACTTAAGGGAGCTGTTATGCCCAGTTCCCATTCAGGTTTGCAACATTCTTCTTCAGAAGATTGATGATGAGCTTGTTTACAGCCTCCACCTACCCATTGCTCCGAGGATAGTGTACTGAGGCGAATCGAAGATCCATCCCCAACTGCTGACAAAAATCGGCAAGCTCCAAGCTAGCGAACTGCGGGCTGTTATCCGTGACGATGGCGAGAGAAATCCCGAACCTGCAGGCGATCTCCCTCCAAATGAAGTTTTTTACGATATGGGATGTGGTCTTGGCCAGAGCTTTGGCCTCAATCCATTTCGAGAAATAGTCGATCATTATAAAAATGAACTTATGATTCCTGTTGGCTTGAGGGAAAGGGTCAATCAAGTCCATCCCCCAGATGGCAAACGACCTAGGGGCGGTGATCAAACGGAGCTGCTGGGCTGGTTGCAACTGTAGGGGGGAAAGTTGACACTTCAGACACTTCTTGGAGAAGGCTTCAACATCTTTTTTGATTGTCAGTCAGAAGTAGCTGTGTCGTAGAATCCTTTGCTCCAGAATACGAGTTCCCGAGTGACTCCCGCACTCTCTCGAATGAATCTCCTCCAGGACCCGAGGAAACTCGAGCTCCGACACGCACCTGGCCAAGGGGACTAAGAGAGTCTTCTGATGCAACCCCCCCCCACCCCACCCCCCCACCCCCCACCCCCACCCACCCACCCCCGTGCACCAGGTAGTAGACCGCTTTATAACGAAACTTTCTCCTGTCTCATTCGTCTGTCGGAATTTGATTGGTTTCTAGGAAATTGATGAACGGATCCATCCAGGAAGCTTGTAGCTCGACCTCCATCATTTCCCCTTCCTCGATAGATGGTCGGAACAACTTCGTGATAGTTCCACCGGCCTTCGGGGCATATTTGGCAAAACAATCCGCCATTGAGTTCTCCTCTCGAGGCACATGCTCAACGAAGAATGACTGGAAGCCTCTTATCAAGCTCTTCACCTTCACCAAGTACCTTTGCAGGATGGGGTCATGTACTTTGAACTCCCCCATGATTTACGACGTGACTACCATGGAGTCGGTGAAAGCCTTAATGTCCTGAATTCTCAACTTCTTGGCAAGGCGAAAGCCTGCCACTATGGACTCGTACTCTGTCTGATTATTCGTAATTGGAAAAAGGATTTTCACCGGCTGTTCGATCCTCGTATCTTAAGGACTTACCAGCACGATGCCCACACCTAAGGAGTTTTTGCCTGAAGCTCCGTCTACGTACATCTCTCAAGGAATGGTTCCAATGGGTTCTGGGCCCTCACTCACCTCTGCTGAGAAGTCTGCTAAGAAATCTGACACTGTTTGTGCCTTAATTGCGACCCTAGGGTGGAAAGAGATGTCGAACTCACCGAGTTCTATCGACCACTTCGTCAACCGTCCAGAATGCTCCACAATGTTAAAGATACTTTGAATAGGATGATCCATCATCACGCGGATTGAGTGCGCTTGAAAATAGGGTCTGAGCTTTCGGGCCGAGATCGCCAATGTCAAGGTCAGCTTCTGTAGAATGGAGTATTTAAATTTTGTCTTTCGGAACACTCTACTCACGTAGTAAATGGGAAGTTGTCGATTCCCCGCTTCACGAACCAGCACCAAGCTCACGACCTCTGTCCCCACTCCCAGATAGAGTAGCAGGTTCTCTCCTTCCTTCGGGCTTTGGAGTGGGGGTGCATGGGTCAGCTGCCCTTTGAGCTGCTCAAAGGTCTTTTTACATTCTTCCGTCCACTCTAACAGTTGTCAGCCCCGGAGAGTTTTGAAGAAAGGGGAGTATTTCAATTCAGCCTTGATCAAAAAAGCAACTGAGGCCCGCCAGCCGTCCCATCAGCCTATGGACTTCCTTGACGCTCTTAGGGGATGTCATTTCCACGATGGCTTTGACTTTATCTGGATTTGGCTCAACCCCCTCAGGGTGAGAAGATGTCCCAAGAATTTGCCTCGCCCTGCCCCGAACACGAACTTTGTCGGGTTGAGGCTCATCTTATATTCTGGTAGCGTCGCAAAGGTCCCCACCATATCTTGGATATGTCCCTAGATGCCTTTGATTTTTACCAGGAGGTCGTCGACGTAGACCTCCAGATTGCACCCCTTTTGACCCTTGAAGACTAGATCTGTCATCTGTTGGTATGTAGCTCTCGCGTTCTTCAGCCCAAACGACATCATTTTATAACTATAACAGTCGTTGCGGGTGATGAAAGAGATATCTCAGCAGTCCGGGGGGTGCATCCGGATCTGGCGATAACCTGAAAAGATATCAAGGAAACTCATCATAACAAAACCGGCGGTTGAAACAACCAGTGCGTCGATCCGAGGCAAGGGATAACAATCTTTTGGGTGTGCTTTATTTAATAAGGAAAAGTCAACACACATCCTCCGGCCTCCCGAGGCCTTCTTCATCATTACCACGTTGGAGACCCAGTCTGGGTACTGGATCTCTAATACAATACATGTCTTCAACAGTTTCTCTACCTCCTCTCTGATGGGCTCGACCAGCTTGGTGGTCACAGACCTCTGCTTCTGCCGGATAGGATTGGCCCCCTAGGTCGAGGTGGAGGCGATGGCAGGCCACCTCCACATCAATCATGGGCATATCGGCAGCGCTCCACGCGAAGATGTCGATGTTTTCTTGCAAGCACGTCACCAGCTCCACCTTGTCTTCAGCCTTCAGAGCCCCTCCTATATTCAGCATTGCGAACCTCCCACCCTTGGTCACCACTTTCGCTTCCTCTGCTACCTCCAACCTTGCTCTTCCCTCCAAGATCTTCTCCAACTTCTCTGCTTCATCCAGCTGATGGTGCTCACCGCATTCAGATAGCAATCTCGAGCAGCTATTGGATCGCTCTTGATCCTCACTTGGACATCCCCCTGTCAATACTTCAGACACTGATGATAGGAGGACGGGACCGCCTTGAAGAAGTTGATTAGCGGCCTTTCGAAGATGGCACTGTAACAGCTCGGCGCATCCACGATGACAAATCGACACTTGATCGATGTCCCTCCGAGAGTCACCAGCAACTCCGCTCCTCATTCAACCTCCTTCCTTTCCCCGGAGAAGCCGAAAAGAGAACCGTTTGAGGCGACCACCCTCCCCGCCTCTACTTCCAACCCGTCGAACGTCTTTTTAAAGATGACATTTACGGAGCTCTCGTAGTCAATGAGGATCCGTTCGACGGTGAAGTCTTTGATGGCGGCCTGGATGATGAGCGCACCATGAAAGGGATTCTCATTCCCCAGTAGATCCTCCACTGAGAACGTAATTTCCTCCAGCTGTTGCAGTACCTACGAGGTCAAGGCGACACCCCTTCGGTAGATGGTGTGGAGAGTCCCCTTACGAGAGGCCTCCACGCCAACCCCTCCATGGATTGCTCCGACCACCCTTCCTCCTCCTTGACCGACTCCTCCCCAAGCCCCTTGGTCAACTCGATCCTCATTCCTCCTCCGCGTTGGGCCCTGCTGCCTCCCTGGGTCCTCCTGACCCCTCTGCCCTTGGACTATCTCTTCTCCTTCTTTGGCGCTCATCCTAGCTTTCAGGAAGTCCGGGCACGTCATGGTTCTGTGCCCCTTGACTCGATGGAGCTCACAATAGAAAGGGACCTCCGCAAGCCTGTTCCTCATCCTCTGATTCCTCCTCTAGAAACGCTTGCCCTGCCTGGCAACCGTCATAGCTTCTCTCTGGTTTACTCCTCCTTGACGCCCTCCTGGACAGTTCTGATTGTCCCTCCTGTCAGGGGAATACCTTCTCCCAGTCGGCCTCTACGGGGGCCAGTTTACCGGGTACTGGAACCTCCACCCCTCTACCCGGTTATCAGGAGCCACGACGGGCCTCCTCCCTTCCTGCCTTCATTGTTCCTTCCTCATATCCTCCTGCTTCCTTCTCCCTTTCTTTGCCCCTCCCTAGGCCTCCTCTCTGACATCTTCTCTTCATCTTCCTCCTTATCTTTGGTTGCCCGGTCTAGCCTGGTCAGAAAGTTGGGGTTGGTCGATACTCCTTGAATAAACTTGTTGGCCCTTTCGAATAGCTCCTCGTACGACTCCAGAGGCATTGTGCTGACATTTAGGCTGAAGAGCCCCTGCTTCACCCCAAAAATCAGGGCCAACATCATAGTGTTACTATCCACCTCCTAGATACCCAAGACCTCCTCCTGGAAGCGCTTAATGTAATGATCAAACGTCTCTTGCTTACCCTGCATCAGATGGAAAAAGTCAACCACCTCCTTCTTTCCCTTCTTCGAAATAGCAAACCTCGCCACCAGCCCTCGATGCAACTCTTCGAAGCAGGGGCTCTTCGAAGCAGTTTATTCCTTGAATAAACTTGTTGGCCCTTCGATCAGCTCCTCGTACGACTCCAGAGGCTCCGTGTTGACATCTAGGCTGAATAGTCCCTGCTTCAGTCCAAAAGTCAGGGTCAACATCATGGTGTTACTATCCACCTTCAAGATACTCAAGACCTCCTCCTGGAAGCGCAATGTAATGACCCAACGTCTCTTGCTTACCTTGCGTCAGATGGAAAAAGACAACCGCCTCCTTCTTCCTCTTCTTCGAAGTAGCAAGCCTCGCCACCAGCCTTCGACGCAACTCTTCGAAGCAGTTGATAGAATTTGTCAGCAACTGGTGGAACCAATACATGGTCTTCCCCTCTGTCAAAACATATGTAGTCCGTGTGGTTAGGCGTTCAACTTTGGCAGATAGGTCTAGGCGGTCTGGCGGACAGTACTGACGGACAGACAGTCTGAAGTAATGGTTTGTCTTTGGCAACTTGCCAGTGTTGGAGTCGGCCAGAACCTGAGCTGTTAGGCGGTCTAGCGACTAGCACTGGCGGACAGATGGACCGGTCGGGCGGTCTGTCGATGTTTCTCAGATAGTTGTGCGGACTGCTGTGGTCAAATCCAATTGATGGTCGACGGTTAGCACCTGTCTAACCGCATGAGATACTTCTATATTCTTACCGCAGTTGTGCTGCTTGTTGATCAACGGAGTCCAGACCGCAGTTGGTGTTCGATGTTCTCAAGCTTCTCTTATGTTTTAACGGTTAGACTGTGTCTAACCGCAGACCGCAGGTTTATCCGTCGGCTAGATTGTGCTAACCGCTGATTTTGTTTTGGAAGCAGGCAACTGCTCAATGGAGGACAGACGGCAAGCTAGTATAGAGTTCTATAGTTGTACAACTAGTTGATTTCTAAACGCTTGTTCTGAGCGGTTAAGATTTTGTGTAACCGTCTAATCGCTTGTAACAGGCGTTGTTTATTTTCTCTCTTATTTTCTCTCTCTTCCCTTTTTTTCTATAAATAGGAGGCATACTCATGTATTATATAACTTTTTGGAGCATTAAAGTTCGATTATTTACCTGTTTTTTTACATGGTATCAGAGCCTTCGGTCCATTTGCTCTGTTTTCTGTTTTTTGGGCAAGCGGCAGTGTAAGAGGTTACTTTTCTTTAACCGCTTCCTTTTCTTCTCTCTTACCGTGATTTTCTTAGTCGTGATCTCCTCTTCTTCTCTCTTCTCTCTTGCCGCGGTTTTCTTAACCGCGGTCTTCTCTTCTTTTCCGCGGTTTCCTTTCTTAACCGCACTCTCCGCTTCTTCCCTCCCGCCCTCCCTTTGCTTGTTGATTTTCTTGCAGCTTACTTTCTTCTTGGCTTCTCGCTTTCTTCGTGTGGTCTCTCTATGTTGTCTGTGTAGTCTTTCTTAACCACGGTTTCTTTCCTTAGTCACGGTCTCCTTCTCTTTTCTGGCATCTTCCTCTAACCGAGCGGTTAGAGTCTCTTTGTCGGTCCTCTTTTCCAGTGCGGCTTGTCGTCCATGTCCGCGCGGTTCTCTACTTTAACCGCACGGCTTCTCTTCTTTGACCGCGCGGCTTGCCTCTTCTTCTCGGTTTCTCTTCTTTAACCGCGCGGCTTCTCTTTTTCAACCGTGCAGCTTGCCTCTTCTTTTATGGAGAACTCAGACTTCTCATCCTCTACTTTATCCGCTCCTCTAGTTTTACCCGCTCCAGTCTCTGCCTCTGGCAATCTGGGTACTTCCTCCAAACTCACTGAACAGAATTATGCTGATTGGAGTGTTTCATTTGTTTTTCCATTTCACTCTCAACATAAGCGCCATCATCTCACTGATGACACTCCTGCATATGGCTTTGTCGCTTTTGACGACTGGGATGTTAGTGATGCTCTAATTAAAACGTGGCTTACCAACAGTCTGTCTCCACCCCAAATACAAAAATCAAAAATGAAGAACGATCATAAACAAAGTATGAAAAAAATGCAGGAGAAATGAAACACCAAGATTTACGTGGAAAGACCTTGCGGAAAAAATCACGGGGCCACACCACCAGAGAGAAATCCACTATCAAAACAAACAATTACAAGTTCTGCCCATCTTAGTCGAGCTTATGCTGAGAGTGCAGTAGAAATTACTATGTCCAAACCAGCTTAACAGGTTCCTCTGATGGTCTACTTTGTACATGTCCAAACCATCCTAGTCGAGCTTCTTGCATCTTCTCTGCAATTGGTGTTACTCCTGTCTTAGCAAAAAAAATTACTATGCCGGAATATTTAATGGAGGTGAATATGTTAGGAACTAAGGGTTTATGGGAGGATAGAGGAAGAAGAGAAAAAAAAAGGAAATTTCAATTTTCATCCCGTGGGGATCTTCTTAAGATTTTTTTACTTCCAAGATGAATAATATAAACAAATATGAATATATAAATCAATCAAAGTTGAACATGCAGCAAAGCATGTACATCTACTATTGCTGACTGATTGAAGTATATATGCTCGTATTTTAGGGGAAAAAACAATAATCATCTCATTTGGTTATTTATTATGATGCACTGCATGGAATTTACAATTTAAGCTGGGCAGGGAAAGAACTGATTAACAGCAGATACTACAGTGACCGATGCAGCAGCAATGAATAAGAAGACAAATCTAGAGCAAACCACAAACTCCAGACTACAAATTTGTAGTCCTGCGTCAATTAAATCATAAAATCAGCCAAATTTCAAACGAAAACAGCCGAAATCATTCAAAAATTAGAATATGCGCTGCACTTCAGACGTCCAAATGTATGTAGATCTGAGTAGAGAGTAAGAACAAACAACCCAGCATATTTATCATCTGAAACCCTAAGAATGAGATAAACAAAAATCTTCATGGCCATCCCAAATCATCGGTGGGAAAGCGCAGGGGAGGACTTACATAGTGAAGGCGAAGGGAGGGAAGAACATTCCCGAGTCCTTGCGTAAAGTATGTGCGAAACCTGGCCAGCTACGACGCTCGCCGACGCCATTAGAGAGACGCTGGTGGGCGAAAGCGGAGCGTCGTGAGCGCAGAAGTTTCGCAGCAGAGGATAATATTAATAATATTAATAATTGATAATAATAATAATAATGAAAATGACCGGCTTTTTCTGAAAATTAAAGACTTTCGAAAAAAATAGTCAAAATAATCGAAATTATTTTGAAGTACTATTAATTATTGAAGAAAATATTTCTAGTTAGAAAAAGAAATTTAATTTTAAATTTGTATTTTTAAAGAATTCTAATTTGCTTGCATTAAATTTTTTATATTTATAAATTATTATTCAATTTTAAATTTTAACAATCAATATACTATTCTCAATAGTAGTGCATAATAATAAATAAATATCTTCGGCAAATTTTTCGGCCAACAATAAAGAAATTTAAATTTGTATTTTTAGGGAGTACACTAAATTTTTCGTATTTATAAATTATCATCCACACATCAAATTTAATTTTTAACAATCAATGTATTCTTCTCAGTAGTAGTGCACAACAATAAATAAACATCTTTGTCAAATTTTTCGGCCAATATTAGAGATAAAATGGCGAAATTCACGACAAAATGGTGAAATTCGCGTCAACATGGTAAAATTCACGTCAAAATAGAAATGTTCGTGTCAAAATTGAAAAATTCATGTCAAATTGTTGGAATGAAGTCATTGGAATAGCCTCAAAAGATTGTCAAAAAAGTTCTTTGGTTGTCGGGTCTTGCTCAGAAAAAAAAGACATCAATTGTTATTTGCTAAAATTTAAAGTTGGTATACGGATAATAATTTATATACGTAAAAAAATTAATTTACCAATAAACCTTTATGATTTGCGAATGAACAGCATTTTTTATTGCATTTTCAAAATCAGGATTATATTTGAGTAAACTTTGATCTGATGACCATTTAAAAATTGGTGTTTATATTGACAGTTCATATATCGATATTTGCAGTCATGAAAAAGTCAAAATAATACTTAAATATCAAAATTATCTCCCTCTAATAGCAGCCTCGTGCTTTGTGCCTCCACCTTCTCTGTTTTTGTCACAAAACCTAGGCGCACATTTGAGCAGCATCTTTAAACACCATCGGTGTCTGTTCTCTCTCTCTTCCTCTTCTCTGAGTTAAAACCTAGGGTGTCTGTTGCAGGAACCAACACGGAAAAAGTCTTTTTGATTGTTACCAGATAGTCTTCTATGTGTAAAAACCTAGGGTGCCTGCAGCGGTGGGATTTTGTCAAAGGGTTACCAGATAGTCTTTTTTGCAGTTGTAATTTGCAGGCGAGGTTTATTTATTCACAAGGAAAAAATGTCGGAATCCACATGACAAAATGCCTTTATGGTCGCAAGTCAAAAAAATTAAATTTTGTGCTGTTAATATCCAATGGGCAACCAATATCGTTTTGCTAGACTACTATTATATCTGAACTGTCAATAGCCATAGCCGGCTTGTCAATATAAACGTCCTTAAAACTATATAAAAATTATCACTCCTGTTTTATTTAAATTATCATTATAAATTAGTAATTATCACTTTTAATCATTAATTATAATTTTATGTAATTCACTATTACTTTATAAAAATTAACATCTTATGTTTAACATATTTAATTAATCATTATATTAATGTAGCTCTGTCTGCTCAGTAATCATCAAACCTAATAAGTATTTATGACATGTATAGCACCACTCTACATCTTCTTCAGACAATCAACACAGCTCTGATTAAGCTACACTTGAAGGTCTGGTGGTCCTTTTCACTTTCGGTGATCACTCAAGCAATGAAGACGAGGCAAATTTGTGCCTCATGAGGAGAAATCAAGTTGAATCTGACGATGAGTCCAATGTCCAGAGCGACACTGAGGTAACTCCACTCTAAGTCAAACTCTTCCTTCAACTTCCTTCTTCTCCCTCGAAAACCCAAACAACGGCTCATCCGAGGCCAACACCCTCCTAGCTTCCACCTTCATCGCCTCGAAGGCCCCTTTGAAGATCACATTCACCGAGCTCCCGTTGTCCACCAGAATTTGAGAGACCGTTTAGTTTTCAATCGCCGTCTGGATCACCAAGGCATCACAAAATGGATCCTCATAGTCGGTATGTCCTTCGATGAGAATGTAATCTTCTCCTTCGGGGTGGGGTTTGGGAGGTCGTGGCAACGCTCCTCCTGAACATGGTCTGGAAGCTTCCCTTGCGAGTAGCTTCGATAGTCACTCCCCCATGGATCACCCTGATCCACCCACGGGCGTCTACGTCAGCCCCATCTTTGCACCTATCCTCCTCTCCTTCCGACAGAACTTCCTCTTTCCTCATTGGTGGTTGCTGCTGAACTTGACCTCCGACTTCTCTCATCTCTGGAAACTCTGGGTAGGTGGTCATCACGTGACCTTCCTCCTGATGGAAGTCACAAAAGGCAATGCCACCTTCCCCCCTTCTCTCCAGGGGCGTAGCCAGGATTTTGCTTGAGTGGCGGCACTGTTTTAGATCAATTTCAGAAGAGGATCTTCAGTTACAGCCCCTATCTAAAGAGGTATTCATTCCAGGTTATCACTGAGATAAATATTATTTCAGTTCTTAGACATGTCAATTATTTAGTGTTGATAAAAATAATTTTTTAGATTGATTTGGATAACAATCGTTAATACATAATTGAATACAAGTTTGATGAACTTATTGTCTGACTTAGAAGTATTAGAAGTTCAGTACATGAGTTTTCTGTCTGGTGAAATGCAAGAATTAGGATTGAATCTTCTTTCTATTAAATTGAATGAGCATGATTACTGAAAATATTTAGACAATAAAATAAGGTAAGGAGAAGGCAAGAAGAAATCAAGCTATCAAGTATCAACTGACCAGTGACCATTACCTTGAGTTATTAGCCGGTGGAGGATAAGTTGGAGGCTGGCGTGGCTATCGATCCAGATCCAAGTAGGAGACTAGGAGGCAGAGCGATCTGAACAAATCCACTAGAAAAAAAACAAGCCATCAAGTAGACAAGTATGAAGTATCCATGAAGAAATCGATCAAGGACAGGGGGGCAGAGCGATCTGAACAAATCAGAACAAATCTAAGAAGAACTGAAGAAGGATGAGGAGAAGAAGGTGAAGAAGGGTCGCTGAGCGCCGGGTGTGTGAAATCAGCGAAGGGCCAGAACTCAGAAGAAGAAGAAGAAGAAGAAGACGGGTGTGAACTCTCTAAAGAGGAAGAAGAAGAGTACCGTCGGGTCACGACAGAAGGACTGAAGGAGCATGTGAGCAGCGACGGGAATGCGGGATAAGGAGCAGCGCAGGGAGCAGCGGCGGGTCGACGGCTAGGTTAGCGGAATGGCGGAAATGAAAATGGCAAAATCCTTATTCCTATTCCCCGATAAATCAGGGGGGCACGTGCCCCCACCCCCCCTCGACCTATACTAGCTACGCCCATGCTTCTCTCCTTCCTCTTTCAGCTCCTCTTCTAATCCCCCTTCCCCGGGCGATTGTCATTGCTTGTTGCTTCGGTGCAAGGGGTCGCCTCTGACCATGCCTCCATACGGGTGGGTTGAATCGCCCTTGACCTCCGCAGTAATTCTCCCCACCCTGAAATCCTCTCCCTGCCCCTAGACAGAGCCCTCATGGGGTCTCCAAGCCAACTGGTTATTCGGCTCACGGTGCCCACAACCTTGTTGCTACCCCTAGCTCACCTGACCTTGGGGTACTTCCCTCGTCATTACCTCCTGATGTCTTCCTGCTCCCTGCTCATTCACCTCATCCTCCACCAACTTAGACAGCTTCTTAATTGGCAAACGTTGGGTTTGTCATCTCACTCTATATCTCTTTTGCAGCCCTCTCCATCAACTCTTTGAGGGAAAGGGGTGGCACTTTATTCATCTCCATGCTGAAGAACCCCTGTCTTAATCCTAGGGTGAATGCGAGCATCAGGGTACACCCCGGAACCTCTTAGACCAGAAGGATCTCTTCATGTAACCAATCAACCTAGCTCCCCAACGTCTCCACTGACTTCTGTTTGATCGCAAACAGACATTTTGCTCCCTTCTTCCTCTTCTTTGACATCGAGAACCTCAAGAGGAACTCACATCGTAAATCCTCAAAACAGTAGATGGAGCTTGTAGGAAGCTGGTGAAACCAGTCTCTGCCTTCTCCTTTAAGGTGATGGCGAAGAGTTGGCATTTGAAGGCGTCTGACATCTGCCTGATGGAGATGACATCTTCGAACCATTGGACATATTGTACCGGATCATCTATGACCGTGTAGTAGGACCATCTCCAACTTTCTGAACCCTTATGGAATTGGGGCTGAGACGTTCAACTCGCTGAATGGACTTCCCCCACCCATTAGGTGAGCCGAACGATCTCGCGCCCTCGGCTTATTGACCTTGTCAGCACTCGCCTGCCCTGTGAACATGTAACACCTCCGACCGTCACGTAAAATATAACAGAAGGACCGACCGGGACCCCACGTCATATTTCATGGGCAGTCAACGAAGTTACATGTTAATATCAAAAAGACCAAACGAATCCTAACTAAGATCATTCTAGCGGAAGCTTCAAGTGTTAAAAGAACTCAATTCATTTGAATGTCCACTATATAAAACACATTGGAATGTTATACAAAATACACTAAAAAGTGTGGACTTAAGCCTTACAGTTGTTCTTCAAAAAAGTGGTTTACAAACATTGGCTCGCAGATCGACCATACATGAAAATAATAAAAACATCTTTGCTTGGCCTTCGAGGGACGGCATAGCATTAAAGGGCTGTAACCCGTTATTTCTCATTCGGCTCTTTAGCACCTGCGCATGGACATTCCATCAGCAAGGTGATAAACAAGGCAATGGTCAGCATTGGCTGACCAACTTATAACAACTCTACCCATTCTCGGGGCAGTAGTATTCCTTCCCTGCAAGCATAACATTCATATATAGATATATCACACGAAGGTACAACTCAAGCACTATTCAATATATCACATATGTTTGCACCAACTGTCAAATGTTTCGTGCACTCAGGACACATTATCGGTGTACTGGAAATACCTAGCCCCACCACCATCCAGATGTCTGAGACTTGACGGTCAACAATGAGCATTTCTAGTCTTTACGACTCATGGCCTAAGACTCTCATTATGCCAACAACGACAACCAATTACTTTAGGAAATCAAGCTCGGAGTGACATAACGCGGGTTATAGTTTAGCCTTTTCTCGTTGCTCATATTGTCATGTCATTGACAACAGCCGAAGCAATCAAGCCCCATGACAAGACGCGGGTCAGCTTTCCCTTGCCCATATTTTCAAAATGGCTCTCAAGGCCACCAAAGCTGGGCACCCAGGCTCACAGCTCACCTGCTAGTCACACGGTCTCCGCGAGACAGGCTTCACAAGCACAATGCTATCTGAGAGCTATCTTCAGCGACATCCACTATCATCTGGCGTTAATAACAGAACTTTCATTTTTGTCTCCAGACTCAGCCATAACTGAAAAACCTGCAACTTCCTACAGTGTCAGAAAACTGGACTTCCACACAAATTAGCTCACAAATAGCTATCGTTAGTGATATCCACTGTCGCCCGACGATATCCAACAGTTATCCAAAGCCGTGGTTTTTTCTATGTATTTTCCTAGACCGCATTCTCAGTACTTCCTGCTACTCAATTCATAGGCACAACCCCTCGAACTCCGTAAACTACCTGTTTATACTCAGAGTCTTCTCCGACACGCAAATTTCGATTTTACGATGTTTGCATGACATCTCTTTGATTTATGCCCCTTATTTTGTATTTTGGCACTAGATCTTTCAAATGAGAGGGGTTCGGGTCGCCTTGGTTCAAGAGAAACTACATGGTTGATTGAATCCGTCCCCGACATATTTTGCATTAGAAATTCTCTCCGTTTGTGGATTAGGCATGGTGGGTAAAGCCTAAATCTGACCGGTGGCCCAGTTCGGTGATGTTGCTTGACATGCATTTTAGGGATTTTGTTAGAAATATGTTTGCGGTAAAAACGTTCTTGTGATGTCTTATTGTTTCATGTGAGAACTAGTGTTGGCTTAGGGTGGGGAAATATACGTGGCGAATGTGTGATGGAATGTGATGTTGATTAGGTTGTGAGGGTGAGGCTTTGTCTTTGCGATCGGTCGGGTTTTCTCGTGATGTTGTGATTCACGGTGGAGGGTGTCCTGGCAAGACAAGTTCCCTTCTGTGAAAACTGATAAGAACGTCTGCGCTTCTTGATTAGTCTGATAGTGTTTTGATCTATGTGTAGGTGAGGCTCAAGCGAGCATCAGGGTACACCCCGGAACCTCTTAGAACAGAAGGATCTCTTCCTGTAACCGATCAACCTAGCTCCCCAACGTCTCCACCGACTTCTGTTTGATCGCAAACAGACATTTTGCTCCCTTCTTCCTCTTCTTTGACATCGAGAACCTCAAGAGGAACTCACATCGTAAATCCTCAAAACAGTAGATGGAGCTTGTAGGAAGCTGGTGAAACCAGTCTCTGCCTTCTCCTTTAAGGTGATGGCGAAGAGTTGGCATTTGAAGGCGTCTGACATCTGCCTGATGGAGATGACATCTTCGAACCATTGGACATATTGTACCGGATCATCTATGACCGTGTAGTAGGACCATCTCCAACTTTCTGAACCCTTATGGAACTGGGGCTGAGACGTTCAACTCGCTGAATGGACTTCCCCCACCCATTAGGTGAGCCGAACGATCTCGCGCCCTCGGCTTATTGACCTCGTCAGCACTCGCCTGCCCTGTGAACATGTAACACCTCCGATCGTCACGTAAAATATAACAGAAGGACCGACCAGGACCCCACGCCATATTTCATGGGCAGTCAATGAAGTTACATGTTAATATCAAAAAGACCAAACGAATCCTAACTAAGATCATTCTAGCAGAAGCTTCAACTGTTAAAAGAACTCAATTCATTTGAATGTCCACTATATAAAACACATTGGAATGTTATACAAAATACACTAAAAAGTGTGGACTTAAGCCTTACAATTGTTCTTCAAAAAAGTGGTTTACAAACATTGGCTCGCAGATCGACCATACATGAAAATAATAAAAACATCTTTGCTTGGCCTTCGAGGGACGGCATAGCATCAAAGGGCTATAACCCGTTATTTCTCATTCGGCTCTTTAGCACCTGCGCATGGACATTCCATCAGCAAGGTGATAAACAAGGCAATGGTCAGCATTGACTGACCAACTTATAACAACTCTACCTATTCTCGGGGCAGTAGTATTCCTTCCCTGCAAGCATAACATTCATATATAGATATATCACACGAAGGTACAACTCAAGCACTATTCAATATATCACATACATTTGCACCAACTGTCAAATGTTTCGTGCACTCAGGACACATTATCGGTGTACTGGAAATACCTAGCCCCACCACCATCCAGATGTCCGAGACTTGACGGTCAACAATGAGCATTTCTAGTCTTTACGACTCATGGCCTAAGACTCTCATTATGCCAACGACGACAACCAATTACTTTAGGAAATCAAGCCCGGAGTGACATAACGCGGGTTATAGTTTAGCCTTTTCTCGTTGCTCATATTGTCATGTCATTGACAACAGCCGAAGCAATCAAGCCCCATGACAAGACGCGGGTCAGCTTTCCCTTGCCCATATTTTCAAAATGGCTCTCAAGGCCACCAAAGCTGGGCACCCAGGCTCACAGCTCACCTGCTAGTCACACGGTCTCCGCGAGACAGGCTTCACAAGCACAATGCTATCTGAGAGCTATCTTCAGCGACATCCACTATCATCTGGCGTTAATAACAGAACTTTCATTTTTGTCTCCAGACTCAGCCATAACTGAAAAACCTGCAACTTCCTACAGTGTCAGAAAACTGGACTTCCACACAAATTAGCTCACAAATAGCTATCGTTAGTGATATTCACTGTCACCCGACGATATCCAACAGTTATCCAAAGCCGTGGTTTTTTCTATGTATTTTCCTAGACCGCATTCTCAGTACTTCCTGCTACTCAATTCATAGGCACAACCCCTCGAACTCCGTAAACTACCTGTTTATACTCAGAGTCTTCTCCGACACGCAAATTTCGATTTTACGATGTTTGCATGACATCTCTTTGATTTATGCCCCTTATTTTGTATTTTGGCACTAGATCTTTCAAATGAGAGGGGTTCGGGTCGCCTTGGTTGAAGAGAAACTACATGGTTGATTGAATCCGTCCCCGACATATTTTGCATTAGAAATTCTCTCCGTTTGTGGATTAGGCATGGTGGGTAAAGCCTAAATCTGACCGGTGGCCCAGTTCGGTGATGTTGCTTGACATGCATTTTAGGGATTTTGTTAGAAATATGTTTGCGGTAAAAACGTCCTTGTGATGTCTTATTGTTTCATGTGAGAACTAATGTTGGCTTAGGATGGGGAAATATACGTGGCGAATGTGTGATGGAATGTGATGTTGATTAGGTCGTGAGGGTGAGGCTTTGTCTTTGCGATCAGTCGGGTTTTCTCGTGATGTTGTGATTCACGGTGGAGGGTGTCCTGACAAGACAAGTTCCCTTCTGTGAAAACTGATAAGAACGTCTGCGCTTCTTGATTAGTCTGATAGTGTTGTGATCTATGTGTAGGTGAGGCTCAAGCGAGAGTTCTTAGAATCAGTTGTTCTCGTTTTGGTGAAATTAGTGAGAACGGTGGAGCCGATGGACAAGCCCGATGGTGTTGTAATCCATACGTGGGTGAGGTCTCAGCGAGAGTTCTCGGCCTTAGGCTGAGATTACCCGTGTAATTGATGTGACAAGATGAGGAGTGATGATATGCTTGAATCATATATGTTATATGGTATCTTGGATGTAACCCGGGTTTGCATACATGTTACATTGTATGTCCTTTTTATTTACATGCTCAACATGAAAACGTGTTTGATGTTTGAGACACTAATTCCTAATATTTTTATGTTATTTTATGTTTTATTACATGTGCCTACGAAGTGCTAAAGTGTAAGGTATTGAAGTGCCTTGGGGTTCGCTAGGGACGATCAGGAAGAGAAGTGCATATTACACAGTTGAGGTCAGCCTAAACTGACCCACGTTACATCAAATTTTTTCAGGGCAGAGATCACAAGCTGTAGATAGCTCGTCGGGCAAAAAAAGCCGACACCTCTTGAAATGTACCTTCTTTTATTGAGCATATTTGTTTGTATGTCATGACTTCTTTTAGTGTGATCCAGCTTGGACGCCGAGGTAGTCTAGAAGTGCTGGTTCACATTGCTATGTTTAATGTTGACAATGAATTAATGTTTCGTTGATGTAAGGTCATAAGGCCATTTGAGCTTCTATGCTATTATGGATAACTTTTAGTTTCTGTTTATTGTTTTTGATGTTCTATATCCTGAGTTTTGGGATGGATAGTGTTCTTATATCATTTCATAATATCAAAGTTGTGACGTCTATATGTTGTGGGGTTTCGATCAGACTCGTATTATATGGTCATTATTGGGGAGGTGTTACATCAAACACCTCTACACCAGTTCAACCTCAATTAGCCGGAGTCAAAATGACTTCTTAGACACATCTTTAATATTTCGATGATGCCAGAGTGGTCGCAAAAGCATGTATTTTGTGTTTTGTGTATTAATTTTGTTATAATGGGAGACTGTTGTGGAATATAAATTTGATGTTTGTAATATAAGTAAGAGATAATTTTCTTCAGGGCGAGTGTACTGGATGGTTGGTCTGAGTAGGTAAGCAGGTGTGCGCGCACACATAGCTCCATGTGCGTAGGAGTGTGCGTAGGGACGCGAGTTGAGATACATGCAAAAGTCGTCAGTGAAATACGCAAGAACATAAACAATCTCAAACACAAAGGCGTAAATGTGAAAATACCAAAATAGGGTAAAAACCACAGACCGATCAGAGTACAACCCAAAAAGCCTCCACTAAATGATATTTACAGTACAATGACTTCCCCCATACGATAACCAGATAGATCTTACGACTAGCACAAAATAAAGACAATAGGAAGATACAAATTTACCGACAAAGATGATCAAGTTCGAGTCAAGGTGTCTCGCTCGAAATTGGTTCTCTAAATCCACTGCAGTCTTCCAAGGTATTTCAATATTGTGTCAAGTTGTCCGCATACATCGTCATATGATGTTGTTGGTGCACTCCGATCAGTCCGCAACCCGTTAGCAGGTTGCCCTGCTTGAGGATCAGATGCCTCACCGCCAAAGTCCAATTGAGGAAAAGATGCCTCCTTGCGCTCACCGTCGTTGGCCGCACATGCGACCCAATATACTCGCCCTAAGTAAATATGACGATTGCACACCGCCGTCCTTTGCGCCAAAATGCTCACACAACACCAATGCGCGACCACGACCAGGATCCGACAACACTATTGATGCTTCAACTGTGCTTGCTCTCCCGAGCTGAAATGGTGGTCGCCAAATACCGCCCATGCCTCTTCTGCTCCGCCCAAATTGGTCTATGCCAATGCCACTCCCTCGCACACATCCTCGCATCAACGTAATTTTTCCAGCGTAGCGGAGATTAGTTTGACGGCGAAGCGAAGGGTATCCACAACAAAACCACTTTTGAACCAACCACTAGTTCACTCCCACGACAACCAAGGCAACAACCGACAGCTAACATCAACAAAAAATGACGGACAAGCACTCTAAAGGTCTTTGTTTTTGGCGTGATAACAAATACACACCAGACCATCGTTGTTTAGCAAACTGGAGGTCTTACACCCTATAGTTGCTCTCAGGCGACAAAGATACTGATACAGATCCACCCAGTGAAGACTATACCAAAGCAATACCGGAAGACGAGGATATAAATGTGGTTCCACACCTATCAGTTCATGCTCTTATAGACATCACTCAATACCACACCATGAAAGGTAACGACTTCCAATCAAGGGCAAGCTATTCAAATTCGGATCGATTCGAGAAGTACGCACAATTTCGTGGACAAGGGCGCGGCTCGCCGGCTGCATTGTTACTTAACTTTGATACTTCCCTTCAGCGTGGCCACAGCTGAAGGGAGGAGGGTATCCAGTTCTAACAAAGTGGCGGCATTCACTTGGTGGATGCAGGGGTATTTTTCATAGCGGGTAAGTTGGTGTTACCACTGTGGGGGGTGTGAGGTGGTTTTATGGGTGCAATGTTGAGTACGTTGGGGGTGATAAACTGGGACTTTGGCAACCTCCACATGGACTTCACAAGTCAAGACAGGAAGATCTTGGTAAGGGGAACAAAGACAATGTCAGGGACAAGGATGAAGCAACATAGTTTGGAGAAGATGATCATGGAAAGGAGGCAATTGAACGTGTTATCCTTATGCACCATCCATAAGTTTTAAGACCCGTTACCCGACAAAGACAAAAGAGAATTTTTGGCTATATGGTTGGAGCTCGGCCAGGACACCAAAACAGTGAAAGTTCGGCCACCAGAAGTGGCTGGACAATTGAAGGGAGTGATGACAACTTTCTCCGACACCTTTAAGTAACCCTCCGGGTTACAACTGCATCAACAACATGTTCATCATGTTCCCCGACCGAGGGGTGTATGGCTACCAATCTGAGACCATACCGCTACCCGCCTCTACAAAAAGATGAGATAGAAAGGATTGTGGATGAGATGCAACGCACGAGAAACATTGGACCGATTGCAGCCCCTACGCATCACCGATGGTACTCACAAAAAGGTGACTAAACATGGAGATTTTGCATTGATTATTGCCAACTCAACTTACAAACAGTAAAAGACAAGTTTTCGATCCCCATCATTGAAGAAGTTATTGACGAGTTGTATGTGGTTATTTTCTTCTCCAAGTTGGACATGCGGGCGGGCTATTGTCAGGTCTGAATGAAGAAAGAGGACATTTATAAGATGACCTTCTGAACTCACCATGATCACTGGGAATTTTTGGTCATGCCTTTTGACACGACCAACGCGCCGTCAACATTCTAGAGCTTAATGATCAAGATCTTCTAGGACCAACATTGGAAATTAATCTTAGCCTTTTTCGATGACGTATTGATTTTTAGTAAATCATGGCAGGAGCACATGAAGCATCTCACATTTTCATCAGAAACACTACGCCAACACAACTTATTTCTCAAGCGGAGTATGTGTAGCCTCGAGCAACTGAAGCTACATTATTTAGGCCATATCATCTCACACGAAGGAGCGACTACAGATCTGGAGAAGATTCAGGCTATGTTGGAATGACAAACACCGAAGACGGTCAAGCATGTGCGGGGTTTATTAGGCCCCACCGGATATTACCAGAGGTTTATTCAGGCTACGACGACATCGCTAAGCCGATACCAGAGTTGGTCAAATCAGCCCAACTATAGTGAATGGAAGAAGCGAAGCAAGTTTTTACCCGGTTCAAGACGGTCGTGTACCAACCACCCATGTTATGCTTGCGCGACTTCACCAAGCCGATCATGGTTGAATCGGATGCCTCCGACAAGAGGATATGGTCGGTCGTCTTATAGAATGGCCGACTAGTGGCCTATTTTAGTAAGGCCGGGCAAAAAAACACCATGCTTTTGGTTTATGAGAAGGAACTTTTTGTAGTGTTTCTTGCGGTACAACAGTGACAACATTATTTAATTGTCGGGTCATTCATCATTCGCACGGACCAACAAAGTCTGAAATTTTTGGCAAACCAAAATCGGTGACATCGACGCAACAAAAATATTGTACAAGTTGTTGGGATACGACTACACCATCTAGTACAAGCAAAGGAGGGAAAATATGTGCACCGACGCGCTAATCGAAAGTGAAGAAATGGAAGATGTCGAGTTATGCGGCTTAGTCACGGTACCATGGTTTTCCTACGACAACTTAAAGACTCGTGACAATGAGACCCCAAAATTCAACACATTATTGCCTGAAAAACAACGAACTACACCAGTTTGCCCAACACTAATGGGAGAGGGGATACTGAAGTGGAGAGGGTGGTTGGTGGTTGGGGACGATGCTGCCATTAAGCTAAAATTGCTACAAATGCATTATGACAATGCGTGGGGCGGACATTCAGGTATAACATCCACATATCATCACCTATACAAGTTGTTTTTTGGAAGAAAATGAAGGTTGAGGTTTACAAATACATCTACCGATGCGCCATATTCCCGTAGTGCAAGCCAAATAATCAAAAGCGATGGAGCTGCACCAACCCCTTCCAAAACCAGATATAATTCAGGAAGAAATATCGTTGGATTTTGTGGAGGGGCTTCCTAAAAGTAATGTCAAAATTACGATATTGGTGGTCATTGATCGCCTTAGTCAGAAATTGCACTTCATGACCATATCCCACCCGTATACGGTGGAGAGTGTAGCTCAAGTATTTTTGGACTCCATTTTTAGATTGCACCGGATGCCCGAGTCGATCGTCAGTGATCGGAACACCAACTTTGTGATCCAGTTCTGACAGGAGCTTTTTTCGGGTGTTGCAAGTCAAGTTGAAATTATCCACCGCGTACCACCCCCAAATTGATGGTCAGACTGAAGTGGTGAATCGGTGTTTGAAAAACTATTTACGTTGCATGTGCTTCGAGAGGCAGAGGAATTGAGTTCATTGGCTATCCTTGGCAGAATGGTGATACAATACAACGTACGAAAGTGCATTCAAGATGACTCCCTACGAGGTGGTTTACGAGTAAGCACCGCCGATACATACAACCTATAGCCCCGTCCTTGCGGAAATGGACGAAGTGGATCGATTCTTGCCAGCACGCGAACAAGTTATCCAGATTTAATTTTGAAGGTTAATTTTGCGTCAACCCGAAACCGTATGCAAGCAATAAAGAATAAGAAGCGCAGAGAACAAATATTGGAGGTGGTCTCGTGGGTGTACGTCCGCCTACGACCCTACAAGCAAACTTCCATCCGATCAAAAAGCTGCCACAAATTAGCTCCTAAATTCTTCATTCCATTTAAAGTGGTGAAAAGAATAGGGCCAGTTGCATACCGGCTAGACCTTTCTGAGGGAGCAAAGATCCATCCCGCGTTTCATGTGCCACAACTGCGGGAGCACTATGGTGACCCGCCAGCAATAACCTTTCCTCTTCCGTTAGCAGTTAATCACGAGGGCAACCCGATGATCTATCCAATTGCATTGTTAAATCGCCGCATTGTCCCAGGAACAACAGAGTTGTGACGCTATTACTCATCCAGTGGGCACAAGACATGACCGAGGAGGCGACACAGGAGGAACCAGAGACGATGCAAAGGCATTTTCCACAGTTCTGTGCTTGAGGATAAATATGTTGTCGAGGAGAGGGTAGTTGATGCGTGTTGGAAGTTAGGCGGGAAGGGAGTGTGTAATTTTAATATTTTGGGAGTGGTTCCTAATTTTTTCCGATCATGAATGGAATCTTTAGTGGTTCCTGATTCAAAAAAAAAATATTTTGGGAGAAGTATTTTGTTTTTGTAATGTCAAGTATATAAGACAAGTTAGAGTTGTATCTTCTATATGTTTTATGTTGTGATTTACCAGAGTGCGATAACAACAAAGATGGTGTTATAGCTGCTCGGTTGCCGCCTATTCAAGGATTGTCTCATTGTCCCTTAGGGCTAGTGTGTCCAGTGTGAGTGTTTGTCTTGATTCCATGTTGAAGATTGTTTCCTTGTTTTTTGGTTTACATTATTCTCGTTAAACATTTGGTATTTGCTCACACTTTTTCAGTTATTGTATTGCATTTGTTTCAATTGCTCCTCTGAGCATTTAACACTTATCGCGTCGCTGACATTTTCGATCGAGAAATAGTGTTCGCAATAGTTGGTTTCGTTATCGCGGAGAGTGACAAAGAGAAAATGAAGGAATATAGATTTAGGCTCCGTTTGAAGGGACTTATTTTCACCGGTCAAGGGGTTACAACCGCATGAATCAGTCTATAATACTGCTTGACCGGTGAAAACAAGTCCCCCAAACCGGAGCCTTAAAGCTGATATATATGATTTGCTAATAGAGCATTTTTCCCAGCTTATCATTGGAGGACCCGATTTTTTTAATTATGATTTGCTATTAATAATGTTCTTAAAAATAATAATAATAATGATATTATCTCTCTCGCATAATAAGCTTTGGGAAGTCTTTCCTTTGCACTCCAGCTGTCGCATCCTGGACGGTCGGATATTGAGTTTTGATCTGAGCCGTTGGATATCAGTTCGGGATGCTTCACCTCCACAAAACCCTCGCAACGTTCCGGTTTCCTTCGCAGCCCGCCGCCATCGCTCGGAGCTCGTCCCTCGCCAAATCCTCCCGCAGTTATTTCGCTCTCTATCTCTCTCTACATTTTGCTAATATTCGTGCTTTGATTCCTCTTACCGGCAACAGATTCTTCTTGCAAGCTCAGGCCACCGCAGTTTCTTCTCGCAGGAGCGGGATCGACTTGGAATTGTTTAGGATCAATGGGCGTTTTTAGGGTAAGGCGGAAAAAAGTACAGATTCTGTTATTTTTTGATATAGAAATTGAGCTTTTCTTTCGATTCCCGTAGTTTCATCAGTATCAAGTTGTTGGCCGCGCGCTTCCGACCCCAAAAGACGAGCATCCGAAGATTTACCGCATGAAGTTATGGGCTACGAATGAAGTTAGAGCGAAATCCAAGTTCTGGTAGCGTCCTGCGTTCAAATTTATTCTTGTGTTTTTGTTTGCACATTGATCAATTATGTATTCATTTGGGTTATGTCTACCCTTCCAATAGGTACTTTCTGAGAAAACTGAAGAAGGTGAAGAAGACCAACGGTCAAGTCCTTGCCATCAACGAGGTTTGATCTCTTTGTTCCTCCGAAAATCATTTTTTTTAACAGAGAGTTATCTTGTTATTGTTGAATGTTAAGCTTCATATAGCCTCTTCATGATGACAAATATCTAAATTGATTTTTTTTTATCGAGGCATGGCAGTAGTTTCACCGGTTCTATCTCCATTTAATTCTGTAATTTTTTATACCATTGTGATTCTTGCTTTTGATGCTATATCTGTGTATGGACCTTTTTTGCATCTTTTTTGTATGATTTTATATTTATTTTATAACATGCATTCCTAAAGTACCTTTCATTTCGGTTCCTTGGGCCCTTCCATTATATCGTAGCTAGAGTGAACTTATATTTTTGAAGCAATGAGTGACAGTGCACGGGGGTTCCCTGTGCAACAATGATAGTACTCAGATCATGACAGTATCTCCATCCGTGCGCATCATTACACCACATGCGTGCAGAGGTACTGTTGTGGGCCTGTGGCATGGGGAAAATAAGAGTTAGTAATTTTTATTTTACTAAGATTGTTTTTTTTCCATGAAGAGGATCGCTTTTGATTTAAAATGGACTGCCTGGATGAAATAGATAGTGCACCACCATTACTACATAAAGGGGATATCTTTATATATTAGTATAGATATTGTCATTTAAAAATAAACAAAACTTAGTAAATTTTTTCTTCCTAGTGGCTTTCCCTTATTCTATTAGAATAGGAATGATTTGGAGTGATTGCAAGTATATATTGTTATTTCCATAACAAACATCTTCTTACATCCATAGTTCAACATTGGGCAATGCCATGGTCAATGCGGCACGGTTCAACACGTCTAACTCTTCAAGATATCATCTTTTCATATGCTAATGTGTTGATTTTTATTGTAAGGCATACTATATATGGGATTCTTCTAAGTTCAAGTACCTACCTTTTGTATATAATGTAGTATTTCTATGATTTTAAGTACTCTATGCAGTTTTTTTTATTCAAATCTTTGTTTTTTTTTTCATCTCATTTCATTGCATCATATCTTTTCTACTGTATCTTTGTGATCATCGTTTTTGGTATGAGATTAGGGCGATTGAAGATTCAGATGCTTCACTTGATCAAAATATATGTAATTACATGTTGAATTTCATATTTTTCTTGTACATTTGATCTTATGGTTTTAGCTTTGTGGCTGAGCAAGAAAAGTTTTTATCTTTCTAATGCTGCATATTAGAAGTAAAATTCTAGGAATGATTCATGATGAAGCTTATTTGTTATCTAATTTGTATCAAAAAATGTTTTTGGTCTATAATGCAGAAAGATAGTTCTGGATCTTGAGGCGTTCTTGGGGGGGATGAATAAGGGAAAACGATAATTTTTACTTTACTTTTTATTTAACAAAATATGAATGAAAATCAAGCAAACTTTTTACACAATTAGAAACACATATCAAATTCTTAAAAATTTATAAGAGAATTAAAATGAACTTTTATTTCATAAGTGGTGTAAAACATGAACAATAGATTCCAATGAAGTTTGAAATCAACGCCAAGATGATTTTTTTTTTTGAATTCACCGGTCCTTCTCCTAAGGACCGTCCGGCTAAAGCCAATCTCTCCCTAGATATAGATACTAGCCTCCCCCTAGGTTTCTCCACGACCTAGTCGTTGCACACAAAGCGGCGATTTTCCCCTAAGCTACACAAGGGCCTAATTGTCACTCACAAGACGACGATTTCTCTACCGTTTATAATGAAAGAAAAAGATTATGAAATAATAAAACTAAGATTAAAACTCTCTGGTATTGAGCGCTGAAGAAGACAATGAAGCCTTGCGAAGATCGCCTGAGTTGATGTGCACGGACGATCTCTTTTTCGCCCTTGAACTTTCTTGGGAACTTGGGAGTTTTTCTGGTTTCTGAGAGCTCTGGATGAGAATGCACGAGAATCAATGCTCAAGGAGGTATGCAACATCTTTTTGTTGAATTCAGTAATTTATATAAAAACTCGCTACCGCCTGCGAGATACCGCGGGAGGTATCACCTCATGATGCCACGTGTGCCATGCCAATCTGATCTTGCCGAGAGGATGGAGATCGTGCTTGATCACGAGGCTACCGCCCGCGGTATCTCGATACCGCCTGGCGATACCTCGAAGTTGTGCGTGCCCTGGCTGAATCGTGCAGGATCATGGCCGACGTCATCAAACTGCGGACAATAGCTAACTATCGCTGGTGGTACTGAAATTTTATACTTAACCAAAATTGTCTCCGAAACTGATCCATAGGAGAATTTACCTGTGATATCTGCTCACCATGAACAAACTACAATTAAATACATTCAAGATTTGTTATTCTCAAAACAGAGAATGCGGAACGCATGCTACAACAATCTCCTCATTTTATAATAACAAATCCTTGAAAAAATCCTTGAAAAAGAAATCAACTATGGTTTATAGATTTTATTTTATAATTAGATAAGCGAGATGGTATAGTGTAAAGGCTCCCCCTATATGGATGTACCCTATACATAACTGAATTTCAAAGGCTCCCCCTATATGGATGAACCCTATACATAACTGAATTTTGACTTTGTATTCTTGTTCTCCCCCTAAATCTGTTACTCTTATACATTGATTTCTTGTTCTGTTTGAATTCTCCCCCTTTTGGTATTATCAAAAAAGGTAGGATGAGTGAAGGGAGGATGAAGCATTGTTTGGGGTAAAGTGAAAAGAATGCAAGACAGAACACAACGAAAAAGTAATTTTATTGATAAGAAATGCAAGTAGTAGTTAGAAAAATCAGCTGAAGACTACTAACACAATGTTATATTATTTGAAAAGCAAGTCAACACAAACATTGCAGAACTCATGCTGTGATATCTGTGCTAAATACTCAAGTTGAAAAGAATAGATGAGATGTATTCTCGGATTCAATTCTCATGAGAAGAATTTTTTTATAAGACAATGGTGTGTACATGTAGTATTGAAATAAAGAATACAAGTGTATAAATTTAAATCACACGACAATATGAATGTAAAATCATAACATTGCAAAAGTCATAAAGAACTGTACTTCTAACTATGAATTCATAATACAAAGTTTGTTTATCTCTCCCTAGATACAACTACTAGTCTCCCCCTAGATCTCTCCACGGCCTAGTCGTTGCACGCAGGGCAGCGATTTCCCCCTAAACCACACAAGGGCCTCGTAGCCACTCACAAGGCGGCGATTTCTCTACCGTTTACAATGAAGGAAAAAGATTACAAAATAAGAAAACTAAGATTAAAACTCCCTCTGGTATTGAGCGTTGAAGATGACGGTGAAGCCTTGCGACAATCACCGCAGTTGATGTGCACGAACGATCTCTTCTTCACCCTTGAACTTTCTTGGGAACTTGGGAGTTTTTCTGGTTTCGGAGAGCTCTGGATTAGAATGCACGAAAATCAATTCTCCCGGAGGTGTGTAACATCTTTTTGTTGAAGTCCAACAATTTATATAAAAACTCGCTTCCGCCAGCGGTATCTCGATACCGCGGGTGGTATCACCTTGTGCTGCCATGTGTGCCATGCCAATCTGATCGTGCCGAGAGGATGAAGATCATGCTTGATCATGGGGCTACCACCTGCGGTATTTCGATACCACCTGGCGGTATCTCGAAGTTGTGCGTGCCCTTGCTGAACCGTGCGGGATCATGGCTGACATCATCAATGCTACTGCGGGCGGTAGCTAACTATCGCTTGCGGTACTGAAATTTTGTACTTAGCCAAAATTTTCTCCGAATTGATCCATAGGAGAATTTACCTGTGATATCTGCACACCATGAACAAACTACAATCAACTACATTCTAGATTTGTTATTCTTAAAGCAAGGAATGCGGAATGCATGCTCCAACAGATAGTGTATCTAGTATCATCTCAAAGTTGCGTTGATCTTGTTTTAGCTTACCATAGGACGTCTCTATGATTATATAAGACTCGTTACAATAATAGAGCAGTGCATAGAATGGTTATACGTTCTAAACTCTGTGTTCTTGAATTTTATTCATATTTGAGCAAGCCTCAGTTGAGTTGTGTATCGATGTTTGTCAGATGACTTTTAATTTTCCAATTACACAATCCTTTGATCATTACCTTATATTTTTATTCAGTAATATATCGATATTTATCAATGAAATGATTAAGCCAATTATTAGCCATGTGTATGGTCTAGATTTAACCCATTGTTGCTACGGTGGAAAACCATAATAAGAGATGACTCCGTTTATCATGGCGGCGGCGGTCGTGAACGGGGTTATGAACCATCGTTCGCGAAAGCCCGACCTCGTACGAGGAACTTCATCCACTTTTATCTTCAAAACTAGTTTTTTTTGGAGATAACCGTTGTCATGCCAAACACCAGGGTGGTTATCTACGACGGTTGCTTTTTGTCCTAACTCACCGGAGTAAAAACTCCGCACCAAACACTTCAGACTTCCTAAATGAGCATACGTTTTAAAGAAAGTAATAGAAACCAGACCAATAATAGTAATCAGATTGAAAACCATTTCATTCTCGTGACCTAACAATAAGAAAATAAAATTTGAACAAAACACCCAGAGGAGGATCTTATGGGTCAGGTGATCCACATTTTTTTGTTCCTCTCGTGGTGTGAAGATCGGTCGTTAAGGAGGTCTGTGGTGATTCTTAGTGATTGATTACTGTGAAAAACTCGATATTGGAACCTAGCAATGGCAGAGGAGATATGGAGGAAAGTGAAAGAAAAAAATCTTGGAAATTGAAGTCGAAAAGTGGAGTGAAATTTGAAACTGTAATCTAAATGCTAGATAAAAGAATAAATCCTCTTTCTTGGCTTGAAATTTCATTGATGTTGACGAGGCGATACCTTGGCTTGTGATTCCTTGGCTGACAACCACTTGAGCACTGTCGGTGAGGAGCATGTATCTGGAGTTTTCTGTCAGCAGATAGGTGTGTGGAATTTAGGGATGGGTTCGAAAACCAAGTTGCTTTCGATGAGCTAGGGATTTCAGCGGTGGAGGGCTTCCGGCGGTGGAGGGCTTATGGCAGGTGAAGTCGTCAATCGAGGGCTAGGGAGGCGGCTTTGTGGGTGGGCGACAGAATCAGGCGAAAGAAAGAGGTGAAGTCATGAGTTTTTTTTTGAAAATGACAGACCTCGTTATTTCCCGATTGCAGGCCCACTACTCTCGACCTGTGTAGAGTGTATCATCAAAAAGAGTGAACGGTTCGTTCAGACTGAGGGAGATCAAGAGCACTGTCTATGAAGTAGATCAAGAATCGGGATCGCTGTCGAGAAAGGAAATTGAGAGTGCTGTCGAGAAGAGCACATCTGCCAGGAGATCGACGTGCAATGGATATGAAGAGTAGCGAGAGAGAAGAGGAGATAAAAGCACCATTCAAACCCAAGCAAAAGGTAGCTATGGGTGCGGCTAGTTTTTGACCTATAATTGGTTTTTTTAGAAACAGAGTTTTCAAAACAAGCGCCCCCAAACCTTGCGTTAAAGCAAATCAACGTTTTCTTCCTGGAGCACCAGAGGTACTTTTGTGGAATGGAAAAAAAGAGTTTTAGTAATTTTATTTTAAATCAATGACCAAGATAGTTTATCCGTGAAGTGGATCGATTTGATTTTGTTTTAAATTGGATGGCAAGGATGAAATAAATGGCACACCATCATTACAACATAAGGGGATATCTTTATATATTAGTATAGATATTGTCATTTAAAAATCAAAAACTTAGTAAGTTTTTTCTTCCTAAAGACTTTGACTTATTCTATTAGAATAGGAATGATTTGGATGATTGCAAGTATATATTGTTATTTCTATAACATACATCTTACATCCATAGTTCAACATTGGGCCATGCCATGATCAATGTGGCATGGTTCAACATGTCTAACTATCTAAGATATTATCTTTTCATATGCCAATGTGTTGATTTTTATTGTATGACATACTATATATGGGATTCTTTTAGGTTCAAGTACCAACCTTTTGTATATAATGTAGCATTTCTATGATTTTAAGAACTCTATGCAGCATTTTTATTCTATTTTTTTATTTGTGTTTTTTTTCCATTTCATTTCATTGCATCATATCGGTTGTATTTCATCTCTGTGATCATCGTTTTTGGTATGAGATAGGGCGATTGGAGATTCAGATGCTTCACTTAATCAAAATTTATGCAATTTCATGCTGAATTGCATATTTTTTGGTATATTTGATCTTATGGTTTTTGCTTTGCGGGTGAGCGAGTGAAGTTTTTATCCTTCCAATGCTGCATATTAGAAGTAATATTTTAGGAATTGTTGATGCGCGAAAACGGCACCGGGGCAGCTAACACGGAGGGAGTGTTCGGTCTCACAGGCTAGGAGAGGAGGAAGGAGAAGGTTGCGGGGATAGAGGAGAAGGAAGCTTCTGAGTGCTCGAGAGTGGAGCAAACAGCTTGTCAAAGAGGTTGCGGGGATAGAGGAGAAGCTTGATCAACAGAGAAGGTCGATCAAAAGAGGAGGAGGTTGATCAGGAGCTGTCGAGCAGACGGTTAATATGACGGTTGTGCTTGCAAGTTGGTTGCCGAGAAGAGCTGAGCTGGGCTAGGAAGAAGGAAAGAGAGAAGGGGCCGCTAGCAGCGGCAACAATAGACTTCGCCCGCCGCGGCTTGAATGTCACTCTTGCGACGGGCTTTCCTTTTATTAATAGCGAGGGCTACAAGCTTGCTAATACTCCTTTACAACAAAACAATAAAGGGGTACAAAAGTAAGCTGACGGCTAAGGAAGAGGAATGCCAGAGGAGGCCGCACAGACTGAAGATCTTAATCGGCAGGCCGCGCAGTTAAGGGAAAATGGGAGATCGCGCGGACTGTAGATCAGAGGACGGCAGGCCGCGCGACTAAGCGGAGAAGGGAGCGATCTGAGAATCGGAGTGCGCAGGAGGGCTGGCTGGCTGACTTCGGGCGTGAGCACCTTGGCGATGACGAGACGTCGAGCGTCGACGCAGGCCCTCCCCCCCCACCCCACGATAGGCATGAGGGGCTATTTATAGGCCCGAGGAGGTAACGGCTTGCGGTGACGTTACCCCCGGTGAGACGGTAACTTGAGCGAGATGGAGGCGGAATCCGCCGAGTCCGCAACAGGCCGTGCGAACTGGGACTTGGTACTGAAGCCGGTGCTGATGCTGGCGAGAAGAGCGACTTAGTGGCGGACTGCGATGCGAGTTCGCGGAGTCCGTCAATGCCGAGCTGGAACTGTCCGCCAACTGCTGGGGTGGCGGATGCTGGAAGCTATGTGGCGGACTGCGAGGAGAATCCGCGGAGTCCGCCACTGTTGAACTGAGCGAGCTGCAAGGGGTGCGTGCAGCAGAGTGCCCGCAGAGTCTGGCGAGTCTGCACTAAGATATGCGGACTGGGACTGCTCTCTGAAGGACCTGCTGAGTGGCGGACTGGAAAAAGTCTGCGACTGCTGACGGAGTCCGCACGAATGCTGCGGACTGAGGAGGAAGCTGCCACTACTTGCTGAGTCTGCGACAGGCCTGCGGACTGAGGAGGAATAGACCTCGCTGCTGCCGAGAAGTTGGTGCTGGCTACGGGAAGGGCGGACTGCGAGGAGAGTCCGCCAAGTCCGCGGCTGCTGACGGAGTTGAGTCCGCATAAGGTGGAGATGGAAAGCCTGGCTGCCGAGGCTGTTGTGGTTCACCACTGGAGGCGGACTGGGAGTCTTGATCACACTTTGAGTCCGCCCAGCTCGCGAGGTACTTGGAGGTTGCTGGTCTTGGCGGGTAGCCAGAGCTGGAGTCCGCGCTCTGTAGGCGAGCTGGAGGAGTCGGCTGCCCATGTAGCTGGTGGCAAGGACTGAGCGACCTGTTGCCCGCTTGTGCGGACAGGAAGTTGAGTCCGGCAGAGAGAGATCTGCGGAAACAACCTTGCGGTTAAGCTAAAAAGGGGGGCGGGGCGGCCTGCAGAGGCGGACTGCGGGAGCAGTCCGCGGACCCTGCCGACCAAAGGAAGGCGCGCGTCCTGGGGGGTCAGACCGCTGAGACTGCGCAGGCCGCGCGGCCTGAGCGGACAAAAAATTCTGTCCGCCCAAACTAGGGGATCACGGCCTCCAGGAGGGTCTCGGGGCAGGCCGTGACGAGCGAGCTGGCTCCCTTTGGGAAGGATCGCCGATTTCGGGGTTAACATAATCCCCGCACTTTTTTAAGTTCCGAATAGAACTTCGAAAAAGTTGGAGATCCACGAAAATCGTGATCCACCCCAACGGAAAGAGAAAAGGGGCAAGGAGAGATAGAACCTGAAGTCTCTCCTTAGGAGTTCGGTGCTGCCTGTCTATTTTCCTGCAAGAGGAAAGTTAGGGTAGGCATGTATGGGTGGTACATCGAGTGTGTACCTGAGTTTGCTTTTGCAAAACGAAGAAGGTGTGTCTTCCACTAAGTTCTGCAAAACGAAAGTGAGAGGAAAACATAAAAGCATAATAACTTGCAAGTACCTGTTGGAGGCTTGTAAGCACCTGTTATCCTCTGCAAAAAAGGAAGGATGAAGAGTATACAAGAAGAATGAACTGCAAGTACCTGGAAGGAACTTGCAAGTCTTTGCTGGTTTCTGCAAAAGAAGAGTTAAAAGTATGTACAGTATATGAAAGTAACTTGCAAGTACCTGTGAAGAAACTTGCAAGAGTCTGCTGATCTCTGCAGAAAGAGATTTAGGAGCAGATATTGTATACCAAAATAAGCTGCAAGTACGTGGATACGACTTGAAGGTGATTGCTAATCTCTGCAAGAAGAAGAGTTAGAAGCAAACATATAAACGAAAGAAGCTTGCAAGTACCTGAGAGAAGGCTTGCAAGTGTTTGCTAATCTCTGCAAAAAAAAGAGTTAGAAGCAAACATATATTATGAAGGAGCTTGCAAGTACCTGAGAGAAGACTTGCAAGTGTTAACTGTTGATTAGATAAGGCCGATATGACCAAATAGTAAGGAAAATTCCTGATGAACTCTTTATCATGAAGCCCAGATCAATGAATCGAGCGTTAACTGTTGATTTTGCTGATGGACATGATCAAATTAGCAGAGAAGGGACTTGATGAATTCTGCCAACCTTAACTAGATTGCAATAGCATGACTTGATGATCGAGGAGAGTAAGATTCTTTGATCAATATTTGATGCCATTAGCATTTGGTGAGAGTAGTGAATAGCTCTGTGAATCTTCATCTGACGGCGCTTAAGCAGGCAGTGAATAAAAGATGAAAGCAATAGAGCTTGTATAAGTAGAGAATTTGTAAGTCATCATCCGATGGAGCTTTGAGCAAGCAATGCACATAAGATGAGCGTAAGCAAAACGAATGCTGGAGATCCTTTTGGTAGGTCGAATTAACCTGTTTACCTGTGAAAGAAGGCAATTGACAAAAAGGAGGTCTATACTCGGAGGTGACTAAAGAAGGCGAAATGCTGCCACAGGTGTTCCCCGTGGGCCTTATGCATCGCTTGCCTGAGGAGATTATCCCGAGTATAGTCCTACTCAAAGCGGGCTGGCCGCGCATCCTCTAGGAGGGCACAAAAGGGAAAAGCAAGGGGAAAATCCTGAGAAGGATCGCTAGAAGCACTGCTCTCTTGCCTTGGGCACAAGCATCACTGATCAATGAGACTAATTGCGCCAAGAGGCCTATTGCTTGTCTGTGGATTGATCAGTGGAGTTGTGGGAACCCGCGAAGGCACGGATCGAGAGTACCAGAGAGTGTTCGGCCATCACAGTTGTGAGATGATCGAAGAGACATGGCTACGCTTGATCGCCATTTCTTGTCAAGCAAAGATCATCGCAACTGTAATGTATCCTTTGCGAAGCACATCAGAGCTAACACATGGGGCTCCCCTAGCACACACTCTGTGTCAGATGCCGGCTAGGATCCTAAGTCTGAAGCCCAACATCGTAGATTGAACGGCTCCCACTACACATATGGGTATACTCCCGCCATATGTGGTCGAAGCGGTCGTGCCAGAGAACAAACTACGGAGGGAGCATTCCAGACTCGACGATATCTCATTGGCGTAGTGATCTCTTAGACAAGGAGAGAGAATAGAGAAGGAAGCATCACAAGAAGGAAACTGTGTCAGTATAAGATCCCAGATAAAAGCTTTGTTGAAAAGCAAGTAAAAAACACTGAGAAGTGTTTGGTAATAAAAATGTTTGAGGAGAGAGTAAGGGTAAGAGTTGAGATAACCCATCAGAGTTGTGAGGAGAATTTGAAGGACTGTGAAGTCCATTGCTTGCTTAGAATAGCCTTCCAAGCACACCCTCGTCGTCAGCATCGAAGCATTCGACAGCTTGGTTAACAACGAGGAGAGGAGGCTCTTCAACTAGATTCACTCCTTTGGAGGAGCAAGGAACATCTGCCACTTCTTTGCCCTTTGAAGTTGATGGATCAGGGCGATCTTCTTTAGAAAGCAGGTCACACATCTTGCCCTGTCGGAGCATCCTTTGCACAAGCTGGCGGAGTGCTCGGCAGTACTCGGTTACGTGGCTTGACTCTTTGTGGAATTCACAGTAAGGCTCTGAGTCTTTAGACCTTTGATCGGCTGGCCGGTAGGGCTTCTTGTAGTTTGCCCTGTCTTTCATGATTTGGCTTACTTCTTGCATGATCCTCGTCGAGATCAGACTCATGCAAGTCATTGTCTTGATGCTGAACTGCTGCTGTTTGAGAAGAAGCTAGTGGTAGCAATGAGTTTTGAGCACGTTCATGGCTCGGGAAGGAGTATCGAAGGCGTTGGAACCTTCTCTCCTTTCTTGAGTGAGATGGGAAATGATTGTGAGGAGACCTTGGAGGATGCTTGTGAGAAGGATCTTTCTCTGATAAGAGCTTGGAGACGAAGCCCAAGTTGCTTTTTTCGCCTCGAATGTACGAGTTGGCTAGAGCAATCAACTCTTGGTATGTCCTTGGAGCACGGACATTGGCTTCGAATTTGAGAGGCCCTTCACGAAGACCGTGGATAAGAGCCACTCTGTACATTTCTTGATCAGTAATCTCGATGTCCAAAATCTTCCATTTGGAATCGATCAACGAATTGAGAACAAGTTTCATCACTGCGCTGCTTGATCTCAAAGAGGGCTTCAGGACCGCCCTTTCTCTTGGTGGAGGTAGAGAATCTGAGAAGAAACTCCCTTCGTAGATCAACGAAGGAGGCGATGGAGTGGGGACGAAGGCCAAAGAACCAGTCCCTCACTTGCCCATCAAAAGTGGTGACAAGGAGCTTGCACTTGGTTGCATCTGACAGAGTCTTGAGAGCAACAACCGATTCAAAGGCTTGAAGGTGCTTTACTGGATCAGTCTCTCCGGTGTAGATTGGTAACCGGGGCTCTCTGAAGTTAGCTGAAGTTGGCTCATGACGGACATTCTCTGTGAATGGTGAAGGTTCTTCTTGATCTCCTAAAACATAAGGAAAGAAAGGAGCATAAGCTGCAGCTGCAAAAGCAGGAGGATAAAAAGGAAAAGTTGCTGCAGGAGGAGCAAAGGCAGGAGCTGCAGGGTAGGGATGACTTCCCTGAAAATTGAGAAATCTAGCAGGACTTCCCCGGGCTGCTTCCCGGAAGAAGTTTTGGCGAGCAGCAAATTATTCATCTTGAGGCCGCAGAGGAGCTGCAGGACCTTGCGGGAAGGTTGCTGTATAAGGAGGAGGATAGACTGGCGGACAAGCTGGATGATAAGCTTGTTGACGACCCAAAGTTGGGGTTGGGTTGATTGGAGCAGCGGAAGCAACTGGAGCTGTTGCTGGCTGAGAGTCTAGTCGCTGTGTGATTGCATCGAGCATCTGGTTGATTGCTAGGAACTGCTGAGCATTCTCACGGCACGATTGCTCAAAGGCCTCCCAGAGAGGATCATCTCTAGGACTTGGAGCAAAGTTCTCGGCTGGTTGGTGATCTGACATGGTTAACTGTCGCTGTTCACCGTCTGAACGGATCTGAAGGTCGCGTGTTAACTGTTGATGCGCGAAAACGACACCGGGGCAGCTAACACGGAGGGAGTGTTCGGTCTCACAGGCTAGGAGAGGAGGAAGGAGAAGGTTGCGGGGATAGAGGAGAAGGAAGCTTCTGAGTGCTCGAGAGTGGAGCAAACAGCTTGTCAAGGAGGTTGCGGGGATAGAGGAGAAGCTTGATCAACATAGAAGGTCGATCAAGAGAGGAGGAGGTTGATCAGGAGCTGTCGAGCAGACGGTTAATATGACAGTTGTGCTTGTAAGTTGGTTGCCGAGAAGAGCTGAGCTGGGCTAGGAAGAAGGAAAGAGAGAAGGGGCCACTAGCAGCGACAACAACAGACTTCGCCCGCCGCGGCTTGAATGCCACTCTTGCGACGGGCTTTCCTTTTATTAATAGCGAGAGCTACAAGCTTGCTAATACTCCTTTACAACAAAGCAATAAATGGGTACAAAAGGAAGCTGGCGCCTAAGGAAGAGGAATGCCAGAGGAGGCCGCACGGATTGAAGATCTTAATCGGCAGGCCGCGCGGTTAAGGGAAAATGGGAGACCGCGCGGACTGTAGATCAGAGGACGGCAGGCCGCGCGACTAAGCAGAGAAGGGAGCGATCTGAGAATCAGAGTCCGCAGGAGGGCTGGCTGGCTGACTTCGGGCGTGAGCACCTTGGCGATGACGAGACGTCGAGCGTCGACGCAGGCCCCCCCCCCCCCCCCCCCCACGAGAGGCATGGGGGGCTATTTATAGGCCCGAGGAGGTAACGGCTTGCGGTGACGTTACCCCCGGTGAGACGGTAACTTGAGCGAGATGGAGGCGGAGTCCGCCGAGTCCGCAACAGGCCGTGCGGACTGGGACTTGGTACTGAAGCCGGTGCTGATGCTGGCGAGAAGAGAGACTTAGTGGCGGACTGCGATGCGAGTTCGCAGAGTCCGTCACTGCCGAGCTGGAACTGTCCGCCAACTGCTGGGGTGGCGGATGCTGGAAGCTATGTGGCGGACTACGAGGAGAATCCGTGGAGTCCGCCACTGTTGAACTGAGCGAGCTGCAAGGGGTGCAGGCAGTAGAGTGCCCGCAGAGTCTGGCGAGTCCGCACTAAGATATGCGGACTGGGACTGCTCTCTGAAGGACCTGCTGAGTGGCGGACTGGAAAAAGTCCGCGACTGCTGACAGAGTCCGCACGAATGCTGCAGACTGAGGAGGAAGCTGCCACTACTAGCTGAGTCTGCGACAGGCCTGCGGACTGAGGAGGAATAGACCTCGCTGCTGCCGAGAAGCTGGTGCTGGCTACGGGAATGGCGGACTGCGAGGAGAGTCCGCCGAGTCCGCCAAGTCCGCGGCTGTTGACGGAGTTGAGTCCGCATATGTTGGAGATGGAAAGCCTGGCTGCTGAGGCTGTTGTGGTTCACCACTGGAGGCGGACTGAGAGTCTTGATCACACTTTGAGTCCGCCCAGCTCGCGAGGTACTTGGAGGTTGCTGGTCTTGGCGGGTATCCAGAGCTGGAGTCCGCGCTCTGTAAGCGAGCTGGAGGAGTCGGCTGCCCATGTAGCTGGTGGCAAGGACTGAGCGACCTGTTGCCGGTTTGGGCGGATAGGAAGTTGAGTCCGGCAGAGAGAGATCTGCGGAAACAACCTTGCGGTTAAGCTAAAAAGGGGGGGGGGGGGCTGCAGAGGCGGACTGCGGGAGCAGTCCGCGGACCCTGCCGACCAAAGGAAGGCGCGCGGCCTAGGGGGTCAGACCGCTGAGACTGCGCAGGCCGCGCGGCCTGAGCGGACAGAAAATTCTGTCCGCCCAAACTAGGGGATCACGGCCTCCAGGAGGGTCTCGGGGCAGGCCGTGACGAGCGAGCTGGCTCCTTTTGGGAAGGATCGCCGATTTCGCGGTTAACATGAATGATTCATGATGAAGCTTATTTTACTTTTACCAGTGGTTCTCTAATTTGTATCAAAAACTCTTTTTGGTCTATAATGCAGCAAGATAGTTTATCTTTTATCATCTTAAGGTCGTTGATCTTGTTTTAGCTTTTACTATAGGACATGTCTGTGATTATATAAAGACTCGTTGCAATAATAGAGCATTGCATAGAACGCTTATACTTTCTAAACTTTGTGTTCTTGAATTTTATTCATATTTGAGCAAGCTTCAGTTGAGTGTTGTATCGATGTTTGTCAGATGGCTTTTAATTTTCTAATTACACAATTCTTTGATCATAATCTCATATTTTGGTCAATAATATATTGATATTTATTAATGAAATGATTGAGCCAATTACTAGCCATGTGCATGGTTTAGATTTAACCCATTGTCGCTATGGTGGTAAACCCTAATAAGAGTTTATGGCTCCGTTTGGCACGGCGGTGGCAATCGTTAACCGGGGTGGGTGGGGTGGGTATGAAACATCGTTCGCGGACACCCGACCTTATATGCGGAACTTCATCCACTTTTATTTTCAAAACTAGTTTTTTTTCTTTGTGGTGGTCATAACCGTTGTCATGCTAAACATGCATTCTATGACCGTGGCATTTTGTCCGAAGTCACTGGGGTAAAAATGCCGCGCCAAACACTTCTGACTTCCTCAATGAACATAAGTTTACAGAAAGTAATAGAAATCAGATCAATTAATAGTAATCCGATTGAAAATCATTTCATTCTTGTGACCTAACAATAAGAAAATAGAATTTGAACAAAATACCCAGAGGAGGATCTGGTGGGTCAGGTGATCGATGCTTTTTATTCGTCTTGTAGAGTGAAGATCAGCCGTTATGGAGGTCTGGTGATTCTTAGTGATTGATTACTGTGAAAAACTCGATATTCGAACCTAGCAATGGCAAGAAGAGATATGAAGGAAAGTGAAAGAAAAAAATCATGGAAATTGTAGTCGAAAAGTGGAGTGACATTTGAAATTGTAATCTAAATGCTAGTTAAAAGAATACATCCTCTTTCTTGGCTTGAAATTTTGTTGATGTTGAAGAGGCGATACCTTGGCATGTGATTCCTTGGCCGACAACCACTTGAGCATTGTCGGTGAGGAGCATGCATCTGGAGTTCTATGTCAGCAGATAGGGGTGTGCAATTTAAGGGTGGGATAGAAAACCGAGGTGCTTTTGACAAGCTAGGGATTTCAGCGGTGGACTTCCGGCTGTGGAGGGCTTACGGCGGGCGAAGTCGTAGATCTTGAGCTCGGGGGGCAGCTTTGTGCGAGGGCAACAGAATCCGGCGAAAGGAAGAGGCGAAATTGTGAGGTTTTTTTTGAAGATCTGATAGACCTTCTCGATATTTCTATTCCAAGTCCACTACTCTCGATCTGTGTAGAGTGTATCACCAAAAAGAGTCAACGCATCGCTCCGACTGAAGACGATCAAGAGCCACGGCCTAGGGAGTCGATCAAGAGTCAGGATTGCTGTCGAGAAAGGAGATTAAAAGCTCCGTCGAGAGGAACAAATCTGCCAGGATATTGACGTGCCATGGAGCGGCGGATTAGGAAGAATCAGGAGGAAAGTAACAAGAGAGAAGAGGTGATATTGGTGTTTTTGATCAAACTCACACACACATTCAATGATAATGGTGTTTGTGATCAAACTCACCGGAGCAAATAAGTCTTAGTCTTTCCCCAGTTGTGCTAACATATTTCAATGTCCCCTTTTCAACAACTAATTCAATGAATATATATTTTTAATTATTTAACATAACAATCATCGAAGGGGAGCTTTGACACACCGGTTGAGCTGTTGTCGTGTGACCTTGAAGTCACGGGTTCGAGTCCTGGAGGTAGCTTCTTGCAAAAATGCAAGGTAAGGTTTGCCTACATTTCACCCTTGTGGTGGGACCTGTCCGCGGACCCTCGCTCCGCGGGGATGCCTTGCGCACTGTGCTACCCTTTTTTATTTGACATAACAATCATCGTAGAGGGCATAATAAAAATCATCATGAAAATTTGAAGTTGTTGGTAATAATAGTAGCAAGGGTTCTAATAGTTAGACAGTAGCATGGCTAATGCACGGTAATCCACCTTCCCATTGTGATTCATATATGTAGCTCTTCATTAACATTTTATCAAAATTTGATTATAAATGATCATTTGTAAATTTCCAATAACAAAAATGAATGGTTCTATAAATGCAATAAATTTTCAGTGTTCAATTTTACATATATGATCGTTTAATTAATGATAGAAGCTATTTAAATGTTTTCGGATAGAACTGACTTAAAACAGAATTGAGAAAACTGATTTAAAACCAAGTCGAGGTATAACCTATCGGTTTGGTTTCAATTTAGGTCCAAATTGATCCAAACCGAATCACTTATCTATACTATATTAAAAAGGGAAAGACATCATTTGGTTAAACATTCGACTTTATTATCGAATTTTCAATTTCTGTAATTTATGTTTTTTCATTAATTTTAAAAAATATGCTCTCGTATAAATGAAGTCTCTTATTTACAATAATAATTCTGCTCTCCCGGCCGCTTGCAAACCCCTGTGCACAGGGAAAAATGAGCAACGGGCAGGAGCTCGGGGGTTTGCGAGCGGCGGGAGCACCATCATGCCGGGGCAATGTCGTGGTCGGAGTATTGTCGTGTGGGGAACTTGGGCCCCTCTTGCACTGTCACAGTTGGGGTACTGTCGTGGTTGGCCGTAGGTGCGGAGCTTCGTGCCTTCCTTGTGGCTCGTATATTTTAACTTGTTAATAGATGCACTGTCACAGTTGGGGTACTGTCGTGGTTGGCCATAGGGGCGGAGCTCCGTGCCTTTCCTTGTGGCTCGTATTTTTTAACTTGTTAATAGATGCTGAATCCATGGAGTACCAGTTATGAGATGCCTGTTAATATTTCTTGAAGTTCAAATTCCAACACTTCATATAAACCCCAGTACTTCCTTATTGATATTTCTTGAAGTTCAAATCCTAATTCTTCTTATGAACCCTAATAACAATAATTGCGCCCGACGTGTTTTAGATATTCGAGAAATATCCGACCAAGATCAATAACTACGGGATCTGGCTCCGATACCAGAGCAGGACGGGCTATCACAACATGTACAAGGAGTATCGGGACACCACGCTGAATGGCGGGGTGGAGCAGATGTACAACGAGATGGCGTCCCGCCACCGCGTTCGCTTCCCGTGCATCCAGATCATCAAGACCGCGACCATCCCCTCCAAGCTGTGCAAGCGTGAAAGCACGAAGCAGTTCCACGACTCGAAGATCAAGTTTCCGCTCGTGTTCAAGAAGGTCAGGCCGCCCTCCAGGAAGCTCAAAACCACCTTCAAGGCTTCCAGGCCCAATCTCTTCATGTAGAAGACGTGTCCGGCTGAGTATTTGCTGTTGTTTCCTGCTGGGTTTTGGTTGAGCAATATTATCTTATTTTGTTTGGTTGCTTTGGACTACAATTTCTGCTGTACTGGAATCATATTTTGGTGAATTTTCATTTTATCTTTTGGCATGGAGTTTTTTATTTATTTATAAATTTATACATATATATATTTTAATGATTTTTGTCAGTGCAGCTTATTTTATAGGACTCCATTGTAGGAGGTGCTTGTGAATCTAATTGATTTGAAATATCATTTCAATTGAATCTGAATCTAAACTTTGTTTTGCAGGTATTTGTATTGTGATTCAAGGTTTATATGAATATTTCTTTTAATATTCACATTTGGATTTGCATTATTTGCATTTGAATTTTTAAGAGGATAGCCTGTCCGCGTAATCCCGAGCTCTCCCCTGGCTACTACCTTTCTGTCTTCGCATCCCTCGTGCTGGGAACAGAAGGTTTTTGGAGATTAATCCTAAACTCTAAATTCTAAATGCAGTGATTTCTAATTTGACTAGATATAGATGTTTGGAACATGGTGGAACAATATTACTCTTTCACCTACAGTTGTAGCTGAATAAGTTACTATGGAAGGGCCTAAGTATAAATATGATGAAAATGATAAGTTAAAATGTAAAAATAACACAAAAGATATGAGTACTCTTCCAACAAGAATCGGAGTATGATAAATTCCGAATGGAGGCAGATGAAGATGTACATATGATGTACACGAGGTTCACTAAAATCGTTAACAACTCAAAAGTGCTTTGAAAAACTATCTCTAATGGTGATTTGGTGAGGAAGATTCTTAGATCACTCTCTCCAAAGTTCAATCTAAAGTGACTGTCAACTCGGTGTCGCACGATCTAATGAAACTCAAATCAAGAGGCTCATTGAGAATCTTAAAATTCATGAGGTAGAATTGAAAATTCAACAATGACAAGACGACGATTATGAGCACCATCTGATGATGAAGATGAAGAGCCTATTCGTGAAGAAGTTCAAAAAGTTGAATAATTCATAAAAGTGAATGTACTTACTTGTTCGGACGTTCATGAGTCATGATTCATAACCACCGCGTTCTTAATTATCTTCTGATTTCAAACTAACCGGAGCAAAAAACCGCACCAAATGGAGCCAAAGGCGAACACGAGGAACCCTGCAGGCAACAACGGGCAAATTATCGAAGCTATGGAAGTTATAGAAATTCACGCATGACAAAGGACCTTTGCGCTGTTGTTCTGCCAATATCAAAAGCTTGATATTTGAATTTCGCTTGCATCTAAGGCTTCGTGTGGCGCGGAGCTTTTGTTCCTGTAAGTTTGGACAAAAACACTGCTGTCATAGAATGCATGTTTGGCAAGACAACGATTATGATCACCATCAAGAAAAAGAAACAAGTTTTGAACATAAAAAGTGAATGTACTTCCTTGTGTGAGGTCTGACGTTCAAGAACGACAGTTCATAACCAGTGCATTCATGATTGCCGCCGTCATGCCAAACAGAGCTTAAATTATTAACTATTTCTATACAATGGTGTATGTGTGAGTGTGTAGAAATCCAAAATCTTTCTATTTATGAGATAAGTTTTTATGAAATTACTCAGAATTTCTACCCGAATTTTAGCATATTGTTGTTTTCATTTTTTGTTAACTACAGGTTGTATTTTTTTTTTTTTGCTGAAAGAGATATCAACTCTGGGGAGGAGCTTGCTTAGGACTGCGCTTTTAAGGCTCCTATTTTATCAGTCAAACGGTTGCGACCGCATGAACCGGACAGGTGAAAATAAGTCACTCTTAATTAAGGTCCGGTTCATGCGGTCACAACCGCTTGACTGGTAAAAATAAGTCCCTCCAAACGGAACCTAAATGAGATGATGAAGGTAATAAGATTCTCTGCTTCTCCAACTCTAAAAACTAATGTATGCCCGTTTACGGTGAATTATTAGAATGTGTTTATCTATATAGGATACTAGCATTTTCTCACGGACATCGCTGGTGGTTGACAAACTTACCTAAAGAATTAGTCGCTGCTTGCTTCCCCTCGAGCGTAGATCGAATGGTAGAGAAAATACGTTGCACAATGCGCTCGAGAGGCAACGAGCAGCGAGAAATACATGTCTCATGGCAGATCTGTCAACTACAAGCGAAACGTGCACCCAAAAGCAGCAAGCACCAAGCCCACCCAAGAGCAACTTATATGCACTGAAGGTATATATATCTGTAGTTCTATACTTAATAAGGGAAAAACACAGTTTGGTTAAACATTTACTTTTAAATTTTACCCATCTATAGTTAAAAAATTCCAATTTCCAAATTTTTTTTGTTTTTTTAAAAGTGTCAAAATCCTCTATCTATACTAAAAATTATGTTCTCCCTGCCGCTTGCAAATCCCGTGCACATCACAAAAAAGAGTGATGAGCGGAGTATAACAAATAGGGGTTTGCGCGTGGCAGGAGCGCCGTCGCGCCGCGACATTGTCATATCCGGGATAATGTTGCGTGGGGCACAAATAATTTTTGGGTACGGGTAGCATTCTTAGAGGAAGGAGCGCGAGTTGCGATCTCGCCATTGAATCAATCCTGCTCGCTGTCTCAACTAGTGTGTACTTGCATATATTTTTTTATTTTTTTCTCAATTTATTACTGACGGTGAGATCTAAAATCAAAAAGTCATCGTCAAAAATTATTCGGAGAACACGGGCGTGTACTATCGCGTTTGAGGTACGGTCAATCCTATATATAATTTGCCTGCACCTCCTCCCTCGCCAAATACTCCTGCAGGCATTCTTCTCTACCACGCCGAATCTGCTTCTCCGTCGCGGCGGGGCAATCGTCGGCACCGCCCTCCTCTACCCTTCGCCACCTCCCCGCAACGAAGGTCTTCTGGAAACCAGGTTCTTCCTCCATCCTTCATCGTTGTCCTTTTCGAAGTAGTCTAAATCATCCCACCTCCTCTAGGGCAGCGGCATGAGCCCTCATACGACGAGTGAATGCGATGTTAACTCGAAGTGCTCCGATACTGTCAACAGAAAGCCGGCGAAGAGGGGTTAGGGCAGCGGAGGACATCTGTACTTTTGATTTCTGGGAAATATCTCTTCCAATTAATGAGCTGCTTGCTAAGTGTTTGTTGAAATACCTGAAAAAGAGTGCTGGCATGCAATCTTCGTAACAAAGCTACAAACACATGCTAATGTTTGTTTGCATAATTATTTTTTAAATTGTGTTATTTTCTGCTTGCAAGGAGAATTCATTGCATATGGAAATGTCATTATTTGTTTAATGGTGTTAGTGATGGATAGAACACTTTACATGAATTAAGTGAGCATTAATGCTTCCCTAGAGCTGCAAAATGTTATTTCCCCATTTCCCTGTGATGTTGCTTTTAAGTCATTATCCCTGTTTTTTAATGGTATTTAGAATAGATACAAGGGAGTATTAGCTATATAATAAGAGCCAAGAAGATGGTGGTCAGGATAAGGCTATCAAGATTTGGTTGTAAGAACAGACCCTTCTATCGAGTGATGGCAGCAGACAGTAGATCCCCCAGGGATGGGAAGCATCTTGAAATCCTGGGGTATTATAATCCACTCCCCGGTACTGAACTTATTCTTTGTCATAACCTTATAACTTCATATTGTGTTAATATACTTTCTTATTGCCTGTAAGAAGGTTGTTTACGTTTATCTTTTTCCTTCTGTATACGATTTGAGCTAGATTTTGAGTGTTTTGGAAGCATACTAATTACTAAGCTAGTGATGTTGTGTATGTTTCAGGGCAAGATGGTGGTAAGAGAATGGGGCTGAACTTTGAAAGAGTAAAGTAAGTTTCTTGTGTTGGTTATATTGTTATTTTGCATGCATTATTTATGTATTATATTTGTCTACTCAATATTTCTTTGACATCTGGTTTTCTCTTTTCTTTTTAATGCAATTCTGGGCATGTTTTGTCTTCTAAGTTATTGCATAGATTTGAAGGGGTGTGAAAGAGAAGGTCACTGGTCTACAGACAGGAATCATATGGGAAATGTCTAGAAAGAGGCTCAACAAACTTCCGGGTCCCCTGAATCATATCATTTGGCACAACCTTTGTTATATAGAAGAAAAGATAACTAAAAACTCACGAGTAATATAGTATGATTAACATAAGAAAGGATTATCCTACAGACACGATGTCACATAATTAGACCAAATTTTGTATGTCACTACGATCGGTTGGGAACTACCATAAAGTCACAATGTTAATTTGTTCATGGATTTATCACTGAAAGAGTGAATTGCATGCAATGAGAACATTAAAAGATCATTGACTTATAGTTTGATAAAATGATTGCATTTGTAGAGAAAGGTGAAAACCTTGTATATACTTCTTGAATACACAAATACAAGTATGAGTACAAATATATAGGAGAGAAGAGAGGAAAACTAAGCTATACAAACAATGTGCGACTAAACACTAACTCCTATATGAGTCTTATTAATGAGCCAATATATCATGTTTTTCTAATATTCTCTAACACTCCCTCACAAGCTGGAGCGTACAAGTCGTATGCACCAAGCTTGGATAAGAACTGATGATACATTTGTCGTGGTAATGCCTTGGTGAGAATGTCGGCAACCTGCCCAAACGCTGGAACATGCTCCAACTCTAACTTCTTTAATTGGACCTTTTCACGAACGAAATGACAGTCAACCTCGATATGCTTTGTCTGCTCATGAAAGGCAGGATTCTTTGCGATGTGAATTGCAGCCCGGCTATCGCAAAACAAGATTGCAGGTGAGGGTAAAGTAACCCCATAATCACCAAGTAGACCCTCAAGCCAGGTGAGTTTAGATACAACCGCCGCTATTGCACGATATTCAGCTTCAGCGGATGATCTAGCAACAACAGACTGTTTTTTGCTACGGCAAGTAATAAGATTTTCCCCAAAGTAGGTACAAAAGCCTGTAGTAGAGCGACCAACTTCTTGAATACACAAATACAAGTATGAGTACAAATATATAGGAGAGAGGAGAGAAAAACTAAGCTATACAAACAATGTGAGACTAAACACTAACTCCTATATGAGCCTTATTAATGGGCCAATACATCATGTTTTTCTAATACTCTCTAACAACATTAATTTGTTAGCGGATTTGCCTGTGAAAAGAGTAAATTACATGCAATGAGAATGCAAGAGATCATTGATATATATTTTGAGCTGTCAATTAAATTACAAAAATCTAAAAATAGATGTGTTAGATGTGTACAACAGAGTATAGATATTGTAAAAGTTAGACATGTAGATAGAGTCAATGTTTATGGATTAGAAAGGAGAATGAGTATATATTAGTTTGGCAACTTGGGTGGAAGTTATTAAAGGTAATTTGCATAGTTTAGATTTAACACCTGGGATGAACTCAACATGAATAAAGTAAAAATGATGATTCACACAACTGGTCACAAATGCTAGGGGTGTTCCTATCGATGCCAATTTTTTTCTTGTTTGTTAGCTATGCGAGTGAGTTTTTTGGGATATTTAAATTTGTATATTCGTGCAACAGCTATGACTATCTATAATTTTTATCAGTGCTATTTGACTATTGGTTTTATTTGCTATGATGTTTTATGGTATGTTTTACTAGTTCTCAATACTTCAGTTAGCATAGAAAGATATGTTTGTTAAAATAAAAGGTGTGGTGGGAGGACGAAGAGCTGGGAGAGGATGAAGACGAAAGGAGAAACTCTATTGCATTGTCGTAAAATGAGCAAGGAGTTAGAAGGCTTGGTATTTAAAGCCTTCAAGAAAGGTAATTACTTCTAAGCATAAAACAAATATCAAATGTATTCTAACATCAACGAAGGGAAAAATGCCGGGTAATTGTCTGCCCTCCCAGTCTCCCACAAATAATACTGAGAGACCTGATTCAGTCATTGAAGAATAATAAAACGGTTCCTTGTTTAACATGTGAACCTTCACCCTTTCCTTGTTTGTTGGTACCTTCTTTGTTTCAAGCATTAACCAATGTTTTGTTTCCAGTTAGCTTTCCGTTGTTCTCCATAGTAGTTGATCTATTTTCATTATGAGTTGTGGTGTTATCCATGCGAGCTTCCTTCCTGCAGATAGAATCGTCTGTTCTGAGGGCAGTGTGTGTATCAGTAAGCTAGTCATTTGATTGCAACACCGCACTTAGCATTGCTGTATGATTGAAGAGCATTCTCAACATTGAAAATCTTGCTGCAGGATCCTTTTTTCTAATTTCTAGCTGGAGCTACGATTCTAGTACTTCTATCAAGGATACGTGTTTGCGAAGCAGAATCATATTTCGTTTTCTTTCAAGTTTTAATCTTCTCATGTTCATCTTCATGGGAACGGACTCGGTCATCCTTATCATCACTATCATCCTCTACCTTTTTCTCACCTTTGATCTGCTCTTTCTTTAAAGGTTTGCCATATAACTTCTCATCAATCTCAGGATCCTGTTCAGAGTCCGAATCATCAAGAACCTCTTCAGGCTCCCCATGATAAAAGAATAACTATTCAAATATTAGGTTTAACTTAGAAATTTTTCACCACAACTTTTTATTGCCATAACGCGCGTCACATAAAAGATTAACTTTTCAAATATTAGGTTTAACTTAGATTTTTTTAAAGCAAAATTAATGAATATTATCTTCTGGCCATGGATTTACGCTGTGCAATCATCTTATGTATACCATTACCTGCAATAATGTATGCCTCCCAATGTCCATGCAGATCAAGTGGCTTTGGATAAACAAAACTATTAGGTGATTGTTAATCACAACCCGTTATTGGCTAGTCGCACCCCAAAATCTCCTAATTTTTCACGTCTTTTCGAAATACGCCTTGTACATGCAATTTCAGGAAAAGTGTTCAACACGAAAGTTGTAGATCTCGACGAGATCTACAACTTTCGTGTTGAACACTTTTCCTGAAATTGCATGTACAAGGCGTATTTCTGAAAGGCGCAAAACATGGGCATATTTCAAAAGTACGCATGGTACATGCAATTTCAGGAAAAGTGTTCAACACGAAAGTTGTAGATCTTGTCAAGGTATACAACTTTCGTGTTGAACACTTTTCTTGAAATTGCATGTACAAGGCGTATTTCGAAAATGCGTGAAAAGTTATGAAATTTTGGGGTGCGACTAGCCAATAACGGGTTGCGGTTAACGATCGCCAACTATTATCATCATCACATGCACAAAAATTAGGATCTACACGTGATAGATAGCTATGCATATAATTATGCAAGACCATTGTGACGACCACAATATCTCCTAACATTTAATTTTGTTGTTACTCCTTGAGGGAACTTTGCAGCTCTTACGCTAACCTTAACTTGCTCGTCTTCTTTAAAGCTCTGCTCTATCCTATATTCCTATGGATGTTCGTGTAAATTTTATAATTTTATTACTTGTTGCAATTTTACGTCGGACAAATTCATGCAATTCATGCAAATGATGCACACCATATGCGAGTCTTGCAATACATGTAGGTGGTCATGCAACAAATGTGAATGATGAACAAGTGACGTTACTAATTAACTACTACGAGACTTTACAGTACTATAGGGGACTCCAAAGAGAGTACTGTCAGGAGGCTCAAATATCCGGGTATAAGAAATTTATTCACGAGTATGAATGTACGATAATCACTCAAATAATCACCCGCCACATCAATATTAAGGGATGATAGTATAATTTGTTGGATGTCTCATAAAGTGTTGGTGATGATAAAATAGATCCTCCATCCATCGAGAGCATTCTCGATCTTGATTGATTCACTAACAACAAATATGTCTCTAATGAGTGATGATTTATCAGGAAGCTCACTTGGTGGTATATAGGAAAAGTGATCGCATAAATGACGATAACCCAAATCAATGTTTGAGACCCCGACATTAAGATACCACTCTAGAATGTATTGAATTCCTCTACGAGGGGAAAACTCATTAGACGACTCACCTCGTGGGTATAATAAAATTTATCTCAAATGCGTCAGAGTGCCAGAATAGGCTTTTGATATATAAAGTGTGCCTTTAAGCGTCAGAGATGTAATCACTACATACTCAATACTAAGCTTGAGATCCTTGGGGATGAGATGACGAAGGTTGCGGAGACATCAAGGATCTTATACTCATAAATGACTTACTCATCGAAATCTCATCCTCATCAAGAAGGGGTATATGTAATAAACACTCCATGTCTTAATCTAGTGCTCCACTCGTGTTGCTCTTAAAAGCAATATCAACGGTCACCACAGTATCTTCCTCATCATAATGCGAGAACCCTATATTCGGGGTCAGAGATGTCGTGTCTGTACACTTTCTTCCCTACCGATTGGTTAGGTTCGGTTTTGGTTTTGGGTGTGTAAAAACCGATGCTATTTGGTTCAGTTTCAATTTTACATAAAACCGAACCAACCCAAACCGCTTGCAGGCCTAGAAATCAACTCTCCACAATTTTTTGTGCCGAGTCTAGAGTGAAACCGAGAAGCGACTGCAATGAGCTCATCTTGAGTATTACTCCTCACCGCGAACTCTTGGAATCGAATCATATAATCAATGGACATGGTCCCTTGTCAAAGGGTGCGTAACTGATTAAGAAGTTGGCTCCTATAGGATGCTGTAAGATATTTCCCCTCAATACTCACTTCATGTTTTTCCATCGGGTTATAAGGCAAAGACCACAACTCAATGCTGTAGGTCTGCCCAATAAATCTTAGTCCATCGTTGAAGCTTCATTTTAGTAAATCTAACCCGACGCTCATCCGATACCAAGTCAAAACGTTTCTGTAAGCGCTTTCGAGTTTAATTAACCGTCGAAGGATGATGCATCTAACCTAAATCTTTGTGCGAAGCCTGTGAAAGATGCAAGATACTTTCAGAAATGTAATTTGTACCACATAAGGTAGAGTTTCTGATGAAGCCTTTTTCTGAAAATGTTCTTCAAGGCTACTTTATGCTTAAGTCGCAGGTGAGTGTGCCACCACATAAGGTAGAGTTTCTGATGAAGCTTTTTTTTTGAAAGCGTTCTTGAAGACTACATTATACTTAAGTCGCAAGTGAGTGTGTCATCAATCATCATGCGTAGAGCACTAAAGCTATCACTGCTCTGATTTTACTAAAATCGTGAACTGAACCGTTATGATAACCGTTCTCCAAATTAGAACCAAAACCTTATTTGATTTGACCGGTTTCAGTTCTAATATATTTTTTGGAATTGTCGTGCCTACAATTCCGATTCCGGTTCAACATGAACCAAAAGCAAATTATTCACTAGCGATTTGGTCTGGTTCTATGCGGTTCTGATTCGATCACATTAGATGTCACTTAAAAACATTTAAACCCTCATAACATGTTTAATATCATTGGTAGTCCATCAAATTACTCATGATATGGAATCTCATTTACATAAATTTTAGATTTATTTCATGAATTTTTAATGCATTGTAAGAATGTATGTTTGACCTAATATCAACCCTGAACATTTCTCAACTGAAAATGGCTTAGGGCAAGACTTCACCTTTGGGCGAAGGCTCCCACCGCCCCTTTGGAGTTAAGGCTCGAATGATCGTCGACTTCGGGCAGGTAAGGAGAGGAATAGGAGATTAGAAGATGCAGAGGCGCCGAAGAGTCAATTTGGCGTCAAGGAAGAGGAAGGACCAAAATAGCTCGTCGTAGACTGGAACTGGTAGTGGGCGTGATTATCAAGAATCAGGAATGGATTTTGAGAGACTTTTGATTTTGAGTTTTGATAGAGCCGACAGGTTCACAACCTCTCAAGATAGAAGTGTACTAGGGATATGGTATATAATAATAAACTGTTGTCGTGCTATTGTTATTCACTTATTCTTGTGAAAGCTTGAAATGATTGATTTGAATAATAATTAAATTATATAATAATAATAATATTATAATATTATATAATAAAATAATAATAATCAACGAATTGCGGTTCGGTTCTGCTTTGTTCCGGTTCGGATCGGATCTCGAAATTTTAAAACCGTTCAAGACTTGTATGTTGCAATTCTGGTTCCGGTCTGGATGATAAAATGAAGAAACCACCCATACCATTGTTGTTCACGGTTCCAAAATTCAAACCAAAACCAAATAATTCACAAATAGTTCGGTTCTTTGTGGTTCCAGTTCGATTCACGGTTTTCGGTTATGAGTGATGGCTCTAATCACGCAGGAAATTTAGGTGAGCAACGACCATCTTCCCCTTAAATGGGTATCAGACTATCAGTAACGACCAAAATAAGTCTTAACTGGCCAATCCAACTCCTTGGCATGGCTGGGGGTCCATAAGTTGGGATGATGGAGATGTCAGTTTTTCCTCTTTCCGGTCTTGGGCGGGAACTTCCTTGCCTCGTTCCTCTTCATTGCTTTCAAGGACATTGTTCCTTGGATATGTTAATCCTCACTTTTTGGGAAAAACATCCCGGGCTCCTACATTTTTTGGAAGTTTAGAGCATGATTCTATCTCTTTTTTGTGTTTTGCATTAGAACCATGAAGCAATGATCAGATGACCTTTGTATTTTTATACCAATATGATCTAAAATTTTCCTTCAAGCACATCCTTGGGAAGTCACTGGGACTCAAGCGGGTTAATCTGGCAGATTCGAAGTGTTTAGCAAAAGAGTGGTTGGTGTTTTTGGATTTGGTTAGAACTCTTTCTCCACCACATATTTCCTCTCTCCCTTTCTCCATCGACCACTCACACAATCAAGTAAAGGGCAGTGTTGGGTAACAACAAAGGTGAATTTTTTATTTCTTTGGTGGAAAAGAACTTTCGTCAATAGTGATAGGAATCTCGCATAGAGGGCTGGTCGACACTTACCAGAGCCAGGAGTTCTTGAACCCTGGAATTAGTTCCATCCTGCTTCTTCAACCCAGATTTCCTGTCCAACAAGCCAGCTGCCCTATTGTTATCACAGAATTCAACCTATGTTCTAATTTCAGTGGGGATCTGCTGCCTTGTTCATTTCCATTCCCAAATCAGCCTCCACCATGTGCCCCTACTTCTATTTATTGTGCAAGTTCATATTGTAAGTCAATTTTACTCTTATTGGTTATTTGGTTAAGGACATATGCTTGTGGATATTAATTTTTATGTGTAAGTCAATTTTACTCTTGTTGTTTATTTGGTGAAGGACATATCCTTGTGGGTATTAACTTATGTGTTTGCCCATGAAATTACTCCACTTGCATGGCTTATTCACTCGAAATTTAACTGAAGCACTTGCATTACTTTACTTTAATCGGAGACTTGTTAGTTTATCTAACACCTCAATCTCAAGTGTGATTGTTTGTGGTTAACTTTCGTAATACTCAACTCCTCAATTGTCGAGTTATCTATAAATAAAATAACAATGGCGTCCAATTCTTGCGGTCAGATTGACGACCAAATTCTCCCCTAGATTCTTGGTTGACTGTACTTGTCTTGATTGTAGGGTTCTTACTTCTCAACTTGACGATGACTCCACAGACAACCTTCTCTGTTGGGATGAGTTTTCGGTCACCTTGTTTCCGGGTTAATTTGTTCTCTTACCGAACTCTTCTTCCATCGAAATGTTATTTTAAGTCCCTCGACTTGTCTTGTTTGTCGTCATCCATGGCTTCTCCTTGGTAGTCACCAAGATGATTATGTTGTCAGTAGGTATTCAAATTGTAACCGGTATGTTATTGACTATTTTGCCCTTATGTGCCTTCTCTTGATTCAAGTTAAAATCTTAAAACCTGATTGGCTTGGCCTATCTTCCTGTTTTCAGTGTTGTGATAAATTGGTTGCCATCTTCTTTCTTTAGGTTGCTTCTTCTTGGTTGTCCTTCGAATCCTCTTTAAAGGCTCCGTTTGGCATAGCGGTGACAGTCATGAACGTGGTGAATATGAACTGTTGATTGTGAGCGCCCGACCTCACCTGCAGAACTTCATCCACTTTTATGATCAAAACTAATACTATTTTCTTGTTTGTGGTCATAACCGTTGTCACGCCAAACATATATTCTGTGACGGACGATGGCTTTTTTGTCCAAACTCAACGGAGCAAATACACCACCCCAAACGTTTGCTCAAGGAAAGTTGACTAGTGTTTTCTACCCAAAAAGAACAAATGGAGTAGAGTCTAGGACGTGTTATCATTTTGGAATCAAACACCTGTTATAAAATCACGAATTAATTTGCATTCTATCTAACCAGACATACCCTTAATGAATTATTTCATTGCAGCATCACAAATGCTTTTCTATATCCATATTGTTTGATGGCTGATGCTCAAGAGCTGAACAATTTCACATTCATCAAGTTATATACAGCAATTAACACATTTTTTTCCCATTTTGATGCAGATATTGGCTGTCAGTAGGAGCTCAACCATCCGAGCCGGCACAAAAAATCCTCTTCAGGGCGGGGATTCTGCCTCCGCCTCCGCTGATGGTGATGACGCGCAAGGGTGGGCCCCGTGACACTCGTCCCGTCGATCCAATGACTGGCCGTGTCCTGACCCCAAAGGATTCTGAGGGCGCAGCTGAGCCAGAGGGCAAAGATGAAAAGGATGATTAGAGCTGAAGCTGTGCTTTATCCTTTTCAGTTTTTTTGAATTATAAGACCGTTAGCATGTTTCCAGGTCTAAAGATCATTATTAACACTGCTCTTCACTAAAATTGCAAATCATGCACTCATTTTTTTTGTTCTGTAGCTTCAAGATTCTCCAACTTTTAAACATTATTAACATAGCTGTAACACTTCGTTTAGCTCGGCTTTAAACATTATTAACATTGATCTAACATTAATGACTTGTTTTTTTTACTCTATGATTAATTTACTGTGATTCCCGTCAGAAATACTAGGTTTCAATTGAGAAATACTGTCTTCGTTTAACAACGGGTCGTCACCTTCTTCCTTCAACGACCTTCTTCAAAGGTGAATACATTTACACTATCAGTAGTCAGTCCAAGCAAATACAAAATTAGAGACAAGTATAAGAAAAATTGAACTCACAATATTTCATTCATTTACAAGTGATTTTATAACATGAACTTTTATGACTATTTATGGAGTTAAGGAGCCAAAGAGGTAAGATTATTCATGTAGGTGGTAGGTAATGAGATTTTTCATGAATATGATATGCAAGAGCTTTATATATGAAGGTGGTTGAGTGTGATAGGTAAGGAGATAACTTGATGAAGTAGGAGAGATGACCCAAAAAACCCAAAATATATTATAAAAACCCAAAATATATTAATATATGCTTTGAGTGTTTTGGGTTTGACTTCTAAGTCTCTATAAATATATTATAAAAGTTTCTAAAATAAAAAAACCCAAAATAAAAAGCACGGAGCGACCATCGACGATCGTTCATTTCTCCACGTGTTATTTCGAAAAGGAGGTTGAAAGGGAAAATTTTTTCCCCAATTGGAGCATGGGTGAACTCACATCAAAACTATTTTTGTTTTAAATAAATAAAATTAGTATAAATAATAATAAATACATAAATATTTAAATTTATTTAATTTTACAAAAAAACTACAATATGGATTATGGATGATCACTAGCAGCCCGCCTCCTCAATAATCACTTGTAAGGCCCACGTATTACTTTAATAGTGTAATGGTGGAGGATCATCATTACAATATTTATCGAATTTCATAGAATTCATGGATGGGCGGAGCCCAGGATAAAAGGGCGGTAATGTGCGGTGATGCACTTTACTGTAAAGTGTAGACATTCAATGATCCGAGTGGATGCCCTTACACATCTCAAAAGGCTTTTTGATGTGTCCATTTTGAGATGTGTGCGTCCACATTCACTCAAACCGTTGGATACCCGAATTTTACCGTAAAATACACATTGCACTTTACTGCCCCTTACCCTCGGAGCCCATTTAAAACTGACGTGCCCGCACTGGGGTGGGGGATGAGGACCTTGAAATTTTGTGATCCCAAGACTTAGGCTCCGTTTGGGAGAGCTTATTTTCACCGGTTAAGCGGTCACGACCGAATGAACCAGGGCTTAATTAAGCTCCAGTTCATGCGGTCGTGACCGCTTGACCGGTGAAAATAAGCCCTCCCAAACGGAGCCTTAATGAAGAGAGTCATTTGATTTATTTTAAAATTAAATGAAAATAAATAAATTACTTTTACACTCTTTTAATAAAAGAGCAATGTTATAAGCACACCAATAATGCTATTGCCACCTCAATTTGAACTCTAAAAACACAAAAAATCCTAACTCCTCTTCATTAAGCGCACACCGGCTCATCTCTTTCGATTCCGCCGAACGCCACCCAAACCCGAAACCTGCTCCCAATTCGTCGATCGTTGCGTTTGCCTGAGCTCCCCCTCGTCGGCGCTGAAGGACTCCACCGGAAGAAGGTCGCCCCAGCCCCCTTCCTTTCTCCGGCCCTGAGATCCAGAACTCCTCTTCACCCACAGTACTCCTCTTTTGGCGCTGAGATCCAGAGCGTGGTTTTTTACCCGCAGAACTCCTCTCCGGCGCTGCGATCTAGCATTCCTCTTCACCCCACCGACGCTGAAGAACCCCACCAACAGAACCCGCCCCATCTCCTTCTATCGCCGCCCGAGCCCGAAATTTTTGCTCATGGGTAAGGCAGTTTATAGCATGGTTTTCGTGTTCTCATCAATGTTTCACACAAACCCTAAATTATTTGTATCGTTTTTTTTCTTATTTCAGTACAAAAGCCTGAAGATTTTGATTAAGTTGTGCTATTGTGAAGATTTTGAAGTTTATTTCGGATTATTTAACATTTTCTCAAGTATCTAGGTATGCTTTTTCTTACTAATATGCAATGCAAACCTAATCCTATGGTTGTTCAAATCTATAATTTTGTATTATGCGACATGTGTCGTTTTTGTTTTATTTCAGCCCAAAAGCCTTGAAGATTTCAGATTTAGGTGAAGAGTGGTCATGCCTTGGACTCGGCAGCGTGTACACATAAGATGCGATGCACAATGGGCTTGCATTGTGCTCATGAGTTAGTACCATACATGCATCAAGCCACGACGTATCCCTTGTGGATGGTTCATAAGCATTGAAGACAACTAATTTTGAATTCGGCTACAACAAGTGATACAAATATAAAGCAGGAGATGGATCCATTTGAGATCATACAGCTTTTTCAAAAATGCGCTAATATTAGTGATATCCATAATGAAATGAAGAGAAAACTTCGGGAAATATTGAAACCAACAACAACGAGCCACAGTTGCCTTTGAAAATGAAAGGAAGACCACAAGTATAAAGATGACTTCCACAAAAAGGGACCTTTCTCTTTTTGAGCATGTTTTGATAGCAGAAAACAAGGTAAAAGAGAGGCCCAAAAAATCAATTTCAAGAAGAAATAAAAAAAAAGGTTTCTTGAATACATCAAAGAGGAAATGCCTTCTTACATTACTAGTCATTTGATTGATGCCATAAATGTGCTCGGAGATGGACATTGTGGTTACCGAGTAGTAAATCAAGCCTTAGAGATGAGGGATAATTGGATGAAAATACGTCGAGCTCAGTCAGAAAAAAATTCAGAATAATCACGACTTGTACATCAACATATATGGGAATGCGAGATTGACAGAGTTGTTGTCATCTTTGGAATGCACTGCTTGTCCGACACCACTCGACAAATGGATGACGATGCCGGACATGAGATTAGTTATTTCATCTTGTTACAATGTGACAGTTGTACATTTCTCAAAATTTCAGTCATTCACATTCCTGCCACTACATTCGGCCCCTCCAACGGCTAAGAAAACTATTTATATTGGTTTTATCAATAATAACCACTTCATTCAATATTAGTCTCCAAGGATTGTCCACTTCCGCCAGTGATCAGTATGTGGATGAGATATCACACTACAATTGCAAATGAGTGAGATTTGAATTATAAAAGCCAAGAGAAAATCGTTAATTTGGCCGATCCTTAAGGTATGTATGTTTTCTTTTGTTATTCATAGTCAATAAATATATAATTTTCGAGCATAATGTCTCATGTTAATATTTAATTATTTTTCCAACATAAAATATCATGTAGGGGTTGAGATTGCATTTGCATTGGATTTTCATCATTACATATGATTTTAAAACAAAGGTATAAATATTATTTTAAATTTGATTCTATATTTTATATGTTGCTAACTTGCAGTTGTTTCAAATACATGCAGGACTATGATACTTGGTGGCGTTTTCAATGGATATTTTGACTGAATTTTGTGTTGTCAACGCGTGCAACAAGGACTAGAAAGTTTTCAATGAAAAATTTATATTGGTTTTTTGGACTATGCAAAATATTTGTATATTTTTTATGTTTTGAACTATGTACAATGTAACGATTTATGTTATTAATCAAAAGTAACTTTGGTGCGAAAATAACATGAGGAAAGAAGAGTAGAAACGTAACCATTTTGGTGTGTCAATACGATTTTAAAACTTGACGTGACATAACCATTTTGTGTGTTAATAACGATTTTAAAACTTGGCGTGATAATAACGTGTTGTTGTGAAAATAAAAAAATCTGACGTGTCAATAAAATTTGGCTATCAATAGCGATAATTGGTGTGGTTATAATATTGCTCTAATAAAAATATCTATTAATTTAACAAATATGATGAGATTTAAAATTGAGAACAAAACTATTCCACTATTACTATTTACAAACTCCACTAAATTAATTTATTTTAAAATGTAAATTTTAAAATTTTTTTAAGTGATAATGCATGAGATAGGCAGCATTATAAATATTGTCATCATAGTAATAATTATATGCAAACTCACTTTAATTATGTGCATGTAACATAATTTGATACTTGTTATGTGTATGCTAGGTCTATAAGGATTTACCACTTTCTATAATTTTCTAATTTGACGTACATTTGTCTTATTATAAAATGATCCTAATTATATTAATAAATAATAAATATTTTTTTGAGACATTTTGGCACTTAACACCCTTTAATTAAGGGTGTTGACACATTGCACCCCAGGTTTTAAATTTTGGCACTTTGCACCCTTCAATTGGATTTTGGGGTTTTAGAGGGTGCATTTGAGGTTTTAAAACAAATAATTTTAATAGAATGAGGGTGCTTTGAAGTTTTAGAGGGTGCAAAGTGCCAAAGATTTAATATAAGAGTGTAATGTGCCAAACACCCTCAATTGAAGGGTGTTACGTGTCAAAACCTTTTTATAGTTTTATATATTAATAATTGAAAAGGACAACTTCTGGTTTTGGGGGGTTTCTTCTTTCTCCCTCCCCCCTCTTACTGGTTACTACTGTTCTAAGCCAGCTTGGCCTGGGTGGAGGAAAGCAGGGTTTCTCTCTCTCCCACTTTCTCCCACTACTTCTCACACTGAATCTCCGGATTTCTTTATTCTTCCCCTTTCACGGCTCTTTGAGCTTTTCAGATTCTCCCTTTTTACAGTAAAAAAAGGAAAAAGGAGATGTTCTCTGGCTTGATCCATCTCCAGGAAGCATCGATTCCGCAGGATGAAATCCACGGACCCAGCCTCGTCCTCACGGCGGATCCGAAGCCCCGTCTCCGATGGACGGCCGATCTTCACGAGCGATTCGTCGACGCCGTCGCCCAGCTCGGAGGCCCCGAAAGTTTGTTCCCTTTTTTCTCTCTCGCTATTTTTTTAAAAATGAGTCTGCGAGCCGTTCGAGAGTACTTGTTTCTTCGTTGTTTTCTTGTGAGTTGCCAGTTGAAGCATGGCGATATGCTGGTTTGATGCTTCAGATTTGGTTATCCGCGCTCGAATGGCGGGAATGTGTCAGTTTCCCTTGATTTGGTGGTAGGATGTGAATGCTTCTACTTCTGATTGTTCTGTTCTAGTATCCGATCGACTTCTGTTGCTGTCGAGAGTTGAATTTTGTTGATGAACTCTCTGGCTGTTACTGTAATGGTGATTTTAGTTTCGTTAGTGTCTATTTAGTAGCTGGATTTTGCCCGGATTTAGTTGAGATTTTGGTGGGCAAAATGTCGCCAAATGGATATTTTGGGGAACCTGAATCCAACTGCCGGACAAATCCTTGATTTAGGTGATATATATTGGGATTGCTTAAATTCAGCTTGGTGTCAGATGTATTGGATATTTATGAGCTCTTCTGCCATTCTGCCACTCACTTCAGGATATGGCCGCTCCTTCTTCATCCTCTTTCCCCAAAACTCTTCTTTCTTCTTCCTCCTCTTGTCTAGAAGTGTCGCTGTTCTCATGGCTCTCTTTTCCCCATTGTCATCTTCAGCGGTTCCCGCTGGAAGCTGATGTCCTCAACCTTGGGGCACTGTGGTTTTCATGCTTTGCAAATGGAAATATTGCCTCCTTAACCATGAATTTACCATCGGGCAACTAAATAACTCGTCCTAACCTTAGAGCAAGCAATACTTTCGACGAACTAATAAACAGGCTACAATCATTGAAGAACCCTTCACCCAACAAAGAACATGGTTCGGTAATATTGTCAAAAGTGACAAGTACCCCATCTTCATGCACAGCTATGCTCCTTTTGGAAGAACCTCTTGAAACTTCAAGGCATCAACCTCATAAAAAACTCTGTTGTGACTATTGTGCCTCTGCATGGATAAGTATTAGTATTGCTATTGTTTTTTTGTTCATATGAATTTTGACATAACATGGCTTAGCATTCACCATCTAGCATGCCGAAGACTCTACTGCAACTCTTAAGTCATCCCCAACTAAATCAACACTGATACAAACTGTGGCCTTTGCCAACACGTCGTTGACTGCTACATCCTTATTTATCTCCTTCAAACCAACCTTGCACTACACAATGCATGAAAACTCACCATGACATTTGCCTCAGAGAACATGAATTCACCATTATTCGACCATATCTCTAGCAGTATATTCTATGTTGATCCTCCACAGTCTAATTGCTGCTGCTTTGACCATATCTTCAGATGATTTCCTGCATCGGTATAATTTTCCATGAACCACAACTTCTCGGCGGCTCAAACATCCAACTAGTTATTCATGACTTATTACTCAAACCATAAGTTGGGCCGTTTTTGCCACCTGTCGGGATCAAGATCCTATGTGAGATCATTTTGAGGTGGATCGGATCAAGGATTGCAAGATCCTACAACATTCATAAATTAAGACTAAAAATATAAAATTGAACTTTGTATCATCTAATTACGTGCTCAATTAACAAAAAAAATCATTAAATACAGCAGTATGAATAATTATATCAAAAAATAATTGAATAACTAAATCAATTGAATTGTTGGATTGCTCGTGCACTGGAAGCAGGAAGCCTGGATTGCCAGTATGCTGGATTGCTAGCCTCTAGATTGCGAGCCGCTGGATTGCTAGCCACTGGATTGCTAGCCGCTGGATTACCAGCTGCTAGATTGCTAGCCGCTAGATTGTTCGTACGTTAGAAAGGAAGAGAAAACACCAACTTGGAAGCATGAATTCACTCGATTGATCATAAGTTAGAATGGAAGAGAAGATATCATCACCATCTGAAATGGAACTAGGTAAGGAAGAAAAAGGAAGATGTTGTCTGGACTGAAAGCAATCAAAGTTGTCACCCCTGACCTCCGTTTGCAGTCGACACTTGGGATAGGGCAAAGCGACGAGATATGATTTTGTAATGAGGTATGAGGGTCAAGATTGGGATAGGTCTAAGCAATGAGGTATGAGCATTAGAACGGTTGAATGGGGTCGGGATAAAGTTGGACATGTTTCTAGTTTCCCTTGGATGAATTGATAGAATCGGATCTGGATCGCGTTCCTAATGATCCTAAGATCTGGATCGTGATCCCATCCATAGAGGCATCGATTTAGATCCTAGGTAAGATCTGGAATTATTTACAATTTATGCTCTCGTTTGTGTGCCGCCACAAACAACCCCATCGAGAAGTTTGTGAAGCTCTCTTCATCGATATTGTGATGTTGAATAATCACTACCGAGTAAAATCTGCTGAAAAATTTCACACCGATTAAAATTTTCTTATACCTGTCTAAACAAACATTACTGTGTTAAATGTAATTATCTAAATTTCTTTTTGTAAATTTTCACTTGCTTTATAATGACAAATTTGCTTTGTATGGAAGGAAGAAATCAATTTTTTTTCTTGTTTTTTCATCCCATTCTAGGAGCTAACATCTTGTTCGAAAAGAGATTCTATCACCCTCAAACTCAGGGTTGTGGAAAATCCACTGCCCATTGCTCATTCATCAACCATGAAATTAAGAACATACATGTAAATAAGTCCCAACACATGGAATTACATAAAACGCTACACAAAGACGATCGATAATAAAACTTAATAAAAGAAAACATAATAATGTATGACTGACTCAATTAAAGACAACATAGTAACTGGGTGTGAAGTTTGTAACATTTCGCCCGCTGTTCAAAATGAGCTTGTCCTCAAGCTCAAGGAAGATTGAAGACGGTGCCCACTTCACCCAATTTTTTCGCATCAAAACCTTCACGTTCAGATAAAAAAGACTTGCATTAATGTCCACGAGTATACTGCTTATCGCAGTTATAACATAACCCTTTTATGCGCCGCTTTGACATTTATGCATGAGACAACCAATATATATGTAGTGTTCGAGTACCCTTGGGTCATCCGTGCCGAGTCCATGTGTCTGTTGTTATATGTGCATTATGATCCAGCTGAAGGTGACGTTCACGTAATCTAGCTAACTCATGACAATCACCAAACTCCGAGGAGCCTTAAATTCGACATCCAGGCGTAGTTGTTCACGAAGCTTGACTGTAAAGATAACAACCTGCATATTTTGGGGCATTGTGGCATGGTCAGAAGAATATGAAATTATTCCAGATATGCATCAATCGACCCCATCTAACGTAATGTCGTGAGTGCGCCCGGGGGTTATTGTGAATTGGAGGGCCAAATCACATTTTGCAAACCCTTTTAAAATCACGCCAGATCATGCCAAGATTGTCGGTCAGTGTCTGCTGATGGTTAAAAAATTGTTCACACTAGGTGAGCCATCCCAAGGGATCGTCCTTCCCATCATAAGTTGGGAATGCCAACCTGGCGTAATGGGATACGATGTTGACTTCTATTCGTCTCATGGCTGGGGGATCAAGGTGACAAAACGGTGGTGGGGGAGCCTTGCTGCTACTGGCTTGCTCAGTTGCTCATGTGTGGGAATGTTGGTGAATGGCAAAGCAAATGTGAGATCATTGTGCTGCTTGGAGAGAGCATCGATGGTCTCCTAATGGAGCGCCTCGACTTCTATATGGCATGAGTTTGCTACAGTTTAATTGTCCAAGAGGGCTTGCATCATGGTCATAAGCCGACCCAGCTGATCCAACGAGTTCCATGTCCTAATGGGGCCGACGTGGTCAAAGTTGGTACGCCACGCGAACTGCGTCGCTTCCCTATATTGATATATAAATATATATATATAGATACACCTATGTTGGTGTGCAAACTATTAATGCTACATAAATTTAGCTTTTGTTCTCCTCCGTGAAGTTTCAATTTTTTTTATTGTTTATGATTAGTCATAAATATTGATAGGTGTATTAATATATATTTATTGGTTGTTTTTAATAGGATGAAATGAAAAAGGAAGTAGCAATTTTGATTTTTCCCCGACAATGTGTTATCAGAAGGATATGGTTAGGGCGAAGGGGCGTGGGCAGTGTGTGACGCGCGACGCGTCGGACTGTGAATGACCGCTCGACAGTGGCCTCCTCCGGCTGGGATCCCTTTAGTGGTCGTTATCCTTCCTCCAGTGCATGCTTCCGCTGCGGGCTTCTTCTGGTGCGTGTTTCCTCCGGTTGGAACCTGATTCAGTGTGGTATTCAGTGCTTCTTCCGGTGCATGCTTCCTCTCGCAAGGGCTTCCTCCAGTGCAGCCCTCCTCCGGTTGGGAGGTTGTCAACTCGACTGTTGGCTTCTTCGTGCCAGTGATTGTACCAGGCATTGGTGAACCCTGGAAGGAGAGATGGAGGGTGTCTCTAAGAAGTTGGGCCCTGCAGAGGTGGCCACATTGTTGTGGGTGTTAGGTGCATCACACAGAGCTGTGAAGTTGGAACTTCCATTTGTTGATCTGAAGCTCGAAGGTCCGACCACCTACCTAGGTTGGTCAAGCCGCGTGAAGAAAACTCTTGCGCAAAGAAAGTTTGGGGGTTTCTTGATAGGGGCCTTGCAGAAGCCAGGCGACACCGTATGAGGAGATGAGTGGGAGTCAACTCATATGACGATGTTCATGTGGCTTCTCAGCTCGGTAGTCCCATCAATTGCCGCCATGATGGATGTCCTGGAGACGATCATGGAGGTTTGGGACAAGCTGAGGAGTACATATGATGGCGTGGGGAACACTTTGAGGGTCTTTTAGGTCAAGGGAGAGATCGATGACGCCATTCAATGAGAGAAGACAGTGCAGGAGTACGCCTCAACATTCGAACGTCTTTAGGTGAATTATGACCACGCTTCCGGCAAGATGAGTTGCAATGATTCACAATGTAAGACCTCCAAGATCATTGTGAAGGAGAAGACGATGAAGTTCCTAAAGGGGTTAGATGACAAGTTCGATTAGAGAAGAACCCTCCTTTTGTCTGAGACGAAGATTCTGACACTTACTGAGGCCTTCTCGGCCATGATCCAAGGGGTGACGCGGCTCAAACTTCAGTCCGGGATAGGGGGGTCCACTGTAGTAAGTCCGCACTAGCAGCTGCTGGGTCTGATGTTACTGGACCAAGGGAAGATACTCGAAAGTGCTGCAGATGCGGGGAGGTGGGTCATCTGAGGTATGCCTGCCCCAAACTATCCAAGGAGGGAGGTCTGGGTGGTGGACGAGGATGTGGACGCGGCCGGGGTTGTGGTGGACGGGGAAGTTTTCAGGAAAATATTGGCCTGATTGAGCCGAGGAGGATACTGACATTATATATACCGAGGAGGAGAAGACCGTGCTAAACATGATGATTGAGCATGATGGAAGTCATCAAGAGGAAGCAGACTGGTGACGGAAGTAGAAGTGGGCTTGATGCGGCATCCACCTCAGCTATGCATGCCCACCCAACAAAAGGATTTGATGGATCCTTTGCTCTCGCAACCATAACTTCTTCTAGGCCATCTGACTGAATCGTCAACTCAGGTGCATCACGACATGTGACTGGATATGCAGGTGAGTTCTCCTCCTACATACGCCTAGCAGCTGCTGATAGCATCAAGACGGCAGATGAGACTTTCCAACCAGTGGTCGGTAAGGGTATTGCCATTTGTACAAGTTCGGTAAAGCTATCCAACGTCTTGCAGACTTCTTCTTTTCCAGTTAGCCTATTATTCATTAGCTTCATTATCATTCAACTAAAATGTATTGTTTCTTTTGATATTCCCAAGGTAACTTTTCAGGAGAAAGGGACGAGACAGATACTTTGGACTAAGGCTTGACATGATGGACTATGGTGTTTGGATCGGGAAGGATTAAATGCAACACTTTTATATGTGGTATAAAAGGCAGGAGTTGGAGGACAGAAGATGAGTGCAGTGGATATGTCGCTACTACATCGTCAATGATTGGGACATTCTTCATTTGACACTATCGCTAGGTTGTTTCCTTCTGTTTTTGAAAAAGCAAATAAAATCAAATTAGTATGCCCTTACTAAGAGCTATTATGTTAGTACACGCCGGAGGAGCCATTCCCATTTTGATGTAGTGCATTTTGATGTATGAGAACCTTGTGCCGTAAGTTTTTTTAATGACTATAAGTATTTTTTTGATATTCATCGGTTGTGTCTCTCGTGTTACTTGGTTATATCTCATGAAAAACAAAAATGAAGTATTTACTCATTTTCGAGACTTTCATAGGCACGTCCAGGCCCTTCGCAGAATGGAATGACGAAGAGGAAGAACAGACACCTTTTGGAGGTGGAAAGAAGTATGATGCTTTATATGAAGGTCCCTCAGAGCTTGTGGGGATATGCGGTGTTGACAGCGACACAAATGATCAACAGGATGTCATCCAAGGTTTTAGGGTGGGAGCATCCGTGTCAGAAGTTGCAGGGACATTATGGAGGAATACTTCCGCTAAAGATATTTGATTGTGCGTGCTTCATGAAGGACAATAGACTGAGTGTTGGGAAACTTGATGCGAGGGCAGTCAAGTGTATTTTTGTTGGTTACTCTCGTACTCAAAAGGGGTACGCGTGTTGGAGTCCAATGGAGAAGAGAAGTTTTGTCAGCATGGATGTTCACTTCAGAGAGCTGGAGCAGTGTTATCGATAGGAGGGAGCTTCACTCATACAAGAATTACCAAATGCTGAAAATAAAAGGGGAGAGAGATAGAGTTTGGTGACAGATCTGAGACTATGACAGGGAGGATCAGTGGAGGATAAGCAGGAGGGTGATGAAGAGATGGAGGAGGAAATCAGATGGGTTAGATCTATGACTCAGGGGGAGTAACTCACGAAGATGGAGAAGGAAATCAGAGGGGTTATGCCTGCGACTCAGGGGGAGTTACTCACATATAGTAGGAAGGGGAAGCAAACTGCAGTACTAGTTCCCACAGTGCCAGTGCCCAGTCCCTTGACTACGACATTCCCTTCTCTTGGAGCATCTACACCTCCACCATCTTCAGGTGATATCATTCCATTCACTTCCCCGACTGTGACGTTCCGAAGGACCACTCACAGCAATGCGGGAAATCCTCCGGATCGATATGGTTGAGATCTTTCTTCTTTTTTCTCTTATGATAATATCTCCTCTTCCCATGGATCATTCATTTCATCGTTCGATAGTATTATTGTACCTAACAATTGACAAATTGATAAAAACGATCCAAAGTGGAAAACAGTAATGAAGGAGGAGATGAGAGCCCTTAAGAAGAACAAGACTTGGGGCCTGACACAGCTATCGAAGGACAAAAAGTTCGTCGGGTGCAAATGGGTCTTCACCGTAAAGCAGAACCTTGATGGACATGTCGAACCCTATAGGGCTCGATTGGTTGCAAAGGGGTACATCCAGACCTATGGAAGTAATTACGATGAGACATTTGCATCCGTGACAAAGATGAGTACCGCCAGGTTGGCATCGAGTGGTGGATGGAAGGTGCACCAGCTAGATGTGAAATACGCGTTTCTTTATGGCAATCTAGCTGAGGAAGTGTATCTGGAAATACCACTAGGGTTCGAGACAACTAAGACAGATGGCAGAGTCTGTAGGTTGAAGAAATCTCTCTATGGACTGAAGCAGTCTCCCCATGCATGGTTCAATAAATTTAGGAAGGCCATGATTGGGATGAAATACCGACAGATTAATGCTGATCACACGGTGTTCGTCAGCCAACACGAAAGCCACATAACCATGCTTGTGGTATATATGGATGACATGGTCATCACAGGGGATGATGAACAAGAGATTAGCCACCTAAAGGGGGCACTGGTTCTGCACCAGAGGAAAACGTTCGGTCCCACCACCGGGCTGTAACCCAAGCACCCCACCCATGACCGCACCTTTTCTCAATGCGGCAGGATTTTGAGGCGGAGTCTCGAACCGAGCCCCCTTGATAAATCCCTTTCCTAACAGGGACTATCACCAACTGCAACTCAATTGGTGATAGTCCCTGTTAGGAAAGGGATTTATCAAGGGGGTTGGGTTCGAGACTCCGCCTCAACATCCCTCCGCACTGAGAATAGATGCGGTCATGGGTGGGGTGCTTGGGCTGTAGCCTGGTGGTGGGACCAGACGCGTTCCTCTGGTGCAGAACCAGAGCGGGGCGGCTCTGGACCACTGCATCACTGAGCAAAGAATTCGAGGTTAAAGATCTGGGTTCTCTTAGGTATTTTTTTGGGATTGAGATCGCTTGTGAGGCGGAGGGACTTGTCCTCTCCCAAAGGAAGTATGTCTTAGATCTCCTCACAGACACATGGATGTTGGGGTGCAAACCTGTCGCGACATCAATTGATCAAAAGTGCAAATTAAGTGTTGAGGCTGGTGAACCAGTTGATCATGAGATGTATCAGCAAACTGGTTGGGAAGTTGATTTACTTGGGCCACACACGTCCGGACATCTCCTTTGTAGTGAGCATGGTGAACTGCTACATCCACGCTCCTAGGAAGGGCGACATGAATGCATTGTACCAGATCCTTCAATATCTAAAGAGTGCCCATGGAAAGGGACTGATGTTCTTAAGGAATGGACACATGAAGATTGAGGGCTACCGTGACTCTGATTGGGCAATGTGCGCAGACGATAGGAGGTCCATCTCAGGCTTTTGCATGTTTATGGGAGCCTGGGAGGCAATCTGTGCTCCTGGAGGAGCAAGAAGATGTCAGTGGTAACCAGATCGGCAACAAAGACAGAATATATAGCAATAACATTGGGGGTTGCAGAGCTCCTGTGGCTGAAGGGCATGCTGGTGGAGCTGAAGCTGGATCAAGGAGATATGATGAAGCTATGGTGCGATAGTCGGACAACCATCAGTATTGCAAATAATCCAGTCCAACATGATAGAACTAAACATATCGAGATCGACAAACTCTTCATAAAGGAGAAGCTGGACAATGGATTACTGGCGTTGAGACACGTCTCGACCAAGAATCAGGTAGCATATTGTTTGACCAAGAGACTAAACTCGGTGGATGTGATTAGGAGTTGTGACAAGATGGGCTCAGTGAATATCTTTTGTCAATCTTGAGGGGGTTTAGGGTTAATATATATTTATTGGTTGTATTTAATAGAATGGAATGAAAAAGGAAATAGCGATTTTGATTTTTCTCCGACAACATGGTGTTTTTAAAAAAAAGTTTAAAATGAATATACAATAAGTTATTGTATTCTAAAATAATATTCCTGTTATTTTTATTTAGTAGCTTTCATTTATAGCAACTTGATAATTAATCTCAGAAAAGCCAGGTTCAAATTCTGTTAGTGGCAATTCAACCAAAACCCTTTTTTGGAAATTATTAGACACCTAAAGGGGCACTGTGTGATGCAGTGGTCCAGAGCCGCCCCGCTCTGGTTCTGCACCAGAGGAAAACGTTTGGTCCCACCACCGGGCTGTAACCCAAGCACCCCACCCATGACCGCACCTTTTCTCAGTGCGGCAGGATTTTGAGGCGGAGTCTCGAACCCAGCCCCCTTGATAAATCCCTTTCCTAACAGGGACTATCACCAACTGCAACTCAATTGGTGATAGTCAGGAAAGGGATTTATCAACGAACGCCTCAACATCCCTCCGCAGTGACAGTCAAGCCTGGTGGTGGGACCAGACGCGTTCCTCTGGTGCAGAACCAGAGCGGGGCGGCTCTGGACCACTGCAAAGCAAAGAATTCGAGGTTAAAGATCTGGGTTCTCTTAGGTATTTTTTGGGATTGAGATCGCTTGTGAGGCGGAGACTTGTCCTCTCCCAAAGGAAGTATGTCTTAGATCTCCTCACAGACACATATGTTGGGGTGCAGCACATCAATTGATTTAAGTGTTGAGGCTAATTTCATGAGATCTGGTTGAGAAGTTATAACACACGTCCGGAAGTAGTGAAATGACAAAGGAAGGGCAACATGAATGCATTGTAAATCCTTCGATATCTAAAGTGATGGAAAGGGACTGATGTTCCACATGAACACCGTGACTCTGATAATGTGCGCAGACGATAATCTAGGCTATTGAATTCTGTGCTCCTGGAGGAGCAAGAAGATGTCAGTGCTCGACAACAAAGACAGAATATATAGCAATTTGGGGGTTGCAGAGCTCCTGTGGCTGAAGGACATGGGTGGATTTAAAGGAGATAATGAAGCTAATAACAACCATCAGTGCAAATAATCCAATCCAACATGATAGAACTAAACATATCGAGATTCTTTAAAGGAGAAGCTGGACAATGGATTACTGAGTTGAGACACGTAAAGAATCAGGTAGCATAACCAAGAGACTAAACTCGGTGGAATTCAAGATGGACTTAGTGAATATCTTTTGTCAATCTTGAGGGGGTTTAGGGTTAATATATATTTATTGGTTGTATTTAATAGAATGGAATGAAAAAGGAAATAGCGATTTTGATTTTTCTCCGACAACATGGTGTTTTTAAAAAAAGTTTAAAATGAATATACAATAAGTTATTGTATTCTAAAATAATATTCCTGTTACTTTCATTTATAGCAACTTGATAATTAATCTCAGAAAAGCCAGGTTCAAATTCTGTTAGTGGCAATTCAACCAAACCCTTTTTTTGGAAATTATTAGACACCTAAAATGAGAACTAAAGCAATTACGAAGTAAAAATTGAACACAATATAGCAAGTTTAATTTAATTTATAATCTGCTGAATTATCTATGAATTTGGAATTCAGTTTACGATCTATTAGAAAGAATTCAAAGTGAAAGGGGTAGAACGGTAGCATGACTAAAGATTATGAATTTTTTTTGCTAATATGAGTTGACACCAGGTTTAGCACTCAAGAAAGTGGATGGGAGGAGGATTCATAATGCAGTGATGATAGAACACATTAGTCACGATTTTACCTTATTGAACTCATTCTAACATCAAAAATATTGTTCTTAAGTTGAGGTTTTTATTACAGAAGCTACTCCAAAGACCATTATGCGAACAATGGGTGTAAAGGGGCTTACACTTTTTCACCTTAAGAGCCACCTTCAGGTATTTGTGAAACATTTTCTTACTAGTCTATGTTGAAGTTCTTGATTTGTCTCTAATATCTTCTTCAATGATTGAAGAACATTTTGTTTTGTTTTAGACCAACATAAGAATCCAAAATGGGGATAAGCATATGTAACACTGAAATAATGTCTAGTTGGATAATGTTACTGATAATGATGACGACGGCGGCTAATGCAATTGTAGCTAGTTATATATTTTAAGTCCCAAATCTGTTTTTTTATTTATACCACCGAAATCCTATAAAAAGGGCAGCCCGGTGCACGAAGCATCCCCACGCATCGAGGGTCCGGGGATGGGTCCCACCACAAGGGTGAAATGTAGGCAAATCTTATCCTGCATTTTTGCAAGAGACTGCTTCCAGAACTCGAACCCATGACCTCAAGGTCACACGGCAACACCTCAACCGGTGCGCCAAGGCTCCCCTTCTAGACCACAAAATTCCTATAAATATGAAAAAAACTATCACTCTCTATCTGACATAATTATCATCTTGTTCTTCATTAGTCCATTGATAAATGATGACTTTGGATGTTATAAATTGCAAAATACTAGTTAAATCATTTGTTTTAGATATTTACCACCTAAACTCGGTTTTATTTACGCACTTGACGCCTAAAGATAGCGACAATATAAGTGATGGTTTGATAAATTTCAAGGTTTATAGTAGTATAAAAATAAATGACAAGATTTGTGTTAAATATCGATTCAGTGGTATGCACAAATCCCAATAAATATTTGTTGCTTGAAGTATATAGAATATATATGTTTTTTTCAACTCCTAAATGCTTATTTTTTTTTGGTTTTCAGAAATACAGATTAGGAAAGCAATCAGGGAAAGATATGATCGAGCAACCTAAAGATGGTAATTTACTCATCACATTTTTCAATTGTTTGAAGTTTTATCCCTTATTTATGGTTATAGTTTATTCCTTCCATCCTATGTATAAACATGCTTAAGTAGAAACACTTGATTGTTGAGTCGTGGTAATTGGAACTTCGGTTTTTGGTTTAATATGTAAATTGATATCGATGTGTAATTTCATAACTTGCTTAATATTAGCAGGAGAGCATGTAGTGGTGATTAGGTTATTCTTAGTCTATGTTTGGCTCATCTTTTTTGGAGCTGCATGCCATCTTTTTCTTAAAAGCTGCTCCAAACATTATGCATATATGGTGGGAATAGAGATTACTAAAAAAAGAGCAGTCCATTGCTCTTTTCCCACCGCGGGTCGAAGGGCACGATGGCTGTGGGAAAACCGCTGTAAATCTTTTTATGTAATAAATTTTTTATTAGTTAATGTTATTACATAATATTTTTAATAGTATTTCAATGATATTATAAAGTAAAAATGGAAACATCTTTTATACTACAAAAAAATTTAAATTTTAATTTAAATTATATCATTGTTATGAATATAGTATAAATTTATTTATAAAAAGAGCAATATTAAATTATTTTATTAAAATAATATTATGTTTGTTTATATTACTATAATTACTTAATAAATAATATATTATTTTCATTATAATTACATTGTCATTATAACCATATTTTAATTTATATTATTTAGTTTATATCTATATTATTTTTTAATAAAATTATCGATATATAATTTTTTTTTTCAAATAACACTAAAAACGTAGTTCTTTCGAACAGTTTCACTGATTTTCTCATCATTCTGCAAAATCTGATTTTTCCACCATTGCTTTCCATCACTGTTTCTCCAGTCGCTTCAGTCGAGCCAAACAGAATCTTAGCGTATTCAAATGATCTTAGGTTTGAATCATGAAATAGTCTTTGCACAAATTTCAGGGTATAATTGTGTAAATCAAGCTCTTTTCAGTCCCTGCATTAGTCAATCCTTTATTAAGGGAAGCTTCATGTACCGGGTATGCCCATTTTTGTCAAATTGGAGTTCTAAAGCGGTGACGCGTTGACATGAGCTTATCTATTTGCTTGTCTTTTTTTTGGGATTGAAGTAATATGGAGGAAGAAGGGGAGCCATGGCGCACCAGTTGAGGTGTTGTCGTGTGGCCTTGAGGTCACGGGTTCGCGTCCTTGAAGCAGCCTCTTGCAAAAATGCATGGTAAGGTTTGCCTATATTTCACCCTTGTGATGGGACTCTTCCCCGGACTCTCGATGCGCAGGAATGCCTTTGTGCACCGGGCTTGTAACACCCCTTCCCAGTATTTCGGAAATCAGCCGTCCGACCGGGTCAGCGATATAAAGAAAACTAGGAAACAATATTAAACTAGTAGCAGCAGGTAATAAAAGTCTATACTAAGCAATTTAAGGCTTATAGCGGAAGTAAAAAAAAAGTAAACTAAGGGTAACCACATACCTGATATCTGGATTCACAGAGTCACTAAACAAGAATAAAATTGAAATAACTGAAAGTCTGTATAACAATAATAGTCTGATACACGTTATATAAAATATTAACCAGGTACATTGTCCACATCTACAAGTACATGCTGAAATAGAGTAAACTGAATGAGAAACGTACTACAAACTGACGCCATCATAACGCTCATCCTAGACGTAGTTTCTCACCTGGGTCACCTGAAAAACATTGCCCACGAAGGGTCAGAGTAAAGAAAAACAATTCTCCTTAGTGACACTAAAACAGATTTACATATGAATGCATGCATGTCTTTAAAAATAGTCTCGTGTACTGAAAACATTTTATGCTATATGTTATGCATGCTTTTCCTATACTTCCGGGTTAACACACTATTAGTTCTATATTCATGACTTTCCGTTCATTTACCCAAGTCCTGACGTTCACTAACTAGTGTACTGTCACACGTCAAGTCTGTACTTGAGTTCTAGGTGGCTTCTAGCCTACACATTTACTGGGAAGGCTCTAGGCAGAGTAGCTCCTAACGCGCAACTGAAACTGACGACCCGAGACCATCTGACGAACTCAATTGTTCTAGTGTCGCGCGGACACAGTCTCGAATCTACTAACTGTCTCAAGGGGAGTCAACTCCCAAGACTCTGTAACTCATAGGATACCATATGCCCTATGAGGAAGGTAGTGCACCTCTACCAAGCACGAAAAGACTGGTGTGCTACTGACCTTTTTGGTCTGACGCTACTCTGCATGAGATATCTTTTCTGGTGTACTACTGAGCGACCCTTGACTTTCTCGTGGTCGACTTGAAGGGACCTTCGCGCCCTTGGTTGGACAATCTCCAAACTTACGTACACGGGTAAAGTTTCGTACTTAAATAACTGTTCATGACTTTACTAACGTGGTTATGGAAGAAGGTGTTATCATACGCGTTTCCAAGATTATTTTCCTACTGCCACACTTTTCTATGCATGGTTATGATGCTTGTACGAGACCTACTCATGCGTATAAAAATATAATTACTTGATATGTCTAACTAAAAGAAATTAGAATTTCCTTACCGTGGTGTTGCGACGCTCGTACACTCGGCGCGACGACATTAGCTCTTCCGAAGGAAATTCTACTGTATGGAAAAACTCAGAGTGCTGCCTCGAACCTACTAGAGTCCTGCAATTTAAGGCAAACCTATTTTCATAATTGTTTCCCTTTTAGGGTTTCCGGTGGAAAATCTCCAAAACATCTAGGGTTACAAAAATACATGTGCTAAACTTCGTATATTAGCTTTACGTATAGCGATTGAGGCTCTCAATGCGTTCCACACAAATTCCGTGGTGAACCACGAACACCAAAACCTAAAATAGGGCAATATGAATGAAAACTTAGTCTATCTTATCTTCCAAATCAAAAGATTTCCATGAAGGAATGGAAAAAAAGAAGAAATAAACTCACCGGAAACGAACGATTTCAAGTTCCACCGGTTAGGGTTGAATCCGGCACTTCCACGGCCAAGGAAGGAAAATGAATTTCCACCGGCGCTCGTAGAGGAAGGAGGAGTGGTCGGAGAGGAGTTTCAAAGGAGGATCGGCCGCGGAAAGGGGCGCGGGAGGCGTCGGCTCGGCGTCGTCGCTGTTTGCGGAAGCGGAACGTCGGGCTACGGTTTTCTTCTCCCGTGAGGAATAGGTTACGGGAAAAATGTTGCGGGATTTAACTCATGCCCCTTTCGGTTTTGATAACCGAATGAAAAGAGTGGGGGAAAATTGATATCGGCACCCCAATACCATTCCTTAGAAAATTTACTCATTTTCACCACGCGCGTCACTAAAATAAAATGCGTCACGCACTATTATTATCGCACTTAACGAACTAACGGTCGCTAACATAAGGAAGAGTAACTTTATACCTTGACGACGCGCTGTCTCGATCAAAATCCGTCGCGACTTGTCCCTACAAATAAAATTACATTTCGCGTCAAATTTTGGATGTTACAGGGCTATCCCTTTTTGAAGTAATACAGAGGAAGCAAAATGAAATCCCATCTATGTATTGGTCGATTATGAATCCTCAACTATGGATTTAGGCTCTGTTTGTTTCAGCTGTTGCTGATCAAAAAGTTACTGATAGAAATGAAGTTTGAAAAAAGAGTTGTTTTTGAAAAATGGAGTTTGCAGTAAAAAATTGTGTGTAAAATAGAGTTTGCAAAGTTGTTCGAAAAGCAGCGCAAAAAAACTGTTTGGTAAAAACAGAATTTTCTAAAATACTTTTTATAAAATGTTTAATATAGGAATGCTAATCACCATTGTTTTCAGCTAACTAAAGAAAAAATGCTTAAAGGCACAGCCGGTCAACTTGATCCACCACCATCTTACTACGCCTGATTTGTTTTCATTTTGGCACTTGAAATGTAAGGAATAAACTAGAAATCCAATTACAGAGTCTAACGAATCCCATGCATTCATGGAACCGATACAAAAGTAAGCGATATATATATAGGACGACGGATCCAAAAATCAAATTGAGAAAAGTACCATGGCCCCGCGACTTCTCCTGCACTCCAAAACAGTGACTTGGAAGGAGGATCTCCACAAATGACGCTGAAGATTGGCGGAGGAATTCATGAAAGGACATGGTTGGACCTCACGGTTAGTCGGCGTTGCCATTATAATCGATGAAAAAGTGCCGCCGGGAAATGCTCCTGACGTGGAAGAGAAATACGAGTTGAGGATTCGCTAGGACTCCTTCCGCCTTTTTGCAGATTGCGTCTGGACCTGATGCAACCTGAAAAACTAACGGTTCGCTCTGACCGGGCTAAACTCTCTAGTAACGGCCTTTTCCGAGAGGGAGAGGACTTTGTTAATTCTCCACTCAAGTCAATTTTTCTTTGTAATATTTAGCGAAGGCTCCAAGCGCGAGATTACTTAATCCGCAAGCGGAGAACTCTAAGAATGACAAAGACGCGTTTTGGAAAAAAATAAGGATAGTAGAAGTCAAAAGGAATGCAAGCGCCAACTTTGTGATCACTTAAATTAATTGCATGAGAATGAGTTAACAACGGCAGCTGAGTGGTATACTTGCGAAGACTTCCGTGGCGGCGGAGTTTCCACGGGGCTGGAACAGTGGTTGGTCCAATAGGGTGGCTGGGGTTTGGTGGTGGCTGTCCGGGATGGAAAAGGAGGGGGTACTGTGACAGTGGTGGGACGGGTAGGAGGGTTGGAGGGTGTTGTTTGTTGCGGGCAAAGCTAGCTGGCGGGGAAAAAAAAACATGCTCTAGTGGCTGGCGTGAGGAGGATGGAGGAGTTGGGTGCTGGAGTTCCAAACAACTGTGCCTGCCGGAGTAGGTGGAGGCGTGGCAGAAGGCCGGGAAAGTAGGTTGATGTCGACCAGCCTTCGATGGTGCTGGGTTCACTGGACGCGGCTAGGGAATCGGTGGGCTGCCGGTTCGGGAGACTGGAGGCCGCCGGAGCTCGTGTTGATGCCTGGCAGCAAAATCGGGGCGGAATGAAGGCTGGCGGGCGACCGGCAGGCATGCTATGAAACCGCTGGAAAGAAGTCGGGAGAGAAGAATTTACCTCTCCCAATTTATTTTCTTTCTGGTCTCCCTAACTGGCTCGGTGGAGGTTTTAATAGGAGGAAATAATAAAACTGTTTCAAGTTTCAACTGGATGGGGGTTTCAACTGGATGGGGGTTTCAAAAGACATATTAATAAGGATTAAAAGAGGGGGTGGGGGGTGGGGTGGAAGAAATAGGTTTCATGGGAAATCAAAGGAGGGATTTAAATTTCAAAACTCCCAAATTAATTCTGATTTAATTATATTTTATTAAATCAGAAATTGAACTTTCTCATGCAATTTTCTCTTGAACTTTCTCATGGAAGAAATAGGTTTCATGGGAAATCAAAGGAGGGATTTAAATTTTAAAACTGCCAAATTAATTCTTATTTAATTATATTTTATTAAATCAGAAATTGAACTTTCGCATGCAATTAACTTAGTGTCGTGTAAAAATTGTCACCTAACACCTAGACTACCGGACATGTTTATTAATGGTCATGATGGCCGGTCAAACCAACAAGCCTTGACATCAAAATGAAAAAGCGCGATACAATGACGACAACACCCGTACGATAATACACGTACGATAACACACGACGACTACAACACACATGACGATAACAAAAGTATTTTAAATTAAAACACACACACACAAGGGGAGCATAGCTCATCCGGATGCGACCACAGATCAGGAACACTGAAAAGTGGCTAGAGAGCTGTTGTTGGAAATTAGGCTAACATAGTCTTAAGCTTTATGTACCCCTTTTCATTTTCTTTTGCTCTAATTCATACCATTCAAACACTACTAGGGTTTCTAGTGATATTAGTTTTGAGTCCTGAAATAGTCTTTGCACAAATTTTAGGGTATAATTGTGTAAACCAAGCTCTTTTCAGACCCAGATTAGTCAATCCTTTATTAAGGGAAGCTTCATGTACCGGGTATGCCCATTTTTGTCAACTTTGAGTTCTAAAGCGGTCACGCGTCGACACGAGCTTATCTATTTACTTGTGGATTATTTCGGATTGAAGTAGTCAAGTAATATGGAGGAAGCAAAATGAAATACTATCTATGTACTGGTCGATTATAAATCCGCAAATATGGGTTTAAGCTTTATAGACCTCTTTTCATTTTATTTTGCTTAAATTCGTATCATTCAAACACTACTAGGGTTTGTTCAATTGTCTGTGTGGGGAAGTGATGTTTCCCATATATGGTGGTGGAAGTTGGGAGACCACTTCTAAAAAGTTCATTTTGTTGTCCATGAGGGAAGAATCACTGTTTTTATTATTTGGTTGTGTAGAAAGTGAAGTTCTCCAATAAAAATTATTGACTATATATATTTATATTTTGTATTAATATACTATTTGTCATCATTATCAAAAAACCTTATCTAGCTATTTGAGGTCAGCTTTATCAATCCTTATTTCCATTCGTTCTCGTCAGGTGCTTGCGAGGTGTTAAGTTTTTAAAAAATGTAAATCATCATGAACAACTTGCACCATGTTAACTTGGGTCTATTCATTCTCCTGCATCTTTCGACACTAACTCTATGTGCTCCTATAATTTGTGCATTTTCTAAACTTCAGTATACATTCCTAAGCCACCTAACTCTATTTTTCATTATTTTATCTCTAGCAGATGTTACTTCAATTTTTTTTTTTAATATTATCATTCATTAATTTATATCTTTTCTAGTTTTGCTATAAATCTTAATATTCTCATTTTTGTCGCACTCAATTTAGATATCAATAACTTTTTAATGTCTAACACTCAAATTCATACAACATCATCAACCTAATTACAGTTTTATAAATTTTATCTTTAAGTTTTAATAATATCATCTTATAATGTAGAATTCCTGAGACACTACTCTATTATAACCACCCAATCTTAATTCTAGAGATCATATCATCATCTATGACCTTATCTCATGAATAATCTTTGGAAGGTATCACACTTAAAGCATTTTTTTATCTTATAATAAGATAGAGTGATGATTACTAATATCAATCATACCAAAATTGCATGTTGTTCTCGGTCTAGTAAGTGATGCGGAGCAAAGAAGTGGAGTCGCAACGGAGGACTAGTTTGGGCCGGCTCGGGGCTGATTTGGCGAATTACCATATATGACATGCCCGGATCGATGATCCGACTCCGCAAATGCGTCTGGATTCGTGTTGCGAGTCAAAATCATATATTACTTTAGTGTTTTTAGTTTATATTTGTTGTATTTGAGTAGCCCCACCTCCGACCAATCAAGTCGTCGATGGTGGGATGCCCTAAATTTTCTTTTATTATAAATAGATAGTTAGTGAGTTGATTTTAGGCAGTGCAGGTCTGGGAGAGTTCATCCCGGAATCTCGCAATCCCTCATGGTGCCGACTCTGTTGAATCCTATGTGACCTCCTATGCCTTCTTTCCCCCAAGGTTTCACCCATCCTCCTTTTTCCACCTTGAATCCCTTCCACCGTCCCTACCCCCCATCAGCCCGCCGGTTTGCTGATTCCAGCAACCCATCAGTCAGCCGTCCAGTCGGCCTCCAACAAACAAGCTGACCGCCCCTCCCCTGGTTCCCCCCCCACCCGATCCTCCTTTGTTGTCCCTGCTCTAGTCCGACGGTCCTTCTATAGCCACCTCCTAGCCCCCTAGCCTCCACCTCAGCCTCTCCACCCTCTACAACCCACAACCGAAACCCCCACTTCCTTCCCCTCCGTGGAACCACCTTTGCAGCCCCTCCCGCACCCTAGCCGTCCGGATCTAGGCAGTCCAACCCCGATCCAGCTTTTATCCTCATCCGTCCTTCATCCCCTAGCCCTATCCGCTTTCAAATCATTGGATCTACCCACCGCCGCCCGGATCCATGCCTACGTGGCTGGATCTATCCATTTCCGACCTGATTCCATCTTCCACCGCCGTGGACATCCACATACGCTATTTCCACGCCACCGGTTTCACTTTAGATTGCCGTCAAAACACATCTGGTTTCAAAATCTTCAGTGCCTCGCTTAGCCACTACTTTGGCGAGTCATTTGTTATAATTGACAATTATATTTCATCATTTATTTATTGGATTGGAAATCATATTTTCTTGGATATCTTGTATTTTGGTGGTTTGCTTCTAGATTATTATTGTGATTTGTAGGGTCTATTTGCCGCGCGCTTTCTCTTTGGCCCTCCACAGAGGAAAGTCTAACTTGCTTAAATGAATTAATTTTGCTTTTGCTATAATCATGCGCGTGCGATTAAATTATTTAATGCTTAATTTGTATTGTCTGTTGGGATTTGCGTTGCATGTAGGGTTAGGACAACGTTACATTCGCCACCTATAGATCCATCCTGCATCAATTGGTATCAAAGGGAGGTAGCTCGTACTTTTCGATACGTAGTTGTAGAGTCTATAGGTTTTTCATTTTCTATATATCACAATTATTCATCTCCTCAATTTGGATGTTTCGAGTCCACTTACACTCGCGTCCATAGAGCCTCGTCAGGAAGACCTTCACATTACTACGACGATTATTTTCGATCGCAGCACACCACTGTTAGAGATTGTGTTGACGCACCTACACGACCCCACTATGCTAAAGACGATCGGTATGATGATTGACGTTGTTCATATCCTTGCACGCGAGCGGATTGTGTTGATCCTTCAACACGATTCGATTACTTTAAGGATGATTATCATGAGGATTGTCGCTTTTAAAGAGATCTCCAAAGTCAGTTTCGTACTATTGCCCATTCTTTTGACAGCTCATCAAGTTCCGAGTCTTTTAGTTTTGGGCTCGTGGACATGGAATATTACCTCGATCATTTTGAGTTATTAGGTGAGTGTCGCATCAAGTTTGCGAAACTTAGGCTTTTAGATCAGTCAAGAACATATTGATCTAGCGTTGAGAGGACCCGCGAGCGAGACCGTCTTCATCGCATCACCAGTTTGGTGGACATAAAGTGTATATTGTGTCAGAGATATCTGTCTTCGTCGTATTGAAGTCGCTTATTTGAGCAATTGTTTTCCGAGAGAATTTAACCATGATCATTTCCCGATTTTGGTCTGGACTTCGGTCTGACATACGTACTGAGGTGGTTTATCATTGCTCGAAGTCCGTGGAGCAGACTTATCAGCTCACCCTTCGTTATGAACAGTTTTTGAGATCCACAAGCGCTGGTCGATGAAATTCTCACCTTGCCATCCGCAGTACAAATCCCTCTCATACTAAGGTCACCACGATGTCTACCACTGTCTTATCAGCCACGACAGAAGTGATATCTGATGTGGATTGCTCTAGTGAGGTGCTTAGCCCAGTGAGTGACCTATCTTTTGTTTCTGACACTCCTCTGGTGACCCCGACTAAGAGTGAGCCTGAGCGACCTATTGAGTTTATAATATTATGTCCCTCACCTACACCCCATTTCTGTCATGTCCTGGGTTGATTAGCACTCGTACCTAGACTCATGTCTTGACACCGCGCCGACAGACTCATTCTTGAGAGTAGGTCTATGTCCCTCTCCTATTTTCATTGCTCTGAGTCACATCACGATCAAGAGCCCAGAGCTTGGGGTTGAGCTTGTAGTGGCTAGGTCACCCATTCACGGGGACACGACTCCTTACGATGGTACTCATCTGGAGGATCTTGACCCTAGTGATAAGTTCTATGACGAGCCCCCAGTTGAGCCTCCTGATGATCCGCCACATCCTGTTGAGGATGAGATTCATGCGTGTCCCGCATGTATGTGTATTGATTTATTGACGTCTCTTCCATTATCGTCCCTAACCTTGACCCATATGATGAATATTGTGTGGAGCATCAAATATTTAGGGCACCACCTGCTGACACATCGCACTCTCGATGAGTTTTGGGATGCACCACCTGCGGACCCACCAGATGAGTTCTTTATTTTTGGGGATACTCACCACACTATAGAGCCACGTCTTCTAGTCAGTGTGCATGATTTTCACTCAGGTGGTCGCCGCATTCGCGATGACTTTTCATACGTACCTCCTGGTGAGCCCTTTGATGTGGTACGTTCCCCGATAGACATTTGACTCTTTACGAGCTCGTATTTGAGTGTAGGTGTCTCACACGACACCTGAACACTCACCCGACACACACTGGATGAGTTTTTCTACGCTCCACCTAGAGAGCCTCCTGATAGACCAACACATTTTAGAGGCATCCTGGTCATTATTAGATTCTCCCCTAGCGAGCGTATCGTGTCTGTCGTGTTTTATTCACATCATTTGCATTGTCTGCATGAGTCTGTTGAGCCATTCGTTCTTCATTTGCATTATCTGCATGAGTCCGTTGATTTATATGTTCCTCATTTGCATGCGTTACATGAGTCGTTCCGACGTAAAATCAATATTGGTAATAAATTTTATAAATCGCATGTGGATGTTCTTTGGCAAAGGTAGATATGTCATGAAGACGAACAAGTGATGATGAGAATCTGCGTTGTGAGGCTCCGTGCCAGACCTGGTAAAAGTTCGAGCGTTAGGCGAATGAATCCCTATATAATCATGAGATATATCGAATCAAATACCTATGATCTTGGTATCCCTGCAAGTATGTGCATGCATCCGATATTTAATGTTGGAGATCTGACGCCGTACTACGAGCCTCGCGAGTATATGGACCCAAACAGTGGAGACCCCCAGCCTCCCACACCTCTACTCACGTTACCTTACTACCCTCATAGTCCACACACGTCTGATGGTCACCACTACTCACCCACTTCTGACACTCACCCACCTGGGAACACGTATTCTTTGGTTCTACCTATGACACCGCCGATCGCACTGGGATCCACCACTCGTTAGTTGAGCGTTGAGAGTATCATAGAGACCAGACTCCACCAGTACATTTCTACTACATACATTGATGACACCTGGGTACTTGCAACAGAGTTTGATAGATTCACCCATGGACTTTGACTTCAGTACGACCGTCTCCATTCACCGGAGATGACAACTTTTCAGTCGGGCGGAGTTGATTGGCAAGGGCACTCTTCCATTGACGACACTTGGACGACCTCTGGTGGACCTCTTTGAGTGTTACCTGGCTTATATCAAAAGAATTCCGATCTCTATTCATTAAGAGATGAATTCTTTTAAGCTGAGGAGAATGATGTGGAGCAAAAACGTAGATCCGCAGCGAAGGACAAGTTTTTGGCCCGATTGGGGCTGATTTGAAGACTTAACATATATGACGTGCCCGGATCGATGATCCGACTCCGTAGATGCGTCCAGATTCGTGTTACGAGTCAAAATCATATTACTTTAGTGTTTTTGATATATATTTGTTGTGTTTGAGTTACCCCACCTCTTGTCAATCATAGCCGTCGATGGTGAGATGCCCTAATTTTTCTTTTATTATAAATAGATAGGCAGTGGACTGGTTTTAGGCATTGCATGTTTTTAGAGAGTTCAATCTTGAAACTCCGCGATCAACTCACAATGCCGACTCTGTGAAACCCTAGGTAACGACTCGTAGGCGTTAAATCTTCCCCCCAAGGTTCCACCGATCCATAACCCTCTTTTCCCCACCATGAATCCCCCTTCCCCCGCCCCTACACCCCCATCAGCCAACCGGTTTACTGATTTGCGCAACCCCTCAATCAGCCGCCCATTCTGCCTCCAGCAAACAGGCCGACCGCCCCTCCCCTGGTTTTCCCACTCCCGATCCTCCTTTGCTGTCCCTGCTCCAGGCCGACGGTCCTTCTACAGCCGCCACCCAGCCCCCTAGTCTCCACCTCAGCCTCTCCACCCTCTACAGCCCACAACCGAAACCCCCACTTCCTTCCCCTCCGTGGAACCATCTTTGCAGCCCCTCCCGCACTCTAGCCGCCCGGATCTGGGCAGTCCAGCCCAGATTCAGCTTTTATCCTCATCCGTCCTTTATCCCCTAGCCCGGATCCACTCTCAAATCATCAAATCTACCCACCCACGCCCGGATCCACGCCTACGTGGCAGGATCTATCCATTTTCAGCCTCATTCCACCTTCCACCACCGAGGACAGCCACCTGCGCTATTTCCACTCCACCAGTTTCACTTTAGATCACCGTCAAAACGCATCCGGTTCCGGAATCTTTAGTGCCTCAGTCAGCCCACTACTTTGGTGAATCACTTGTTTTATTTGACGATTATTTTTCATCATTTATTTATTGGATTGGAAATCATATTTGCTTGGATATCTTGTATTGTGGTAGTTTGCTTTTAGATTATTATTTGTGATTTGCAGGGTCTATTCGCCGCGCTCTCTCGCTTTGACCCTCCACGTGGAGGAAAGTCTAACCCGCTTGCTTAAACGAATTAATTTTGTTTTTGCCATTATCATGCTTGTGCGATTAAATTATTTAATGCTCAATTTGAATTATCTGTCGGACTTTGCATTGCATGTAGGGTTAGGGCAACGTTACATCCGCCACCTATTGATTCATCCAGTAAGACTGATAATTGATTGACTATTCTATCTATTGTGTCCTGTTGAAGCTGGGAAAATTCCCTACTCAAAAAATTGGATCAAGACAGCCTAAAGTTACTGATTCTGCGGTCCGACGTCACAATTCAAATGGCTAGCGCGAAAGAGAAGAAACTATCTATAAGCACACCCTAAGTGCTCCAGCAGAGAGGTCCCACCACGTACCTGGAAGTTTGAGAGAAACTTCCCCTCCACAACCAAAAGGCTGGACGAGGTACTATGCAGGCATGGAACTTGACGAGTATCCACTTGGGGGGGGGGGGGATCTCAACCTCTTCTAAAAAGTGTCATTTCTAGTACCCCTGGGGGGCTATTTATAGAGAAATCCTGGAGGGGAGGGGGGGGGGTATAGGCAAGTATCCAGCTACTGGCAGCGAGTTCTAAGGGTGTACTCGCCCAAACTCGCGGGATACTCGCCCAACTTACCCAGCTCGTCTCTGCTCGCTCGTCTCTGCTCGCCCAAGCTCGCCTCTGCTCGCCTCTGCTCGCCCAAGCTCGCCTCTGCTCGCCCAAGCTCGCCTCTGCTCGCCCAAGCTCGCCTCTGCTCGCCCAAGCTCGCCTCTGCTCGCCCAAGCTCGCCTCTACTCGCCCAATGGTCTGCGAATAACCGTCTACTGGGGTACTTCTGGTCTCAACGATTTACGGGTTATACACAATGCTCGCTTTTTTCGAGCTCGGCATGAGCTTGGAAAAACAATGTTGAACCCGCAGTTTGGAGAGATGACGCTAAACGATGTGCTGCGCGAGGTCCTTCCTTGGAGTGGAGCTCAACTGGAAGTGGAGAAAAGGTTGATGCCTCACAGGAACCGAGTTCTACTGAATTGGAGAAGAGGTCGACACCTCGCGGGAGGAAGCTCAACCGGAGGTACAAAATATGGTCGACACCAAGCAGGAGTCGAGCTCAACTGGAGGTGGAAAAGAGGTCGACACCTCGCAGGAGCCGTGCTCAACTGAAGGTGGAGAGTAGAGGTCGACATCTCGCAGGAGACGAGCTCAACTGGAGGTGGAAAAGAGGTCGAGACCACGCAGGAGCCAAGCTCAGTTGGAGGTGGAAATGAGGTCGACACCTCGCAGGAGCCGAGCTCAGCTGGAGGTGGAAAAGAGGTCGACACCTCGCAGGAACCGAGCTCAACTGGAGGTGGAGAAGAGGTCGACACATAGTAGGAGCCGAGCTCAACTGGAGGTGGAGAAGAGGTCGACACCTCTCAGGAGCCGAGCTCAACTGGAGGTGGAGAGAAGAGGTCGACACCTCGCAGGAGCCGAGCTCAACTGGAGGAGGAGAGAAGAGGTCGACACCTCGCAGGAGCCGAGCTCAGCTGGAGGCGGAAAAGAGGTCGACACCTCGCAGGAGCCGAGCTCAGCTGGAGGTGGAAAAGAGGTCGACACCTCGAAGGAGCCGAGCTCAACTGGAGGTGGAGAAGAGGTCGACACCTCGCAGGAGCTGTGCTCAACTGGAGGTGGAGAGAAGAGGTCGACACCTCGCAGGAGTCGAACTCAACTGGAGGTGGAGAAGAGTCGACACCTAACAAGTGTCAAGCTCAACTAGAGGTGGAGAATATAGTCGACACCTAGCAGGAGCCGAGCTCAACTGAAGATGGAGAAGAAGTCGACACCTCTCAGGAGCCGAGCTCAACCGGACGTGGAAAAAAGAGGTCGACACTTCGCAGAAGCCGAGCTTAACTAGAGGCGGGGAGAAGAGGTCGACACCTCGCAGGAGCCGAGCTCAGTTGGAGGTGGAAAAGAGGTCGACACCTCGCAGGAGCCGAGCTCAGCTGGAGGTGGAAAAGTGGTCGGCACCTCGCAGGAGCCGAGCTCAGCTGGAGGTGGAAAAGAGGTCGACATCTCGCAGGAGCCGAGCTCAACTGGAGGTGGAGAAGAGGTCGACACCTCGCAGGAGCCGGGCTCCACTGGAGGTGGAAAGAAGAGGTCGACACCTCACAGGAGTCGAGCTCAACTGGAGGCGGAGAGAAGAGGTCGACACCTCGCATGAGCCAAACTTAACTGGAGGTGGAGAAGAGTCGACACCTAACAGGAGCCGAACTAAAGTAGAGGTGGAAAAAAGGTCGACACCTCGCAGGAGCCGAACTCAACTGGAGGTGGAGAAGAGGTCGACACCTCGCAGGAGTCAGGCTTAACTGGAGGTGGAGAGAAGAGGTCGACACCTCGCAGTAGCCGAGCTCAACTGGAGGCGGAGAGAAGAGGTCGACACCTCGCAGGTGCCAAGCTTAACTGGAGGTGGAGAAGAGTCGACACCTAACAGGAGCCGAGCTCAACTAGAGGTGAAGAATATAGTCGACACCTAGCAGGAGCCGAGCTCAACTGAAGGTGGAAGTCGACTCAGACGGCGAGTAGTCGGTCTGCAGGAGGGGAGCTCGTACAGAGATCATGGACTACGGTAATACACCAACGGGGAACTTTGTTGGAGTCGACAGCTCTCAGGAGCCGAGCTCAACTGGAGTGGTGTAGGTCAACTCGGGAGGCGAGTAGTCGGTCTGCAGGAGGGGAGCTCGTACAGATATCACGGACTATGACAACACCCCAACGAGTAAACTATCTCACCCGAGGGGGTTGGTGGCCGATATGTAGGAGGGGAGCTCGTGAAGGGACTTAGACTTACGATAACTCCACGACTCGAGGACTTCAATCGGTGCCGAGGTAGGTCGCCCTGTTGCTTAAAAGATTGTCAATGAGTCAAATGCATTAATATCTTTGAGGACGAAGGAATTCTAAAGAGAACGCCAACCTTGTATATATGTCCACTTGATACAAATACAAAGAATGAGTACATATATATAGATGAGAGAAAGAGAGAGAAAAGTCCTATACACAATGTGGGACTAAAGAGAGGAGAGAAAAGCAATAAATACTATACAAATGGGCCTAATGTTAAGTGGGCTTTTCCAACACTCCCCCGCAAGCTGGAGCGTATAGGTCATATGCACCCAGCTTGGACAAACATTGGTAGAACAGAGTGCTTGATAAGGCCTTTGTGAGGATGTCGGCAACTTGATCAGTTCCTGGAACATGCTTTAATTCAAGTTTCTTCAATTGAACCTTTTCACGAACAAAGTGACAGTCAACCTCGATATGTTTTGTGCGCTCATGAAAGACCGGATTCTTTGCGATGTGTATGGCGGCTTGACTATCACAAAATAGAACAGCAGGGGAGGGGAGTTTTACTCCCAGGTCAGTAAGGAGACTTTCAAGCCATGTGAGTTCTGAAACAACTGAGGCCATCGATCTGTATTCAGCCTCTGCAGAGGAACGAGCCACCACAGCTTGTTTCTTACTCTTCCAAGTAATAAGATGCCCACCAAAATACGTACAGAACCCACTAGTTGACCGTCGATCGTCCAGGGAACCCGCATAGTCGGCATCAGAATAGGCAACCAATGCGGGAGCAGAGTCGGAGGTTTTGTAGACCAGCCCTTGGCCTGGAGCTCCCTTAAGGTATCGGAGAATCCGTTCAACCGCTTGGAGATGAGAAGCCCGGGGGGCATGCATGAACCTACTGACCACCCCAACTGCAAATGAAATATCTGGCCTTGTGACTGTTAGATAGATCAACTTGCCCACAAGGCGTCGATAGTATTCCGGGTTCGGAAGCAGCAAATCGTCATCCGAAGCATGAGCGCATAATTTGTGATTTGCCTCCATCGGGGTACACGCTGGCTTGCAACCAGACTGACCAGCATCTTTGAGAAGATCGAGACAGTACTTTCGTTGGGAGAGTACCAACCCGTCCGGCCGCCGGGCGATCTCGAGACCAAGGAAGTAGCGAAGTTTTCCCAGATCTTTAGTCTGAAAAACAGTGCTCAGGTGTTGTTTGACGTCTTGAATCCCCTTTGAGTCATCCCCAGTGAGAAGGATGTCGTCAACATAAACCAACAGAAGAATGGTGCCAGTGGCCCGGTGTCGGGTAAAAATGGAGAAATCTGCAGAGCTCCGAGTGAACCCCATGTCCCGAACCACCTTGCTAAACTTGTCAAACCACGCCCGTGGGGACTGTTTGAGACCATAAATTGACTTTTTGAGAAGACAGACCCGAGACTCCCCCGTGGTCTCAAACCCGGGCGGTTGGCGCATGTAGACAGTTTCCTGAAGGTCGCCATTCAAAAAGACGTTCTTGATATCAAGCTGATGAAGGGGCCAGCGGCGGTGCACCGCGACGGAGAGAAGAACGCGGACAGTGTTAAGCTTGGCCACCGGAGAGAATGTTTCCTCATAGTCGAGGCCCTCCTGTTGTGTGAAGCCACGGGCCACAAGACGGGCCTTCAGTCGGGCAATAGTGCCATCCGGAGCATGCTTGATGACGAAGACCCATTTACATCCAACAGGGTGCTGACCGGGAGGTAAGGGAACCAAGACCCAGGTCTGGTTGGCCCAAAGGGCCGTCATTTCTTCGTCCATGGCAGCCCGCCAGCCAGGATGGTGAAGCGCCTCCTGCAAAGAGTTAGGGACTGAAACAGAAGATAAGGAGGTGGCAAAGTGAAGAAGAGAGGGGGAGAGGCGATGAAGCGAGACGTAGTTCGCCATCGGATGAGCGGTGGAGACGGGAGCCGGAGCAGCAGGGAGCAGAGCACCAGAGGGCGAAGCCGACTGCAGAGGAGCCACAGGATGAGGAGAGCGACGAGAATAGACCCAGATAACCGGTGGTGGCGGACGGACCGGAGGTGGGGAAGGGAGAGAGGCTGAGGAGTGAGGAGCAGGAATGACAGGACGAACGACGGGAGCGGGATGCAGAGCGATATCCGGAGCAGGGAAGAATGGAAGATCTTCACGGAAAGTTACGTCAGGCGAGACAGTAACCTTGCGGGTAGTATGCGAATAACATACATAACCATTCTGAGTGCGCGAGTACCCGACAAAGATCTGCTTGGTGGCACGAGGGTCCAACTTGTCCGTGGAGGGACCGAGGTGGTGAACGTAGCAGGTACACCCAAACACCCGTGGCGGAAGGGGAAAAGGCGGAGTTGTGGGAAAGAGGAGGCTGAAGGGTGTAGCATACTGGAGGACGGAAGACGGGAGGCGGTTGATGAGGAAGCAAGCCGTGGAGAGAGCGTAGTTCCAGTACGGTTTGGGAACCTGCATTTGAAGCATAAGCGAGCGTGCGACATCAAGAAGGTGACGATTCTTGCGCTCGGCGACACCATTCTGTTGTGGAGTGTACGAACATGAGGTTTGGTGAAGAATGCCGAATTCAGAGCAGAGTGTGGCAAACGTATGGTTGGTGTACTCTCGCGCATTGTCAGTACGAATAGTGCGAATAGGCGCAGAGAACTGAGTGCGAGTCTCGAGGATGAAAGCCCGGAATACGCGGGGAAGTTCAGAGCGATCCCGAAGGAGATATAACCACGTCATGCGAGAGTAATCATCAATAAAAGTAAGAAAATAGCGATAGTCAGAAATACTAGTAACTTTGTACGGACCCCATATATCGGAGTGTACTAAAATAAAAGGAGCGGAGCTCCGAGTACAATGAGGGGGGAAAGAAGAACGGGGCTGTTTGCCCAAAATACATGTGTCGCAACGAAAAGCAGGGAGAGTGACATCAGGAAGAGCCTTCCGGAGGACTGGAAGAGGAGCATGTCCCAGACGGCGATGCCAATCCGAAGAGGAGATAGATGCGAGGACAGTAGGAGAGTCGTCAAGAAGATAGAGCCCATTCTGCAGCCGTCCTCTACCAATGATAGTCTGCGTCTGCTGATCCTGTATGAGAAAAGAAGAAGAAGTAAATGTCACTGAGTAATTAGAATCAGTAGTAAGGCGACCGACAGAGAGTAAATTGAAAGGAGAGCCCGGAACATGTAGAGCCGAGCGCAGGAGGAGAGAAGAGGTGAGAGAAATATCAGCACATCCAGAGACGGGAACCGACGCCCCATTAGCAACAGTAATGTACTTCGGGTGAGGTGAAGACAAGTACTGTGGTGGCCTAACAGAGGTGATATGATGAGTGACACCAGAATCAAGGATCCAGCGCGTGCCAGAGGATAGGCAGGCGATACCTTCATTGGAGAGAGAGGCAGCAGAGGCAACCGAGGCAGGCGGACGGCTGAGCAAGCCATGAAGATGCTGGAGCTGAAGACGAACCTCGTCGAGCTCAGTACGAGAGGAGGCAGAGTCGGTAGTAGCAGCAGAGGCATGTGGACGAGGAGGTCGGCCATGTTTGCGAAAGCAAGTGGCCTCAAGATGACCATCTTTACCACAGAACGAGCATTTAGGCCTAGACCGGCCACCGCGACCCCGGCCGCGAGAGTCAGAGCGGCCACCACGGGCAGAGGGTGGAAGAGGCAATAAGGGAGCTGGTGCCTGTTGAACAAGGGCCGGAGAAGGAAGTCCGGGAACATCCGGAGGCGGGGAGACTTTGAGAAGCATTGAGCACACGTCGGAAAAGGATGGTGTAACAGTAGAGGAGAGGATGTGAGCCCGGACACTGTGGAGATAAGGGGGTACCCGGGCCATCATCATGGCGATACCCACAGCTTCCTTCTGGGTACGTTGAGCAGCGAGATCTAGAGTGGGAGGCTGATGGTGGATCCAAGCCTCAACCAGAGACCGGGCTTGAGCAACAAAGGACGTCAAGTCGGTTGCGCCACTGCTGTCAAGGGCCTGGAGAGCGGTGATGATATCATATAGATGGTGGAGACTATCTTTGCCAGAGTAGAGGGTGTGTAGCTCGTCCCACATGCCTTTGGCCGTCTCATGATACATGGCCAGGCGATAAGATTCTCCATCAAGAGAGTTGAGGAGCCAAGTCTGCACACGCCCATCATTGCGTAACCACTCCTCAGTAGGGACACCAATAACGGCCTGGGTCAGATGATGAAGGAATCCCTTTGACTGAAGGACACGGCGAACTGAGTGTGCCCATTCCACAAAGTTCTTCTTGCCAGTGAGCGAAATTGTAGTGATCCGGAGCTCGTCGCGGACTTCCGGTATAGAGGCCGGGCGTTCAGGAGGAACTGCCGTACCGACGGAGTCTGCAGAGGTAGACATGAAGGCCGCAGCGAGCTGAAGGAGGCCGCAGCGAGTTGAAGGAGGCCGCAGCGAGCTGGAGGAGACCGCAGCGGGCTGGAGGCAGCAGCTAGAGGAAGCAAACAGACAGCGGACTGGGTGAGGACGCGGCAACCTGGATGAGGGCGCGGCGAGCTGGAAGATGTTGCGGGCTGGGTCAGGTCGCGGCGGGCTGGGTCAGGTCGCGGCGGTCTGTGTCAGACCGCGGCGGACAGGAGGGAGCTGAGAAGAGAAGACAAGCCGGGGCTGACTTGCGAGCAGGCGGGCTGGCGGGGTGGCGAGCTGGCGAGCTGGCGACTAGCGAGCTGGCGAGCTGGCGAGCTGGCGAACTGGCGAGCTGGCGAACTGGCGGACGCTGCGCGAACGGCGGATGAAGGAGATCAAGGAGAGGAAGCGAAGACAGAGTTCGCGGCGGTCAGAAGAAGACCGAAGGATAGAGGTCGCCGAGGTCGCGCCGGACAGGAAGAGACCGCAGCGGACAAGGGGAAACAGTGGACCCCACAGGATGGCTATAAAAGGAGGGGGCCAGAGGAGGAAGGGAGAGGGGGGGAATAGAAGTGGATCCACGGGAGAGGAAGCGGACTGGATAAGTGAGGCCGCAGGAGAGACGCGACTAGAAGGTGCAGACTGGACAAGGGAGGCCGCAGAGACCGCAGGCTGCAGGGCGGACAGAAGAGGGAGTCCGCAGGAGATTCGAACCTGGCTCTGATACCATGTAGAAATGGAGAAAGCCAACCTTGTATATATGTCCACTTGATACAAATACAAAGAATGAGTACATATATATAGATGAGAGAAAGAGAGAGAAAAGTCCTATACACAATGTGGGACTAAAGAGAGGAGAGAAAAGCAATAAATGCTATACAAATGGGCCTAATGTTAAGTGGGCTTTTCCAACAAGGACGAAGGAATTCTAAAGAGAACGACGATCTTTCCTCCGTCGAGTTGGGAGGTTGGCGTTCAGACCTGTTCATGATAGTTCCTCCAGTCGAAGGAGAGATGCAATCGGGGGTAGCTAGACCGACATACAAGGGGAGAGCTGATCTTGGCTATCAATGCAGGGGCTCGGTCTTATAAGGACGCTTAAATCCCGAAGCATCTTCCCATCGTCCGCCCTGGGCTAATTAGAAGAAACAGGTCGAAGGCTCGTTTCCCAATCCAACCGTGGAGATCGTTTTCAGCTCTGCCACTTGGTTACGAAAACCAGACTGCAAGCGAAGGGAAATGGTACTCGGGGGGTGCTACTGGACACTCTCGAGTCCGCTATCCTTCCGCGAACTTGCACTTTGTAGAGCTTGACAGGTTATCCCGCCTTGGTAGTAACTGTTAGAGAATAGTTGAAAAACGTGATGTATTGGCCCATTAATAAGGCCCATATAGAAGTTAGTGTTTAGTCCCACATTGCTTGTATAGCTTAGTTTTCCTCTCTTCTCTCCTATATATTTGTACTCATACTTGTATTTTTGGATTTAAGAAGAATATACAAGGTTTTCTACATGGTATCAGAGGGAACGGTCTGGCCTGTTTCTTTTCAAACCGCTAGGTCTCCTTTTAACCTCGCGGCTTGCCCCTTTGCCTAACCGCGCGGCCTTGCGGTCTCTCCCATCCCTAACCGCTTCTTTTTTCCCTCCCGTGGATCCACCTCTCCTCCTCTCTGCCACCTTTTATAGTCTTTCCCTCTCTCGCTCGTGGACCCCACCTCCGTCCGGTTAGGTTTCTTCTAACCGCCTCTGTGTTCGCTATCCACTGCGGCCTCTCCTTTTCTACCCGGTGCGGACTGCTGCTAACCGCCTGGGTCTTGCTCTTGTTCCAGTCTTCTCTTTACCGCTGCGACCTGTCTTAACCATCACGGGTTTCGTTCTATCCGCTGCTACTACTACCCGCTGCGACTTCCCTTATTCGCCGGGCGGCTTCTCGCGCCTTTATCTTCTTCTAACCGGCTTCGTGCTCAACCCGCTGCGGTCTCCTTGCTGTGCGGTTTCCTCCTCGCTGCGGTCTCCTTGACGCTCCTCTCTTCGCGACTAGTTCACCTACTCGCGCGAACTGTTTGTTTTCTGCTCCGGTGCGGGCTGTTTCTCCCGCATGGACTGGTGACTATCCGCAGTCGTGTCTTGGTGCGGTTTGCTCTTAGCCGCCCGTACTCCTTTCTCTTCGCTTGCGCTTGCGGTCTCTCCCTAGCCGCCTGGTCTAGTTCTTGCGGCTTGCTACTCGCCGCCCGTTCACAGCCTGCTTGTCGTGTTGTTCGGTCTGTTGCCGAGCTTTTTTTTCTCTCCTGCGGTTTGCTATCCGCACGGTCTCTCTCTAGCCGCGCGATTTCTTTGTCGCACGGTCTGTTTTCCGGCTTCCCTTGCTGCCCGCCCAGCTCTTGCCCTCATCAAACCGTTGCGGTCTCATGGCATCCGAGAACTCCAACTCCTCGTTTCTTCCCGCTCGTGTTGCGGCCCCCTGTTCCGAGCATCGCAATGAACTTCGCATTACTACTATCTCTCTCAGTGGGAAGCGCAACTTTGTCGAGTGGGTTCACTCGGTTCGTCGCGTCTTGCAGACAAAAGGTCTTCTACACCACCTCACAAAGGTTACTCCAACCACTCCCACTGATGAGTGGCTCCGCGATGATTGTCGCGTCCAATCTTGGCTCCTCAACTCTATGGACGCTGAGCCCTATCGGATGACGATGTACCATGACACGACGAAAGCCATGTGGGAGGAACTCCATTCATTCTACTCAGGCCAGAATAATTTGCAACACCTGTTTGATATTATCTCAGATCTCCAAAATCTAGATCCCGGGGGTCCCGGTGATATGATCTCCTTTTTGGCTAAGGCCAAGACCCTGGTGGAGGCCTGGATCCAGCAGCAGCCTCCCACTACATATCTGACTACTCAGCGAGCCCAGAAAGAGGCTGTCGGCATTGCTATGATGATGTCTCAGGTCCCCTCTCAGCTCCACAGTGTTCGGGCCCAGATTCTTTCCTCTACAAACACACCATCTCTATCTGATGTTTGCTCTATGCTCCTGAAGGTCACACCGCCTCCCGATACTCTTATTACTCTCTCCCCAGCGCTCCTACAACACTCTTCACCAGCTCCGCATGCTCGGGGGTCCTCAGCTCGTGGCGGCCGTACCGCGACTCGAGGACGCGGTCGGTCTGGCAAACCTCTGTTTAAGTGCACCTATTGCGGCCAAGATGACCATCTAGAGGCCACGTGCTATCGCAAACACGACCTGCCTCCACATCTTGCTGCTACTGCTCTGGTTGATCCTCCTGCTCCTCCTGCCGCTCCTGCCCCGAATTCTGCTGCCTCTACTCGGGCAGATATTGATGCTCTACGCACTCAGCTTCAACACCTACAGGGGGTGATCTCATGCTCGTCTGGCTCTGTCGCCTCTATTTCCAATGAAGGTATTTCTTGTCTATCTCAAATCTCTCACTGGATTGTGGACTCCAGAGCCACACATCACATCACGTCGCAACGCCCTCCGCAATACTCCGGGATTGCTCACCCCAAGTTCATAACAGTGGCAAATGGTGATACCACACCCGTTTCTGGTGCTGCGGATATATCTCTCACACCCACTGTCTCTGACCTCTGCTCTTCATGTTCCCGGTTCCCCATTTAATTTACTCTCTGTTAGCCGCCTTACACAAGACCTAAATTGCTGTGTTACTTTCTCACCATATACCTTTGTTGTGCAGGATCAGAACACGCATAATATCATTGGTAAGGGACGACTGTCGAATGGACTCTACCTCCTCGATGTCCCTCCTTCCGCCCTCTCCACTGTTTCCACTACCGACTGACATCGTTGTCTCGGACATGCTCCCCTCCAGACCCTCAAGAACGCTCTTCCGGATGTCTCCCTGCATGAGTTCTCTTGTGAGTCATGTATCTTCGGCAAACAACATCGTGTTTCATTTTCTCCCCGTTGCACTCGGAGTGATACTCAATTTGCATTAGTTCATTCTGATATTTGGGGCCCTTATAAAACCCATAGTATGTTTGGTTATCGATATTTCGTAACATTTATTGATGACTTCTCACGCTTAACTTGGTTGTACTTACTTCGGGATCGTACTAAACTTACCTCTACATTTCATGCCTTCCTGACTGAAATCCGTACACAGTTCGCCTCTCCTCTAAAAGTTATTCGTACGGATAACACTAAGGAATACAATAGCCGTACATTTGAGAACTTGTGCACGGAGTTCGATATCATACATCAAACCTCTTGTGCGTACACGCCTCAACAAAATGGTGTGGCCGAGTGGAAGAATCACCATCTTCTTGATGTGGCGCGATCCCTAATGCTCCAAATGCATGTTCCTACTCATTTTTGGAACTTTGCAGTCTCTACGACATGTCATCTCATCAATCGCATGCCTTCTTTTGTGCTCAATCATGCCACTCCGTTAAGCCTTCTCTTTCCATCCCACTCCCCGTTTGCTCTTACGCCTCGTGTGTTCGGGTGTACTTGCTATGTTCATACTCTCGGTCCAATCACAGATAAGTTCGCTCCCCGAGCCCGCAATTGTATCTTTCTTGGTTACTCTCGGACACAGAAAGGCTATCTGTGTTATTCTCCGCCTCATGACAAAGTCATTATCTCTGCTGATGTCACATTTCAGGAGGCTCAATCATTTTATGAGCCATCGTCTGACATTGGTCCTCCTTTTCCCCCACCAGTTCCTCGACCAACTGTTCCCGTCACGTCTTCTTTACCACCACTACTTCCAACTCCTCCTACGACACATGTTCCACCTATACCGTCCAAACCACCCCTTATTCGTGTCTACACTCGCCGTTCCCCGGTCTCTGGAGCTCTACAACAGCCTCCCTGTACCAGTGATATCCCGCGGACTGAGGATCCAACAACATCTTCTACCGCTCACCCCATGACGAATTATGTCTCTATGCATCACCTTGCTCCATCTCTACGCAAGTTTGCTCTCTCCCTCTCCTCTATTTCTGTTCCTAATTCCATGCATGAGGCTCTTTCACATCCAGGGTGGCGCGCGGTCATGGATGAGGAAATGACTGCTCTTTGGTCCAACCAGACTTGGGATCTAGTTCCTCCTCCTCCCGGCTAATCCTGTGTCAGTTGCAAATGAGTGTTTACTATCAAGCATGCTCAGGATGGGACAATTGATAGGCCCAAGGCCCGGCTTGTGGCGCGTGGGTTTACCCAACGGTAGGGGCTTGATTATGTGGAAACCTTCTCTCCTATTGCCAAGCTGAATTCTGTTCGTGTTCTGATCTCCTTGGCTGTCCATCGCCACTGGTCTCTTCATCAGCTTGATATTAAGAATGCCTTTTTGAATGACGACCTTCAAGAGACAATCTACATGCATCAACCACCCGGGTTTGAGACCACGGGGGAGTCTCGTGTATGTCTTCTTCGGAAATCGATTTATGGTCTCAAATAGTCTCCCCGGGCTTGGTTTGACAAGTTTAGCAAGGCTGTTCGCGATGTTGGATTCAAGCGGAGCTCGACCGACTTCTCTCTTTTCTCTCGGCATCAATCAACTGGGACTATCATTCTCTTGGTATATGTGGATGATATCTTGATCCCTGGAGACGACACCACGGGATACAAAAAATTAAGCAACACTTGAACTCCGTTTTTCAGACAAAAGATCTGGGAGGATTGAGGTACTGTCTTGGGCTTGAGGTTGCCAGTCGATCCGGTGGCCTTGTTCTGTCACAACAAAAGTATTGTGTTGATCTCCTCCATGATGCTGGCTATTCAGGATGTAAACCTGTAGAAACTCCGATGGACGCTAACCACAAGTTATTTGCTCATGGGTCTGACTCCGATTCCCTGCTTACGAACCCTGAGTATTACCGACGTCTTGTGGGAAAATTGATTTACCTAACTGTCACAAGACCTGATATCTCATTTGCCGTTGGGGTTGTTAGCAGATTTATGCACACCCCTCGCACCTCTCATCTTCAGGCTGTGGAACACATCCTCAGATATTTGAAGACTGCTTCTGGACAAGGATTCATATATGAGTCATCTTCCTCCTTATCTCTTGTTGCATACTCAGATGCTGATTATGCGGGTTCCCTAGATGATCACCGCTCTACTACATGCTTCTGTACCTACTTTGAGGGAAATCTTGTTACTTGGCGTTGTAAAAAAATTGTCCGTTGTTGCTAGATCATCCGCTGAAGCTGAGTATCGTGCTATGACGACAGTTGTATCTGAACTCACATGGCTTGAGGGACTACTTGGTGATTTCGGGATCACTTTACCCTCACCTGCAACTTTGTTTTGTGATAGCCAAGCTGCAATTCACATCGCGAAGAATCCCGTGTTTCAAGAACGGACCAAGCATATCGAGGTTGACTGTCATTTTGTTTGGGAAAAGGTCCCATTAAAGAAGTTAGAACTGGAGCATGTTCCTGGGTCTGGACAGGTTGCCGATATTCTCACCAAGACATTACCACGACTAATGTATCATCAGTTCTTATCCAAGCTTGATGCATACGACTTGTACGCTCCAGCTTGCGGGGGAGTGTTAGAGAATAGTAGAAAAACATGATGTATTGGCCCATTAATAAGGCCCATATAGGAGTTAGTGTTTAGTCCTACATTGCTTGTATAACTTAGTTTTCCTCTCTTCTCTCCTATATATTTGTACTCATACTTGTATTTTTGGATTTAAGAATAATATACAAGGTTTTCTATAGTAACAAAGACGCATCCTGCCCCACAGGACAAACCATCGCTAAGAGCAGGTCTTCCTTCATCGAGTTTAGGAGGTTAGCGTCCAGACCTGTTCTTGATAGCATCTCCAGTCGGAGAAGAGATGCAATCGGGAGTAGCTAGGCCGACATGCAAGGGGGGAGCTGATCTCGGCCGTCAATGCAGGGGCTCAGTCTTACAAGGACGCTTAAATCCCGATGCGTTGTCCCATCATCCGCCCTGGGATTTTTAGGAGAATCAGGTCGGATGCAGGTTTCCTAAACCGATCATGGAGATTGCTTTCTGCCAATTATGCTTGCTTGATACGCTTTCAAGAAGAGAATCTAAAGCCCCATATTTCAGGATGTTAGAGAAATATCATCGATATATAAATGTGAACAAACGTATCATTCCCTCATATAGGTAGAACCCTTTCAGGTTATCATAACTCCAGGTATTCGAGGAGATGACATGAATAACATGACAACCTGGTTGCTGAAGTGATAACCTCATGCGTTTAAACTTGTAGAATCGAACCGAACACCATAGTTGCCGAATTAGTGATCTCGCGAGTATGAAACTCGCAGAATTAAAGGAGAGTACCATAGCTGTTGAAGAGATCAGCTCGCGAGTATGAAACTCGCTGAATTGAAGAGAGCACCTAGCTGTTGAAGAGATCCTCTCCCGAGTATGGAACTCGCGGAATTGAAGAGAGCACTTGGTAATCATGAAGAGCATCACGAGTAGGAGTTTGTAGAATACTAGCTTGAAGATGCCATGAGTAAGTCGTCTCATGGAATGTAGGTTGTCGGAGGAGATCATCGCAGGTAGGACCTTGCAGAGCATCTCATATGTTTTTCCCTAGTGGTGAACACGTCGTGATTCACCCTGTTTGTCAGTCATACAAAAAGTACTCACGGGCTTTACCAAAGCACCCGTAAGTATGAACATGTATGAAAAACACCACTATTGAAAAAGAAGATGAACTAGGCGGAGGGTAAGTGTCACTTCTGACATTAGAACCCCAACACAGAGTTTTCGAGGGTAAGTGTCACTCCTGACATTAGAACCCAGATTCTGAGCTATCCCAGCCTTGCGAGTAAGTCGCCTGCGGAACTCGCCTATGGGCGAGTAACAAAGATACTCGCCTCTTCAACTCGCCTTTGGGCGAGTAAGAAAGATACTCGCCTCTTTGAAGTCGTCAATCCTGCATATACTCGCCTATGGGCGAGTAACAAGGAAGCTCACATCTTTGAAATCGCCAATCCTGCCTATACTCGCCTATGAGCGAGTAACAAGGAAACTCGCGAACCTGCAAACAGGACACCTGCGAGTTGACTTGGAGCTCGTTGTATGAAGCTCGCCAGAGCAAATCGCCATCTGCAACTCGCCTGCATGAACTCGTTCGCATATTCTCGCTAACTGAAGTCGTCATCTGGAACTCGCCTAAGGAGGTCGTGTTCTGGAACTCTCTTATGAGCAAGTAATATGTAAGCTCTCCCCATGAAGCCGTCGAGTTTGGAAGTCGCCATCGTGAAGTTGCCTATGAGCGAGTAACCTGGAAACTCGCCCACCATGCCGAGAACTCGCCCACATTGCTGAATGCTCGCGAGTTCCTGCCTTTGCTCTTCAGCTCGCCAACTTAATCTATGAAGTCTTCTCGCAAAAATTTATTTCTCGGCTACTATCCACGCTCACCGCACCAAGTGTTGAAGTCAGGAAAATTCCCTACTCCAAAAATCGGATCAAGACAACCTAAGGTTACTGATTTTGTGGTCTGACGTCACAATTCAAATGACTAGCGCGAGAGATAAGATACTATCTATAAGCACACCCCTAGTGCTCCAGCAGGGAGGTCCCACCACGTACCCGGGAGTTTGAGAGAAACTTCCCCTCCACAATCAAAAGGCTGGGCGAGGTACTAGGCAGACATGGACTTGGCGAGTATCCACTTGTGGGGGACCTCAACCTCTTCCAAAAAGTGTCATTTCTAGTACCCCTGAGGGGCTATTTATAGAGAAATCTTGGGGGGGGGGGTGGTATAGGCGACTATCCAGCTATTGGCAGCGAGTTCCAAGGGTCTACTCGCCCATACTCGCCCAAGCTCGCCTCTGCTCACCCAATTGTCTGCGAATAGCCGTCTGCTGAGGTATTTCTGGTCTCGACGAATTACGGGTTATACATGTCCCTTCCTGTATCGTGATATAGGTTATGTCAGCACCCTCCTCTCTAGCCTTGTTGTACATCACGATACCTATATACTCAAATTATATTGACTAAAGTTATAGGACATGTAAATTTTAGATATATTTCTAGGCTAGGAAGGTACGGGTGCGGGTTCCGTGTATGATATAGAACTAGTATGGCATGATAATTTCAGTAACTAATCACTCCAAAATACGAGTCACTAGTCACTGTAATCTATCTCACAAAAATTGTATTTCCATTTTTTATTTTTACCACCAACCTCTCTACTCTAAATAAGAGAGACAAAAGCCTAAAGCGGAGCATGATCATCCTTATCCACATTGTTAAAAATAAATTTATTTGTTGATGAGATAGAAGATGAACCAATAATTCAAATAGGTGATTTTGATTGTGATATATTAGAAACTGATAAAACATAATCATGATAATCAAAAAGTTAGAGGAAATTAATATATCACGGAAAATAAAATCACCACAAACGACTAAATAATTAAGTAATGTCAATATGCAAATCGAAGACACGGTCTACTGAAATCATAGAATACATAGTCGGATGTGCTGGCTGAACATTGAAGACTCAGTCAATTGAAGAGGGATAATAAGAAGAAATGAAAAACAAGAAGACATAGTTGGCGGCTTAGTTGTCAAGGTGTGCGCCTGACGTGCCGGGCGCACCAGGCGCAGCCCTCCGCGCCTCAACACGGCTGAGGCGGGCGATGTGCCCCAGCCGCGCCCGGGCCTTTCAATGTCTTTTTTTTTTAAATTTTGATATGGGCAAAAACATGACCTTAGACGCACCCGAGGCACCCCTAGGCGCACTTGGGTGCCCAATTCGCTGAAATTGAGCGAATTGGACGCCCAATTCACTGAAATTGAGCGAGCGAATTGGGTGCCCAATTCGCTGAAATTGAGCGCCCAACGAATTGGGCGCCCATTCGCTGAAAATCAGCGAATTGGGCTCTCAAGTCGCTGAAATTCAGCGAATTCGCTGAAATTCATTATTTCAGCGAATTCGTTCAATTTCAGTGAATTGGGTGCCCAATTCGCTGAGAGCGAATTGGGCGCCCAATTCCCTCAATTTCAGCGAATTGGGCGCCCAATTCCCTCATTTTCAGCGAATTGGGCGCCCAATTCCCTCAATTTCAGCGAATTGGGCGCTGAATTCCCTCAATTTCAGCGAATTGGGCGCCCAATTCCCTCAATTTCAGCGAATTGGGCGCCCAATTCCCTCAATTTCAGTTTTCCCCCATTTTTGCGCCTCACGTGCCTCAGACTCGCGCCTGCGCCTAGGCTCCAGGGGCCCTTTGCGTCTCGGTGCGCCTTGCGCCTTTGATAACTTAGGTTGACGAGATTTGAAATCAAAGAAGAAATCGAAGACAACGGCAAAGAAGAAATTGAAGAAGAAGAAATCGAAGAAGGAAAAGACACAGTCACAGCTGGCTGACTTGCGAAGAAAAAGAAAAAGCCGACTGAAATCAAAAAACAGAAGAAGCAACTTCATGCGATATGCATGGCGGGGGACTGTCAGTCAGTGCTTATGGGACACAATCAGATGGAATGAATTTGGATCTAAACAGTCTTACGGGATGCGGGAGACGAGTGCCCTATATGTGCTACATCCCATTGTCTAGTACGCCTACCCTTTGCCGTAAATGTATTCAATATGTTTACGCAGCCTCTTTTGTTGTATCCGGTCTCCTTAGTTTCGACTTTCAAGCTTCACAATGATCTAAATTTTCAAAAGCTCTTCCTGTTGAGCAGCCTACCATCTTCACACTGTGATCTTCCTTGAAGAGGGTTAAACTTTTTTGTCATAAGGTGGACAAATTACTTTTTGTTTGAATTGAGCGGCCTTAGAAGTTTTGACAGAAGCATGAGACTCAAAAAAGCCAACTTGGGGGTTTTAGAAGTTAGCATCAGTTTTCTAATAAATTTTAGTCTATATTCAGACAAGACCTCTCTTTCTAGCAACATAAACAAACACCGGACTTTTCCGGCCTCCTTTGTTATCTTCTCCACTGAGCTTATCAACCTGTCGGTTTCTGGACAATGAGGGAGAAGAGGGAGGCAAAAGAAAGGTTCGAATGTAAAGGAAGTTTAGTTCAGTTTTTAAGCAAAATTTGAGAAAAGGGCAGTATATTTTGGATATTTTTATTCTTAACGAATGACTTTATTAACGAAATGAAAATGTAACCCCTATTTTATATCTTACTGATCCAGATGAAGGATTTATGTAAAATATGTTCTATTGTAAAGTTCCTTTATACCTCGGGCACCATCTTGCCATATACCCTTGTATGAATACATGTTTCTTTGTGTTGTGCTATTAAAATATTAGATCGCAACCACGATTATCATTTTACTTCACTTTTTTGGAATTTCAACCTCAGCCTTTTCCTTGTGTAATTTCCAGGTAGTAGTTCTTTGTCCCCCCGAGTGCCAGCTCCAGATGTAAATGAGTAAGAAGACACTTTACCTTTTTCACTTGGACAATTATATTTATGTATAATCTTATATATGATTTAATGTATTTTACACTGATATTATATCCTTTTTATTAAATGATTCATGTGCTAAAGATGATATTTGTAGGAATCAGGAAGTTGAAGAGGCCTTGAGAGCACACATGGAAGTGCAGAGAAAATTGCATGAGCAAGTCGAGGTACATCTCTGTTTGCTATAATTTCTCAATTTTCCTCCAACCCGCCTCACCTCTTTTGTCCGCTTTTATTTTATAAATTGTTAATAAAAGAATGATGCAATTTTAATTATAATTTAAATTACTAAACTTAATGTTATTAAATTGAAATGTCATGACATATATAAAGAATTATTTCTCCTAAATATGGGAGTATAAAATGTAAAATGCATTTTGAAGGTTAATATTCACATATTTCTCCAATCCCCACTTTTTTAAGATATGGAAAGTGGAAGCTTGTTTTATTTTGAATTGGGTAAAGGTACAGTACCTGAATCTTTTATTATCATTTCTCTTTCACATGGCATACCTAATTTTATAACCATTCAAAAGTAATATGGCATAGAATAGTTATACTGATACATATTAAATCTTCCTCATTTACTTTATGACAATATTTGAAATACACTTTTTAGTCCTTTAAGCTAAAACTTCTTCCTCAACGTGGTTGATCATTTTTGGGTATTTAATGCATGATGTGACCATTATTCTAGTTAAAAATTTCTTAAATTTAAGATTATTTCTATCGATTGTTGCTGCATTACGTGCATATACTAGACCGCCATATAATCTAGTATGGGATCGCCTCTACTACCACGACTGTTTGGTTATCTCAGCTTCATCTCAACTCATCCCGAGCTTCATCTCAACTCATCCCGCGCCTGCTAGCGAAGTTTGACTCGACGCTGAAACGAGGCCATGTGGGTGCCTTCCGGACATACCGTTGCGCCGCCGCCTCGCAGCATCTATACTGACCTGACATGTTCTAACTGTTAGATATGTTGTATATTATGAGTAGTCGTGTTAGCTTAGAGTCACATCGGGTGTTATGATCACCCTCCCTTGTCCATGTATATGTATTACCATTGCTAATTGTGAATACACAAAAAATCATAATTCCTATCATGGTATCAGAGCCTTTGGGTTACAATTTCCCCTTGTTCCAGCACGCCGTCGCTGGATTTCCCGACATCAGGCTCCTCTTCTCACGCCGCGTCGATCCGCAAAAGAAGCTGTTGTTTCCGCCCGTGCTTCCCGATCACGCCTCCGACTTCTCTCATCGCGTCGATTCGCTGACGAAGATCGTGTTTCTCCCGCATCTCGTCGATCCGGCGTTGCTTCCTGTCGTTCCTGTACTTCTCGATCGATCCCGTCGCAGTCTTCCGATCCCATTGCAGGAACGCCTAGCCGTAAGCTTTCCGATCCAGGTTTCCGCCTCCAGTTGCAGTTGCTGCAACCGCAAGGTCCACCTGCCATCGCAGGACGACAGAGACTTCCGCAGAAATCTCGATCATGCGCCTTGTTCTCCAGCGCGCGTCCCGGGCCATCCCGTGCCGATCTCTGCTCTTCTCGGTGATCTACCGCTGTTCCTCACTGCAGCCCGTTGTTTCCAGCCAATCGTCTCTCGCTGCCCCCGCTCGTCTCGCCGAGTCCGTTCACTGCTTTTGCAGCCCGTCAGACCCCTCCGTCCTCCATTTTGATTTGATGACATCACCTCACTTCTCTTTCGTCTTCCTCCAGAAGGTCTTGGTGATTGATGAGAGGACTCTTCCTCTAGTGCCCTTTGTTGCTCAGTCCGGTGCTCCTCATCACCCGCATGTCCGCTGCCACTACTGTCGGTGTTTTGGTCATGCCACATTTGAGTGTCGCAAACCTCGGAGGGCTCAGCAGTCTATTCAGCAGTGTGCTCCTGGTGAACCTTCCCCTCACTTTTTAGTCACAACGCAGTCTTTCTCTGTATCCGAGCTTACTTAGCAGATTGCCCAACAGTTCTCCCAACAGGCTTCACTGCCTCACCTCTCTCAGCCAGTTGCCTCCGCCTTTGCAGGTATCTCCCCCTCCGACTGGTTGCTTGACTCTGGAGGCCCCTTTCACATGACATATGATGCCACCCACCTGTTGTCCTGTCAGCTCGTCTCCTCTGCCCTTAGTATCATGGTAGCAGATGGCACCACCCACCACATTACCAGTCGTGGCCTCCTTTATACCAGCCTTTTTCATGGTAGCAGATGGCATATGTGAGAAACTATCTAATGAAACAGACTGCTACAGGAAGAGACTTCGGAGCTATTGGAGGGCCCCAAGAAGACATACCCCAACTTCGAACCGGGGGGCAAACTTGATCTGAAAGAGAGTGATGTCACATATGCGTTCATTGTGTGCCATTATGTCAGGAGGCAGCATGCTGGAAGAGTGTTGAAACTCCACAACCTTTACTCACATTTATTTTGTTTCTTGCATTAGTCTCATCCAATGTTGTCAAGATCGAGATCTTACCTAAGATCGGTCGGCAGTGGTAAGATCGTAAAACGTGAGATCGACACGAAATGATAAGATCTTACCGAGTATACAAAATTAAATAAATCTAATTTATATATAAGCGAACTCAAATATTTAGCTAAGAAAAAACTGACCGTGCAAGCCACATGTCCGATCCATTTGCATTTGATGAGCACTTGGGACCCTCAAAGTGGCAACAATTATCTTCAAAAGAGGGGAAAACTCCTATTTGTAGTCCAGCTTAACAGAACAGCAGGAAGGAGAAGGACTCGCACCGGATCAGGATGGCAAGAGGCGGCAGAACCCTTCTCGGGCGAGCAAACACCAGCGGCGACGACGTCTCACTGTCGCGCGCATGCGGAATAAGGCGGCAACGGCGTCTCAGTGTCGCGCGCAAGCGGAATAGGGTGGCAGCGGGCAGCGGCTGCTTCGTAGAACTCGCGAGAGGGGAGTGTCGGGCCGAACTCTAGGGAGAAGAGGCGATTTTGTTCTCCAGGCGTCGAAACATTTTTCCTGCGACGGGTTCGGGTTCGTGAGTTATTGTAAGTGTTTCCCGTGGAAATGGTAAGATTATACGGGATCGTAGGATTGTACGATCCTACGATCCTAAACGGCGATCCTACCGTTTCTACGGTACGCGTGATCTAGGCTCTCCTGAAGATCGTATCCCCCGTAAAAATCGTAAGATCGTACGATCTTACGTGCAAGATCGCCATTTTGACAACATTGGTCTCATCATTTCGTTTCTTATTTTGTTTCGTTTCTTACCCCTGTGCATGGATTGTGAACCAAGTATGCTGAATGCTATTAGAGTCCGTTCGGCTGGGTGAAATTGAGATTTCGGAATTGAAACTGAAGGTTAAATTTAATTGACAATGATCTTGAATTCTAATTCCAAGTCTCCAATTCCGTCAAATGAGCGGAGTATTTTTGCATCAAAAAGTTAGGGCTCGTCTCCTATACCATACCTCTTGAGATCTGCTGCCCAGCTGCCTTGCCGCACTGTTCTTGCGCCTTGCGCTGCAGTCAATGCTGCAACCAATGTCCAACACAGCAGCAGTCAGTGTTGTCTTGCCTTCTTCTTCCCATTGTTTGTCATCTTCCAATGCCCCCGCCAAGGACGCCATGAAAAAGGCTCCAAACCCATTTTCATCATAGGTGGATCGATGGGATATAGTGCCCACTCTCGGCATATAAATCCTTCTCCATTCTCCTCCGTTGTTTCCCGCACGAAAACTCGGCCCTTCTCTCGGGTGTGCGACATTGTATAAGCAGGAACGACACTAAAGTAAAAGACAAAATTGAAGAAATATTTATTCTCGTAGAAAACATATAAAATTAATTTGCACGGGCATGGAACGGCGCTCATTGCAAACTGAGGTTCCATGCTCAACCACTAGTGTGTGTGTCTCTCTCTTGGTATCTATACTATATTAAAAGGAAAAACACTTAAAACATTTGACTTTCTGATTTTACCACTCTTTATTACAAAATTTTCAATTTCATTAATTTGTGTTTTATTCTTTAATTTTAAAAAATGTGCTCTCATATAAGCAAAATCTTTTACCTACAATAAAAAATGTGCTCTTCCCGCTGCTCGCAAACCCCCATGCACAACGAAAAAACGAGCGATGAGCAGAGAATAGTGCTCGGAGGTTTTGCGAGCGGCGGAAGCGCCGTCACACTGGGGCAATGTCGTGACCGGAGCACTGTCTCGCGGGGCACTGGCGACCCGCCCCGTGCAATATCGCGATCGGGGTACTGGCGCAGTTGGCCGTAGGGGCGGAGCCCCGTGCCTATTACTAGTGTATATATATTTATTGTGATAAATTTATTATGATTATCAAATTCCTTCACTCAACAACTCTATACGAAAAGGGGTTCTCCCTTGCGAGTTTGTATAATTATCGGGACTTCGTTTCCTCCCTTTTCTTCCCCTTCCCGGGTTTACATTGTTAATTTTTGTGCAATAAATCCTAGAAATTATGAAGCATTCACTCCTTCGCTAAATCCACACCTCTTTAAACAGGTTCAGAAACATATCCAGATTCGAACCGAAGCCTACCACAAGTACATCGACTCCCTCCTGGAGAAAGCATGCAAAATTGCGTCCGAGCAAATCGCGTCGGCTAATTTCAGCGGGCAGTCCGCGTTCCAGCAGCTTCCAGCCGGCAGCATAAGCTTGCACGGCCCCCTCAACAATTCCTCGTCCCGGTTCAGCCATTGAAGACCCTCCCAGATCAAAACCAACGCACGTCTCTGGCCGCCGTCGCTCGAAATTTTTATTCGATTCCCAGGCCAATCTTCTATGTAATGGGAATCATGCTCATGAATGCTGAATGCTGCATTCAATTTCATTCGACTCCTTTTGCAATGGAATTCTCTTCAGTCATATACTCTTGTTCTCCAGAAAACTGATTTCTGCTTTAAGTGCTCTCGCTTTACTTAGGCATATATTTGTTTAGGGCATTGTTGAGGGTTTTTCTTGTTGCTGATATCAAAAAAAATATGTTCGAAATCGAGTTAGGGTTAATATCGAACTCTCGATTAAGGCTCTGTTTGTTTGCACGTGATCTTTCAAAAAGCGTAAACACTATTTTTTAATGACCTCCATTTTGAACTGCTGATCCCCAAAACACAGTTTTATGTTTCATTACAACCGCATGAAGGGAGCTTCATTCAATAACACTGCAAAGATTCGAATAGTTATTCAATCGAATCTAATTTGGTCATAGAATGTAAAGATTCGAATTCAGATTCGTTCGAATATTTAAATTCGGGTTCATATTTGTTTGAACATTTGAATTAGGATTCATTTTGAAATCTTGAATTTATATTAAAATGAACAACTATGGCACCGTTTGGCATGATTTTTTTTATATTAAAATGTTTGGCAAGATACTGGTTATGGCCGCCACTAATAACAAAAACTAATTTTGAACGCAAAAGTGGTTGAAGTTTCTTAAGTGAGGTCAGGTGTTCACAAATGACAGTGCATACCAAACGGAACTTATACAAGTAAACTCTAAAATCTTGAATCATAAATTTTTTTTAATGTAATCTTTTCAGAGTCTTTTCTCCCTCAACAGACGCTGTTTTTGACGTACAAATAGTCATTGTCCGAACGAAAGGAATTCAAATTCACTAAATATTTTGCAAAATTATTGAAAGGGGGCACCCCGCCCCCAGATCCGCACCTGCCCCTGTTACATTTTTTATTCAAAGAAATAATATATAATATATAATAAAGAACGCTAGTTGGTGTAAGTGTGTAGCATATGTAATGCTATATTTAGCACCATCCATTATCTATATACAATTATAAAAGAAAACACATTCTGATGCCATCTTTTGAGATTTTTTCCTACCTGTCTATTTTCACTTACTATTCAATCAAGTGTAGTTAAAAATTATGCAAGAACTACATAAAACAAAGTAAAAGGAAAAAATATACGGTAAAAAACTAATTTTGAATGAGGTGACTCACCTAAGGCCTGAGTATCTTCGCCACCTACTTAGATATTTTCGGTGTCAACCAATATACAGGTTGACATTATCGTCGTCAGCTGCTCTATACTAACGAGATCATTCGCCCCTGAGAATTTGACTATGTGAGAGTTCTCTCGATATTTACCAGTCTTAATTACTCGTGCTAGCGTGACTCATAAGATAGGCTAGGTTTGACACAATGTTTTTGCTCTGATGAGTTTGGACAAAAACATTACCATCATAGAATGCATGTTTAACATGACAGTGATTATGAGTTATGGCTGCCACTCAAAAAAGAAAACTAGTTTTAAATATAAAAATGAATGAAGTTCCTTAGTTGAGCTCTGACGTTCACAAACGACGATTCATCGTCACCAATAATTCGATTTCCACTAATAAAATGATCTAATTTTTTTATAAGAATGATCCATATACATATCTCCATTATATTCCCTTTCACATTCCAAAACTATTCAAAGGCTCATCTATAACACTTCTTAATTATCCACATTACGCTAGAGCTTCTACGCTCTCGAGCACACTAAGGGTCCGTTTGGCCCTACATCGGCGACCATAAACGCGATGGTTACGAACCATCGTTCATAAACGCATAATTTATGACAATGATATTTTTGTCCAAACTCATTAAAGTAAATAAGCTGCCCCCAACAGTCCCTAAATCTCTAGAATATTTCGGAGACATTCATAGAGAAAACCACTAACACTTAAATTATACTAGAAGCTTGTAATGTATATTACTATTATAAATTAATAGGAAAATTGTATATTAAAATAAGTTATAAATAGTAGATTTTATATTGACTTTTTGATGGTGTAGTTGACTCATGCCTACCTCGTTATTAAAGTTTTCGTCAAACCCTGTCCGGGCAGTCCGGGCATTTACTTTCCCGGTGTCGGGCAGCTTCAAAGTAAAACGAAAACTATATTCGTGGCCAGCGGGTCCACTCTCTCTTTGATTGGATGTCACGAGCACAATTCCGACGAATCTCCGGCACCGAAAAGAAGGAATCGAATCCAACGGTGCGCCGAAGCTAAACTAAGAATCGTTTTCCAGCTCCGGCAGTCCCTTCGTCTTCTCAAGTCAATCGCCGGCTCCCGCCACTTCGAGCATCCAGTTTATTGCAGGGTTTTTGAAGAATTCGCTGCCCGGATTATCCGGGCATCTCGGATTCTAGGGTTTCCAGTAGTTGGGTACTGTTCTTCGCTCGTATTCACTTCTCTTTTGTTTAGTTTGGAATCGAAGTTTGATGTGTTTCTTCTATGTGAATCGGATTACTAGGGTTTTTTAGGGCTGAGTAGCAGTCCACTGATTGTTTTCAGATAAGTTTCCATTTATAGATTAGAAATAAATCTTCCTTTATAAAGTCCGAAGTTAGATGGATTGAAGTTTTGTTTTCTCGATTTATGAGTTTTTCAGCTACTTCTTTTCTATACTGATTACTGAAGGGCTGTGTATTAGCTGTATTTTTGTTCTCCTCATTTCCACCTATTTTTCTTATTTGTTTAGAACTAATTTTGGCTTTAATAGGGAGCAATGTTTTAGGTTATTTAATTAGGCGTGAATTTGGCTCAAAGATCTAGGATTACTCAAATGTTGAATCCGGTTTCAGCTCAGATTGAGCTCAGATCCAGGTGGACGAGCTGAGAGCTAGGCCCTGCTCAAACTGATCTTGAATAATGTGTAGGCCTGGATCATATTAAACCTGTTCACGATCATATTGAAATGAATATGAATGTATAGTTTTGTGTGTGGGAGATAAAGATATAAATGCATATAGGCAGCTGTATGTATGCATTTATGGGTGTATATGTTGGACTCTGTCCTAGAATATTGAATAAGTATTCAATCGAATTGACCTTGGGCTCGGAACAAGATTGTTTCAAACATTACGAGTCTTACCTGGTTCGAATCGAGCCAATCTATGTCCAATCGTAGCACAACTCAAGATTTGATTAAGACTTTGAGTAGGTTTTGATCCGGCTCGAGATCTGATTTTTTATTAGTTCTTCCATTTTTAACTTTTTTTCAGCTACTTGTTTATTGTCTAGATTGAAATTTGTAACTACTTTGGTACTATTACTATTGTCACTCATGTTATTAGTATTGATTTTGATGTTTATGCACATATAATTTGGTGCTAAATCTAGTCTTTTGCTGGCAGTTTAGTTAATACTTTAAGTAGCACTCACCGGGAACGAGTGGAAAATAAGGATTCATAGAGCTAACACCTAATAGTTAAGATAAGGCTAATGATGGTGATGAAATGTATTTTGCTATTCTATTCATGGATTCGTACATGTTCTTGTGTTATTTGTTTTTAACTAACAATATCCCCTTGTTATTATAACACAGGTTATGTGACATGTATCAACCAAATCATGTTTCTAGTATATCTGCGGTTCATAACAATGGAATAGCTCATGAACAACAAATAGAACTCAGTGGCAGTACCATGAGCCTAAACGGTTCTACGAACAACTCTGGTAACCCCAATTCATCGTCAAGGCATCGGCTAAGATGGACAAATGAGCTTCATGAACGTTTTGTTGATGCAGTAACACAATTGGGTGGACCAGATAGTAAGTACTTTGTTTAATTTACCCATAAGATTTATGTTGTTGTTGTTTAAGAGATGGGATACATAACCTATGGTTAGTTGCATGTGTTTATTTCAGTTGTTTCTTCATTATGCTAGATGTCTTGGTGAGGATACTCATCATATTCATTAGCCTTATCCCAACTTGGTGTTGGTTTCATAAACCCTAATTTCCTATTAGTTCTTATTGATGTTTGCACGAGGTTTTAAAGTTAACCCGTTCACAAATTATTTTGAACTTCTACCCATGTTATCTTGCGTGTACCCATATCTTTCCTAATTTTACGATGGAGATCGGTTGCGCATCTTTTGAGGATTTATCGTGTCGACACTTTTTGGATCGTCAAATGAACAATCAGAGACTGTGATTGAGACCATCTCGATTTTTCATAATTCTATGTTTTTTTTAATATTTTTCGTATTCATATTTTGATAGCTACGATAAATAAAAAAATCGTTTGATCGCAGCCATTGGATTTATTTATCCCAACCCCCAATATATACATACATATTGTTGCTTTGCCCTAATGTGGGGCATCGAGAGTTGGTTCCCACTTTGAAGCTATTCGGTCCCTTTCCCTTTGTGTGTCGCCATGGACCACCCGTGGTGCCGACGCCGCAATTTATTGTTTCACGGGTGCCGACGCCCCCATCTGCCTCCTCTCCTACCTTTGACAAGTCACTCTGGTTCCCCGACCGTTATTTCTGCCGACATATCCACCTCATGTCACTACCCTCGTCCACCGAGGCACCTCTAATCACGTTTTCTTCACTTTGAGCTTCCGCCTTCCTATACAGAAGTTCCTATCGCGGCTCCCATCGGCCCCATGCCCCCTCCCTCAATTCCAATGACTTTCCTCCCAACCGCTGCCTGCCCAAATCCCATCTCCCTACCATCCTCTGCCAGCCGCCCGACCCGCTCACTGCCAAGATCCATGCTACCGCACAACCAAATTCTTTGACCCAACCACCATTTACCAGTCGCCCGACCACTCTCCTGTCCGGATCTATCCTCCCAGCCACCGCTAGCCAACAACCTGACACCCTCCCATCCTCTTTACAACCACCTGCAAACATTGTACATCCAACTTTGTCATCCGGGACAGCCACTACCAAATCCCCCACCCGTTCCGATTTTTGGGTGAATTCTTACATTTTAGTTTTCATTCCTTGCATTGTATGGATGTTCACTTATTGCTAGTAACCTTTGGCTTATATTGATTTGACTATTTTATTTCTCATCAATTAAATACTTATTCGCCTGGATTTTATTTCTTTGCATTTTCAATTAATTGCAATCATCATGTGCTTGCTTAATTTGGAGTATCTGCGTGGGCTACAAATTTTATTACTTAATTAATTGTCCGTCAAAAATACTTGTATGATTGAATCATTAGTATGCACTGCAGTAAATTAGGATTTATATTGTGATACCCTTTCATTTACTTGCATGCATACTCACATCATTATTTACTTATTTAGAAAACCCTATAGCTCCATTTGCATCTGTCGTGTATTTTCATTCATTCATCTCAGATTTAGGCATCACACGTTCTTTACCTGTAGATTTGTCCCAAGTCAACTGAAAATAAATAGTTGAATGAACAAAGCCCAACAAGTCATGGGATGTTCGACACAAAAATTACAATACATTATTCATAAAAACAGTGAATTAACACAATTCAGCAAAAAGAAATTACATCCAAAAGATAGACCCACAATGATTGCGGAATAGAAGACGTGGTGGATGTCCGGTGAGATGTCGGTGGCCGGAGAGATAACGGTGAACCGAATTTGGTTTTCGGGAGATGAGTGGGAAGGCTGGACTGTGTTTCTCAGGTTCTGGGAGAGAAATCCAGGGGCGGGAGTGGTGCTTTCCAGGACTGGCCAAGGGAGGGGGCTGTGGGCATTGCGATGTTCTGGGAATGTTTTCTTGTATGTGTTTTGAAGCCGGGATAGTTATGGTGTGATAAACAGAGGTGACAGCCTGCTAGGAGGAGGAAAAACAGGTGTAAGGAGGTTCGGTAGGGAGAATTTGGGCTGTTTTTGTTAGGTCACTCGAAGCATCCCGGGTGGTGTTCAAAGTGGAATTACCACCCCGTTGCTCCTAGCTTGGGTTTTATAGGCAAACCCTAGGTTTAATGCGGATATCGGATATCCCGGTATCCGAACCAAATTCGTTAAGCCTTCGAGCCCGTTATATATCCGAATTAGGGGTGCAAGTTGAGTTTAGCCGGCTCGAGAGCTCGACGAGCTGGCTCGAAAAAAACTTGACTCGAGCTCGAGCATGTCGAGCTCGAGCTCGAGCTCGATGAGCTTGCTGTCGAGCCGAGCTCGAGCCCAGTAACCCTTGTTCATGGGCTTGCGAGCCGGCTCGCGAGCTTATATATATAAATATATATATATATATATATATATAATATAATATAACATAACATATTAATATTAATAAATATATTATAATATACATTATATTAATTAGGCAGCCTATTAATTACTGTCTGCGGTAGCCTGCAGAACCCGCTAATCGAGGCATCATCCTTCACGGAGTTGACGGCTGGCTTGAGAGTTCAGAGTTCAATAATTATATATTTATATAATATATTATAATATTAGTAATTATTATTAATAATATTTACGCATCGTCTTCCTCGTGAGAGCAGGAAGCCTGCGGAGTGTGGACTGCGGACCGCGACTGAGGAACAACGAGCAGCCGATGGTGGACAACGAGCCCGAGGATAAACCCTGACAAACCGACGACTGACGAGCGGCGGACGACGATAGAGGAGGGCTGGCGAGCTCTGGCTTTCAATCGTGGAACTTACCGGGCTCGTCGAGCTCTGGCGAGCTCGATCTCGATCCTATTCACCACAGGCTTGTCGAGCTCGAGCTCAAAAAAAATAGCTCGAGCTCGAGCCGGCTATTTTTGATGAGCTCGACTCGAGCTCGGCTCGTTTGCAGCCCTAATCCGAATATACATCGACAATTTTGTGGGGGTTGCAGCTTTCCAGCAAAGATTGGGAGACTGGGTGGGGTGTAGACTGAGTATCAGGAGCTTACATGAGGCTAATTAGAAAACTAAAGGGGCTGGTTCAGTGTATGGATGATAATGCACTCTGGATCGAAGCAGCATGCTGGCATTCAATGGTGGTTAGGGAAGTGGGCTGTTGGCCGTGAGTTTCAATGGGGGAAAGAGGGAGGTTTCTTTTGGGAAGTGGGGAAGTGTGTAGTTTTTTGTAGTTATTTGATAATGGAGTAGCTATAAAGTATTCAATGAGTAGCAAGAGTAGTTATGGAGGTTGTCATGAAAGTTAGTGGAAATTGGGGATGTGGTGGTTATAATTGGGGCTTCGACAATGGGTGACAGAGACTTTCTTCTTACTTTAGATGCCTTGTAAATAAGCATTCTATCTCTATTTACATGATTAGGAGCCTCCACGAACGGTCATGATTCTCTGATTATAACGGCCTCCAAAATGCACTAAAACAAAAATCTGTAAAATACAATAAAACAACTAAAAATCTTGTAGACCTATGTGTGACATCCCATCACGGTACCTGATGTGGGTAAGTTCTGTTGCATTGTTTTCATATATGTGCTTAGAAAGTATATTGTAAAACAATATGCTGCACGTTTAAATTTCTTTATTTTGCTTGTTGAGACTTTCCATAAACTTCTTTAGGTTTTTCAGTACTTAAAGGTCATATTAGTTTCATCATTAGGCTCATCCAGATAATTTGGGGTTGGTTTTATGAATCTCATTTTCTATTTGTTCTTGTTGAGTGATGCCTGAGTTGTTAAAGTTTTGCACCAAATAGTACAAATTAATAATAAAAAATGCAATTGTACTATAAATATGTATAAAATACGGAGTTAATGAAAAGTGAACTTTTATTATCCACTTGTTTTTTTTCAAATGTTTAATGTTTCGTCGAATCATAAGATCTTCTCTTGGACAGGAGCCACTCCTAAAGGTGTCCTTAAGGTTATGTCTGTACCAGGGTTAACCATATACCATGTGAAGAGTCACTTGCAGGTAATTTTCCATTCTCATCAGCAGGAAGTTATTCAGCTTCTCTGCTTTTAGTAGCCTGATTTCTTTTGTATGTAGAAATATCGATTAGCAAAGTACATCCCCGAGTCTTCATCTGATGGTAAGATTTGTGTAATCCTGATCAATCATTCTTACAGTCATTTGACTGTAGAAGCATTTATTGTGGAAATTCAAAATAGATCTGTTTTTCTTTTGCTGTTTACTCCTATAGGCTTGAAGGCCGAAGTTAAAGAACCTGGTGATCTACTCTCTGGATTGGATAACACTTCGTAAGTGCATAATAATTGTTTTAATCCTTTATACACATATTATCAATTAGAAGCCATCTATAAACTCATGCATTCAAATTTGTTAGTGTAGAGAAGGAGAAAGCCAACCTTGTATATATGTTCACTTGTATAAAATACAAAGAACGAGTACAAATATACAAATGAGAGAAAGAGAGCGGAAGGTCCTATACATGATGTGGGACTAAAGAGGAGAGAAAAACAATAATAAATACATAATGGGCCTAGACTAAATGAGCTTTTCTAACACTCCCCCGCAAGCTGGAGCGTATAGGTCATATGCACCCAGCTTGGACAAACACTGGTAAAACAAGGTACTTGATAAAGCCTTTGTGAGAATGTCAGCAACTTGATCAGTGCCCGGAACATGCTTTAATTCAAGTTTCTTCAATTGAACTTTCTCTCGAATAAAGTGACAGTCGACCTCGATATGTTTTGTGCGCTCGTGAAACACCGTATTCTTTGTTATGTGTATGACGGCTTGACTATCACAGAATAGAACAACAGATGAAAGAAGTTTTACTCCCGGTCAGTAAGGAGACTTTCAAGCCATGTGAGTTCTGAGACAAGCGATGACATCGATCGGTATTCGGCTTCCGTGGAGGAACGAGCTACCACGGCTTGTTTCTTACTTTTCCATGTAATGAGATGACCACCAAAATAAGTACAAAACCCACTTGTTGACCTCCGATTGTCCAGGGAACCAGCATAATCGGCATCAGAATAAGCGACCAATGCGGGAGCCGAGTCGGAGGTTCTGTAAACAAGCCCTTGACCCGGAGCTGCCTTAAGGTATCGGAGAATCCGTTCAACCGCCTGGAGATGAGAAACCCGGGGGGCATGCATGAACCGACTGACAACCCCAACTGCAAACGATATATCAGGTCTCGTGACCGTTAGATAGATCAACTTTCCCACAAGGCGTCGATAGTATTCCGGGTTCTGAAGAAACAAATCATCATCAGAGGCATGAGCACATAGTTTGTGATTTGCCTCCATCGGGGTACTAGCTGGCTTGCAACCAGACTTGCCAGCGTCTTTGAGAAGATCGAGACAGTACTTCCGTTGGGAGAGGACAAGCCCGTCCGACCATCGTGCGATCTCAAGACCGAGAAAGTAGCAAAGATGCCCCAGGTCTTTGGTCTGAAACACAGTGCTCCGATGCTGTTTGACCTCTATAATCCCCTTTGAGTCATCCCCAGTAAGTAGGATGTCATCAACATAAACCAACAGAAGGACTGTTCCAGTGGCCCGGTGTCGGGTGAATAGGGAGAAGTCGACAGAGCTCCGAGTGAAACCCATGTCCCGAACCACATTGCTGAACTTATCAAACCACGCCCGAGGGGACTGTTTGAGACCATAGATGGATTTCTTGAGAAGACACACACGAGACTCCCCCGTGGTCTCAAACCCGGGCGGTTGGCGCATGTAGACGATTTCCTGAAGAGCGCCATTCAAAAAGACATTCTTGATATCGAGCTGATGAAGGGGCCAGTGGCGGTGCACAACCACGGAAAGAAGAACCCAGACGGTGTTGAGCTTAGCCACCGGAGAGTAGGTTTCCTCATAATCAAGGCCCTCCTGCTGAGTGAATCCACGAGCCACAAGTCGAGCCTTCAGTCAGGCAATAGTGCCATCCGGAGCATGTTTGATGACGAAAACTCATTTACACCCAACAGGGTGCTGACCGGGAGGTAAAGGGACAAGGACCCAGGTTTGGTTGGCCCAAAGAGCCGTCATTTCTTCGTCCATGGCAGCCCGCCAGCCTAGATGTTGAAGCGCCTCCTGCGTAGAGTTAGGGACAGAAACAGAGGATAAGGAGGTGGCAAGGTGAAGAAGTGGTGGTGAAAGGCTATGTAGAGAGACGTGATTCGCCATCAGATGAGCGGTGGAGGCGGGAGCCGGAGCAACAGGGAGCGGAGCAGCAGAGGTCGAAGCCGACTGCAGGGGGGCAACGGGATGAGGAGAGCGACGAGAATAGACCCGGATAACAGGTGGAGGTGGACGGACCAGAGGCAGTGCAGGAGGAGGAGATGATGAGGAACAGGGAGCAGGGATGACAGGACGAACGACGGGGTCTGGACCAGGAGCGATATCTAGAGCAGAAAAGAAGGGAAGATTTTCGCGGAAAGTGACATTCGCCGAGACAGTCACCTTGCGGGTAGAAGACGAATAGCACACATAACCCTTTTAAGTGCGCGAGTAGCCTACAAAGATATGTTTGGCGGCACAGAGATCCAACTTGTCTGTAGAGGGACCAAGTCAGTGAACGTAGCAAGTACACCCAAAAATCCGGGGAGTAACAGAAAAAGGCGGAGTGGAGGGAAAGAGGAGGCCGAAAGGAGTAGCATACTTGAGGATGAAAGATGGTAGACGGTTGATAAGAAAACAAGCCGTGGAGAGCGCGAAGTTCCAGTACGGTTTGGGAACCTGCATTTGAAGCATGAGGGAGAGAGCGACATCAAGAAGGTGACGATTCTTGCGCTCGGCGACACCATTCTGTTGTGGAGTATACGCGGACGAGGTTTGGTGAAGAATGCCGAACTCAGAGCAGAGGGTCGCGAAGTCATGACTAGTGTACTCGCGCGCATTGTCAGTACGAATAGTACGAATGGGCGCAGAGAATTGAGTGCGTGTCTCAAGAATGAAGGACCGGAAGACACGGGGAGGCTCAGAACGATCGCGTAAGAGATACAACCACGTCATGCGAGAATAATCATCAATAAAAGTAAAAAAGTACCGGTAGCCAGAAATACTAGTAATTTTGTACGGACCCCAGATATCAGAGTGTACCAAAACAAAAGGAGCGGAGCTCCGAGTACAATGGGAAGGAAAAGATGAACGTGGCTGTTTGCCAAAAATACATGTTTCACACTGAAATGCGGGAAGAGATACATCCGGGAGAGCCTTCTGGAGGACTGGAAGATGAGCATGACCAAGACGTCGATGTCAATCCGAAGAGGAGAGAGAGGCAAGAAGAGTAGGAGAGTCATCAAGAAGTTAGAGCCCGTTCTGCAGCCGCCCCCTACCAATGATAGTCCGCGTCTGCTAATCCTGTATTAGAAAAGAAGAGGAAGTAAAGGTCACAGAGCAATTAGAATCAGTAGTAAGACGACCAACAGAAAGTAAATTGAAATGAGAGCCCGGAACGTGAAGAGCCGAGCGTAGGCGGAGAGAAGAGGTGAGAGAAATATCAGCACATCCAGAGACTTGGACAGATGCCTCATTGGCCACAGTAATGTACTTCGGGTGAGGTGAAGACAAGTACTGAGGCTGCCGAACAGAGGTGATGTGATGAGTGACAGCAGAATCGATGATCCATCGCGGGCCAGAGGAGAGGCATGCGATACCTTCATTGGAGATGGAGGTAGTGGAGACAACCGAGGCAGGCGGGCGGCTAAGCAGGCCATGAAGATGCTGGGGCTGAAGACGAATCTCGTCGAGGTCAGTATGACTGGGAGATGGGTCGGTGGCAACAACAGAGGCCTGCGGACAAGGAGGGCGACCATGTTTGCGATAGCACGTGTCTTCAAGATGTCCGTATTTGCCGCAGAACGAGCACTTAGGCCGAGGCCGTCCACTCCGACCACGTCCCCAAAAATCAGAGCGGCCTCCACGAGCGGAAGATGAAAGAGGCAATAAACGAGCATGGGCCTGCTGAACAAGGGCCGGAGAAGGAGGCCCAGGCACATCCGGAGGCGGGGATACTTTGAGAAGCATCGAGCAGACATCTGAGAAATACGGAGTAACAATAGAGGAGAGGATGTGAGCCCGTACACTGTGATGATGCGGTACCCGAGGCATCATCATGGATATACCCACAGCTTCCTTTTGGGCACGTTGGACAGCAAGATCCAGAGTAGGAGGCTGATGTTGTATCCAAGCCTCGACCAAAGACCGAGCCTGAGCAACGTAGGAGGTCAGATCGGTCGCGCCACCGCTAGAAAGGGCCTGGAGAGTAGTGATAATGTCATACAGATGGTGGGGACTATCCTTGACAGAGTAAAGGGTATGGAGCTCGTCCCACATGCCCTTGGCCGTCTCATGGTACATGGCCAGGCGATAAGACTCGCCATCAAGAGAATTAAGGATCCATGTCTGCAACCGACCATCATTGCGTAACCAATCATCAATAGGAGTACCAATAACGTCTTGGGTCAAGTGATGAAGAAACCCCTTGGATTGCAGGACACGGCGAACAGAGTGCGCCCATTCCACAAAATTCTTCTTGCCGGTCAGAGAGATTGTAGTAATACGGAGCTCATCTCGCACTTCCGGGAGAGAGGCCGGGCGGTCAGCAGGAGGAAACGCCGTGCCGACAGAATCAACAGAAGAGGCCATGAGAAAGAGAAGCGGCTAGGAAAACTGACCGGTCAACAAAGGAGACCGCGCGACTAGAGCAGAGACCGCTCAGTCACGATGGGAAGACACCAGCTGCAGGAGGAGGCCGCGACCAAAGGCGGAGGCCGGGAGAGAAAAAGCCGCAGCGGACAGAAACAAGCCGCACAGATAGGAAAGAGGAGATGACCGCGACCTAAATGCGGGAAGGCAACAGTCCGCATGGTCTGGCTGAGCACAACAGCAGTCAGAGAAACAGAAGGCCAGCAGCGGGCAGAGAGAAGAGACCGCGAGTAGAGAAGACTCAAGCGGAAAGAGAGAACAGAGCGCAGCACCCAGGAGCAAACCGCAGCGAGTTGGAGAAGGCCGGAGGAGAGGCAGTCCGCAGCGAGCAGGAGAGGCAGGCCGCAGCGAGCTGGATCAGGCCGCGAGAGAAGCAGGCCGCAGCGAGATGGAACAGGCCGCGAGAGCAGTAGGCCGCAACGAGCTGGAGCAGGCCGTGAGAGAAGCAGTACGCATCAAGAAGAAGCAGGCCGCAAGAGACGCAGGTCGCAGCGGGCTGGAACAGGCCGCGAGAGAAACAGGCCGCAGCGAGATGGAACAGGCCGCGAGAGCAGCAGGCCGCAACGAGCTGGTGCAGGCCGTGAGAATAGCAGGCCGCAGCGAGAAAAAGCAGGCCGCGAGAGACGCAGGCCGCTTTGCGATGGAACAGGCCGCGAGGGAGAGAGCGGTCTGGAGGAGAAATAGAGAAAGGTGGACCCGACGAGAGAGAGAGGGTGGGAAGGCTATAAGAGGCCTGAGTGGAGGTGTGGAACCACGGAGAAGAAGAGGAGGCGGAAGAAGAGGAACGGAGCGGACAGGGAGGCAGGCCGCAGGAGACCGAGCGGGCTGCGGACAGAAGAACAGGCCGCAGCAGGCCGCAGGCAGGGAAGAAGACCTCGCGGGTTGTGCGGTTTAAGAAGGGGGAAGCCACACAAGGAGAATCAATGGCTCTGGTACCATGTAGAGAAGGAGAAAGCCAACCTTGTATATATGTTCACTTGTATAAAATACAAATAATGGGTACAAATATATAGATGAGAGAAAGAGAGAGGAAGGTCCTATACATGATGTGAGACTAAAAAGGAGAGAGAGGAAGGTCCTATAGATCAAGCCACGATGCCGACTCCGTGGAACCCTAGGTGACGACTCCTAGGTGCCTATCTTTCTCTCCAAGGTATTCCCTTACCCTAGCCCTCTTTTCTCCCTCCCAAAACCCTCCTGCAGCCCCCCTACAGCCTCCAAAACCAGTCACAGTTTGCTGCCCAGATTTTGTTAGTTTTTCATTTCACTATTCATTTATGAAATTCACTATTCATTTATGAAATTTACTATTCATTTATGAAATTCACTATTTATATAGTATAGTTTGTTTCCCCTATTCCATCCGCCAACCACCCTCTGCTGTCCTGAAACAGCCGGCCTGAAACAGCAGCTTCCTGCTGAATCTCAGTTGTCTGCTCCCTCTATTTCCTCCACTGTGGAACCTCAAGCAGCCCCTGTTTTCCCTCCAATGCCGCCGGCCTACACCCCCTCTGCCATCCAGCCCGCCAGCGGGCCTCCCCTTGCAGCGACCCGCAGCCACCCTCCCAGCCCCACTCCAGGCCTCCACTACCCCTTCTCACCCCAATTTCCCCTTGCCGACAGCCCCTATTTCCGTGGAACCACCTTCCAAAACCTTCTCCCCTTCCGAATAAATCCAGATCTGGAATTTTTTGGCCCGGATCCGATCTCATAGTGTCGGATCTACACTTCCCCGCCGGGATCTACACATACCTGGCCGGATCTACCCATTTTCAATTCGATTCCACCTTCCACCGCCAAGGACAACCACCTACATCATTTTCCACGCCGCCGGTTCCATTTCGGATCGTCGTACACGTATCTCCGACTCCATATTCTTCATTGCCATGGTCAGCCCACTACTTGGTGAGTTTTTGTTGTACTGGATTATTATTTTAAGCATATCTATATTGGATTGGATCTTGTACAAGTTTTGGATCTCTTATATGGTAGTTGTTTGTTAGATTATTATTGTGATTTGCAGGATTTATTTGTCGCGCCCTTGTGCTTTGGCCATCCACGCGGAGGAAAGCCTAAGCTTGTTTACCCAAATAAATTATTTTGCCTAACATGTAGGGTTAGGTCGCAGATTTTCCGCCGCCTATAGATTTGCCCTCCTGCGTTAGTTCTCTGATTAATAAAAGACTTCTTTTCTCCAGAGACTTTGAAGGGCAATTAATATATATTTATCTGGAGGCAAAGAACTTACCACTAATCAAATAGTGGGTGGGGTGGGGGGGGGGGGGAGATTTTTGCAATGGAGCTAGGAACACGCCTCGAATGGGAGTTCTCGATTTTATCGTGACTACAAAGGAAATCTACCAAATAAATTAGGGCGTAGTTGAGAATTCTGAACAGTAACTTAAGAGTAAACAACTAAAATTTCAAGAGGGAAACGACGCTACCTGAAGAGATTTCTACTAGAGGAAAAATTGATCAAAACCAAAGGATTTCTCCTTGCAAGGCTGTTGAGGCAAGGAAAAGAGTCCTTCGACCTTTGAAATTGAGGACAAAATAGGCTATCACTTGATTCTGATAAGGAGGGAGGAAAAACCCAAGGACTATCAACACCACAATTATTCCGACTACCCGACACCGTCGAAGGCTGGAAAAAGCTTCTGAGAGTCGGGAGCCAGCTGCAGAGAAGAACAATCTTCTTGCGCCGCAGTGAGGAGACGGTTAGAGGCTGAAATCATTGTGTTTATGAGGTTGCCGAGACCTACTAGTTTGACAGAAAGTTCCTGGAGGGAGGTCGACACTTCCAGACGAAACCAAAGAGGTCGATGTTACTTTCTGGCCCTGCAAGACGGATCGACGGGGTTCTCTGGCTAGAGGGCCATGCACGGCGGCTACTGGCGAGTGAAGTAGAGATCACGGAAGTCGTCTGCGTAACAGGGAGTCGACGATTTCGAGTGCGAGCATTGGAGAGGAGAGGAAAGAAATTAGGGCTTGATTTACAGATCGGTGCCTTAGCTAAATAAAGTAACCAGCGTCATTTATTTCCTTTAACAGACGTCGAGAGGGGAAAATGAAGAGGTGCGTGAAACCAATCCGGTTATCGAAAACATAGAGAGCGTGTGTGGGTGGGGGGGGGGGAGAAAGAATTAATTAATTGTGGTTTTGGTTTTTATTAATGTTGTGACTCTTGGTTTTATGGGAAACTCCTTCAATATTGCCAAATTGCCGCTGTACTACTAAGACACTAAATTTATGAGATTGAGATTCCCGCGAATTTCTAAATCACGCTGAAAAATTATACTAACTTTGTTTCAATTACTAGTAAATGCGTAATAATTAATAAAGACAACCTCGTACCTCGACATGACATTTACTTGTTCAAATACGCTTACGATCGGGCCTTGGAACTAAAATTTATTAGTGCATTAAATTGTGGATGTTACGGCATCTGTGATAGAAAATTTACTTGCTTCACTTTCTTCGAGTTGTGCATTCACATTTGGAATCATCATCCATGAGCATAGATGAATATAAAATAAATGTGAATGAGATCAAATGCCAAAAAAATACAAAAACAATCTATGGCCATGGAAGAGAAAAGATGAATCTATCAAAAGCTGTGAAACCATCTCTCAGCACAAGTTGTGAGAACCAAAGGTTTTTCTGGTTATCATACTTTGTTTCTTTCTTTGACTTTCTGAAGTAGCGTTTGAAAGTCTTAGCTTATTCTATGTATTAGTTTTGTACTATAGAGAGAGAGAAGAAAAAAGGGCACATATTTGATTTGTTAATGGAATGAAACTATTTTTAGAGAGACTTCACACATTTTGAAATAAAAAATCATACATCACGAGCCATCTACACTTTGTGCAAATGCTCCCTATCTTCTTCTTATTGCTCCTTTCTTATGACTTCTTCTCACCATTGACCTTTCGTGAAGGCTTCTTTGTTCAATCAATAACATTCTAATATTTTTGTTGTTGTAATTTTGGTCAGAGGGGTTCAAATAACTGAAGCTCTAAAACTGCAGATGGAGGTTCAGAAGAGACTGCATGAACAATTGGAGGTAATCATTTTTTTCTTAAATATAACAGTTTTGTGTGTACATTGCATAACTGTTCAGCGTGCTGCACTTGGGATGGGCTATTAGTTATCAGTTCAAAATTGAGCAGGATATTAAAATCATTTTCTGGCTATAGGAATTGATGTTTTAAAAATATATTTGAATTATTTATATTAAGCATGAAACTAGGAGAAGTGTCTTTTTCTTAGAAAAACAGGGGTTTAGGTTGAGCGGGGCAAAGACGGAGTATATAGAACTTAAATTTAGCAGTGCAAGAAGGACTGATGACTTCGTTATTAAATTGGGTGATCAAGATATTTCTTGTAGTGACTAGTGAGTGTTTTAAATATCTTGGATCGATAGTTCAAAAAGACGGAGGTATTGATAAAGATGTGACACAGAATTCAAGCGGGTTGGTTGAAGTGGAGAGGTGCGTCAGGGATCTTATGTGATCGTAAAGTATCATTAAAACTTAAGGGCAAGTTTTACCTCATTGTAATTAGACCAGCGATGCTCTATGGTTTTGAGTGTTAGGCAGTGAATTGTGTACATGAGCAAAAAATGGGAGTTGCGGGGATGAGAATGCTTAGGTGGATGTGTGGACACACGAGACTGGTTAAAATTATGAATGAATGTATCAGGGATAAGACAGGAGTAGCACCAATTGCAGAGAAGATGTGATAAGCTCGACTAAGATGGTTTGGACACGTACAAAGGAGACCATTAGAGGTACTTGTTAGGCATTGTGAGAGTCTAGTCACTAGGCATGTTAAACAAGGGAGGGGTAGACCAAAAAAGATTTGGAATGAAATTATAAGAAAAGACATGATATACTTAGGCATTAGTGAGATTATGACAAAAGATAGGGCACAATGGCGACAAAGGATCCATATATCCTACCCCACTATAATAGGAAAAAGGCTTGAGTGTTGTTGTTGTTGTATTGCGCCACAACGCTTTGAAAAGAAGAGTTGGGCTAATTAGAAAAAGCATAATCTGTGCATAGAGCTCCCACCTAATGCATGTAAAGTTTGGTGTGGATGGAGTGGAGGGACTGAGAGGCATGAGTGAGCACAATTCTTGTGGAAGTAGTGTTATTATGTTACGGAAGGAGACGACCGCCTTCCATGGCAAATCGGTAGCTGCGTAGCAGGCATGTGGCTCATTTAGGCAAGTTGCCGGTCTAGCCTGATTTTCATTTGCTTTAATAAACTATTATATTGCCTAATAGTCCTCCTGAGGTTTGAAAAAGTATAGGATGCCTCCTTTTGGATTATATTCCCATCCAACAGCAGTTTGTTCGGTATTAAAAATAACCATTGAAAATGTAATAGATAGGTGTATTTAATTATATCCTGCTCTCATACATCTTAAATAAATTTCATTAGGTGTTTTAAGTTTTTTATGTATTCGATAGACTACTTGCCTTGTCAAAAGTTTCAATTCAACAGTATGCCAATGGAAGTGGAACAAACCTTTGGAACATGCTACAACCCCAGGTGGCGAAAAACCGACATCGAATTGTCAAACCTTTCCGTCGATGTGATTCTCTTGGGGAAGATCATTTTATTGTCCCAGAGTAACTTCTATCCGTAGAACGACGAGTCTTCGACTTGGCACCGTCAGATCACTGAGGCCGATTTTCATCCCTGATTGTCGAGTGGGCCTTGCAGTCAAATGTGAGAAAAGGGCGGTATTTGATGTTTTCTCAAATCTCAGGAGGTTGTATCATAGTTTAATTTAATCTCAAGGTTATATAATAGTCTGTTAAATCTTAGGGAAGATAAATGATTTGGGAACTAAATTTGTGCTTATACGATAAATAGTATTCTCACTGCGAGGTTTCGAAAATTATGAATTTTCATTTTACGAGTGGGTAGTATGTTATTCGTGATTGATTATACCACCTAATCAATCTCTGTATGTCATTATTGTGCGTGTTTCTGAAGGACCACTTGCGCACGTCGCGAGAAGGGAGTTTAAGCTTGTATAAATTCCACATAAATATGTAAGTTTGCTGATGTTATGCTATATACTGTCATGCTATTAACAAATATCAATTTTTTGGTCCTCTTAACAAGTTTAAATGTTTGTCCTACGTAGATATATATAGATTTTGATGTTTACATTGAAAGATCACAACATTTTCCTGGATATCTTGACAGTGTCTAAGCATGATAACATTGAACCAGCACATTTTTTCAGTAGATAAAATTATTTATGTTTTTTAGGAAAATGCTGTCATCTCTATTGAAAGTAAGGAGTAATTACCAAAATTTCCCCTGGAAATTAGCATAATTACTGGTTCCACCCCTCTTACTTCTGAAATTACAAAAAACTCCCCGTAAGTTTTTATTTCATAGCAGCTATGCACAAAAATACCGCCTTGGAGTAAATTATCAGGGGAGTTTGTTTGTGAATGGATGCTATGAAATGTAAATTAGAGGGGAGGTTTTTGTAATTTCAAAAATAAGAGGGTACAACCTGTAATTTAGTAAACTTAGAGGACTTAGAGGAGAGGTCCGGGTAAGTGGCCTTTTAAAATAATAATATAGATTTTGTTTGTAGGTACAAAGGCAGTTGCAGTTGAGAATAGAAGCCCAGGGAAAGTATCTGAAGAAAATCATTGAAGAGCAGCAAAAGCTTAGCGGAGCGCTGAACCTGCCGCCTCCGCAATCTTCAACGGAGTACTGCCTCGATTCGGATCCTTCGACTCCTGCGCCGCTCTTCGAGCCGCCGCATAAGGATAAGGCTTCCAACGGTAAACACGTAAAATCCAACGGCCTCGTGAAGATCACCTCGTCATGCGAAGATTCCTCTCGCCGCGAACCGCTGACTCCAGACTCGAGCTTCCATGTCGATTGCTCGTCCTACGAGAGCCTTAAACATGAGAAGCCGAGCAAGAGACAGAGGACTAATGGCGGCGGAGTTCTCGGAGGCGGAAAAGTGGACTTGTTGCTCGGAAACCGTATACTCGAGTCTAGCTCGGGTTCTGAATTTCAGCAGCAAGGACCCATGTTTCATTCTGGAACCTACTTCGATTCGTCTGGCACTTCTTTCGGTGATGAGGATCAGTTTGGGAATTGTTCTGAGAGTGATATTTGATGCAAATGACTTTGACCTAGGGCTCATTTGGTTGGTTGAAGAACAAGAACTTTTTTTTAAATGACGATTTCGTGCGCACATTCTCCTCTTGCTAAAATGCATGGTATGGTTTGTCTACATTTCACTTTTGTGATGGGATCCTTCCCCAGGCCCTTGCCTTTTGTGATGGGATCCTTCCCCAGGCCCTCACTGCACAGGGATGCCTTCGTGCTTCGGGCTGCCTTTTTTTGGTTGAATTTACGTCCATCCAAACGATGGTCGTAAATTCATGCATATTTTCTTACTTCAAACAACCAAATGAACCCGAATGTCTTCATTTTATGTATTACCTTGTTTACATCAAAAGGATGATCATTGATGAGAAAAAAAGTGTTTTAGGGTTTGAAATGCAAGTCTTAGAAGTGCTCATTGGGGATGAGAATTTAAAAAAGGGTTATATTGTTTAACACTTATTGTAATTTGATATTTTTATTGTTGCAAAATTTCACTCTAATGATGATATTAGGGTTATATATAGGCCATTTACCTGGACCTCCCCGATAAGAAATCATGATATATAGGACCTCTCCTTTCATAACACCCATGCACAAAAAGGTCCCTTGAAAACTTGCTCTGAAGGAGTATTTTTGTCCATAAATATTATGAAATGTAAACGTGCAGGAGAGATTTTGTAATTTCAAAAGCGACGTGTAATTATGCTAATTTTGAGAGGAAGTTTGTGGTAATTCTCTCTCTCTATATATAGAGAGAGAGTGCTTCTCTGATGCGAACTCATTACGCACAGTGCGAACTCTGTCATCGCCACCGTCTGTGGGTTCAAGCTCGCCTATGCAACTGACGGCCCAGGCAAAACTAGCGCCCCCGCCGCTGGCCGTGGGATCTCCGCCCATGGTTTGTCGGCGGACAGAGGCCCGCTGGCGAACCCTGGGCGGCCAGTGGCCGGCGAGCCCATGGCCGGCGGCGGGGGCGGTGGTTTTGCCGGGTGCTTATGGTTTTAAGGAATCATGATATTTATGTTATAATTGATTGTTTTCATTAGTTCCTCTAACCCAAGATGTCAAAACTATTACTAAAGAATTATTCAAACTTTAAATTTATATTTATTGTATTATTAAAATAGAATTGAAGAACAGTGATTAACCTCAACATGACTGCTGGAAGAAACTTTGCATTAAAAAAAGGCCTCATTCTATCAATAATAAAAAAATCCCTGCAAAAATGGCACTGCACTTGTGAAGCAAAAAAAACAAACCATATGAAGCAGCGATCAGAATAATGATGGAATGGATGCAGGCGTTACGATTCCACACAAGATTGTAGCAGTCATTATGATCACACATCTCAAGTTAGGTTTTAAACAAAATTGTTTGAGCTTGCAGAGTAGCAGCGTGTGAAAGTTTTGTGAAATCCTCATCAAAGACTAACAAAATTTAGGCCTAGTTTGGCGCGATGTTTGCTCCGGTGAATTTGGACATGCACGGCATCTTAATGGTTATAACCACCGTTAAGAAAAGAAAATTAATTTTGAACATAAAACTGGATGAAATTCCTCAGGTGCGGCCGGACGTTCATGAATGGCAGGTCATAACCACTGCTTTCAAGACCACCACTGCTGCACCAAACAGAGCCTCTATCATGAGATTGTGATCCAACTATATCCCCAAAAGCTCTCCAAAACAAAATACAAAAGTACATGTGCTGAAGAAGCACAACAATATTGATCTCACCTAATTATGAGGCTACAATTATATTGACTTAGAAAGGCTTTTATGTTGAATATGGATTTAACCAATGGCACATCTGACTCTTTAGTCCACTTTTGTTGCTCAATCCCCTAAATTGTATTACCATAACTAGTTTATTGATCCAATTGAACCAAATTTAAGAGCCAGGTTCAACATAGTTAATGCACCCTAAGCGCATAATATCATCAAATTGATTTTTATTTCAATGAATTGAACATGTCACATATGATTTTACCTCTAGATCACTCATCCTTCATGATAAAAATTGGGTAAAAATTTTGGTCCTCCTTTGGGTCCCGCTCCGCGACCGCACGTACAAAATAATAGTTCATAACAGCCTATTACAAAGATGATATATTTTCATAAACAAATTCATAACAGCATCCCTAAACAGCAGAAACAATTACTAATCAAAGGCATCAGCAACCAAATCTGGACAATACAACAAAAAAGACTTGGGCAGATATTACTGACACCGCTAAATGCATTCTTAGAAGCCTCGAAAATCGCCGATTCTGCACGAATATTACTGAAATACTACCGCCTGTATATCTTAATTTCAAACTAGATATCAGCCTGAACAAGTAACTACTGATGCCAACTAATTTCAAACTAGATATAAGAAATGGAATTGATCAAAGTCAAACTGATTTCGTGATTGAAAATTCCAATCAGGTGGAATGATTACGCTTGTGGTTGGGTCGTCCGAGAAGACACAGGCGCAGGCGCCGAGTAAATAATGCCTCCGCCTTGTCAAATTTCGACCAGCGGTTAGTAGGCTTCTTCGATCCGGAAGAGCCACTCTTCTTCTCCTTCGGTTTGGGCGTTCGAAGATGGAACTTTCTGAGGGGTGTGGCAAGCGCTCTCAGCATCATCTGTTCCAATAAAAAAAAAGGAAGCTTTAAACTGCAGTTTAGGGCCTAAATAGATGGGCAGCCAAAGAATAAACAGTAAGAGTTCGTGTGAGCTGTTCACAAACAGTAATCCTATTTCAGATCTCTTGGTGAGATTGCGTAATTATACTAGTTTGTCTTGTTTACAAGACACCCATTCCAAATTAGCAAATATTACAAATGCAGTTCCTCCCAAAATCTACGTTACAATTTTTTTAATAAAATTAACAATGTAAACTCCAATTGGAGGCTTTCATTCTTTTCATTGTTTTAAATGTCCTCTGACATGTCTAACATGTCTCCCGACAAGTCATTTTGAATGGCAAAAAGATATGTTTTTCTAAAAAAAAATAGATTATGTCCTGTAAAATATCGGCTGACATGTTAGATTTTTTCTAATATATCGGCCGACATGACTTTTAAATATATGACTCATTATTTTATTTTATGTTATATTAGCAGACTAGCAACATATATTTGAATCGCTTACAGGCCTGTCCAAAAGGCCCGATCGGGCCGGCCCGGCCCGGGCCCGATCGGGCCGGCCCGGCCCGGGCCCGATCGGGCCGGCCCGGCCCGGGCCCGATCGGGCCCGGGCTTTTGCAAACCGGGCCGAGCCTGGGCCCTTTCTTTATCGGGCTCGGGCCGGGCCCGGGCTTTGACCCCGGGAAGGGGCTCGAGCCGGCCTCCCGGGTCGGGCAGGGTCGGGCCCGGGCCGGGCCCTCTTAAGAATAAAATGCTACTTAAAAAAAAATTGAAATAAAAAATAGAATAAAAAATTTCATTAATATTGAAATTTTAAAAAACAAAATTACACTTTTTAAAAATAAAAGTAGAAAAAAATGAAATTTATTATTTTAAATGATAATAAAAAAATACATTTTTACAAATTCAGGTTGTCCATCTTCTTTCAATTTCCTCGGAGCTCTCCTCCAACTCTGAAATGTGTTGCTTCCTATTCGTAGCATCCAAATAATCCTTGTAGCAGACGCATAGTTCGCGTGATTCTTCATTTAGTCGGCTCCTCCGCGTGTTCAAAATCCTGTCACTAAGAGAAAAAGCGTACTCCGAAGCTACTGTACTAGCTTGAATTGTTAGTAAATCACGGGCCATATATGCCAAAATAAGATAGGTATTAGCTTTACCTTTTCACCACTTTAAGATATCGAAGTTTTCGATCTCTTCCGTAGTCATAAAATCACGAAATTGTGTTTTCGTATACAGTCCTAATTCGTTTAAACTACTCGATGTGCGTGCTTTTTTTTTCCTATAAGCTAATTCTAAAATTTTATTTGTAAAATAATCTTTTGTCCTATGTTGCGTTATTTCTTCTCGTGGTCGTGAGTCATATAAGTTGTCGTAATAATTAAAACATTCAGTAAAAATAGAATTAAATTTAGTAGTACTAACGTCGTCAACGTCATCGAAACTTATATTTATGTTTAAGTTAACGTTAATTTAATCTATTAAATTTTCTACGGCGTCTACAACGAATAACGGGTTTAAAGCGGCGGCGCATGAAAATGTAGGAGGCATTTCTCTATAATATTTTAAAAAAATTTCTTCTATTACTTCAAGTAAAGGAAGCCATCCGGAGTGTTGCTTAAAATAGTTAAGTTTTTGTGCGATATTTACAAAATTTTCAACTATTAACGAGCTAGTGAGATAATACACACAAGATAAAAAACCAGTCGCCAAATAAAAATTTTTTAATAAATCCATATAATGAAATAGTACTCTCAATCGTTATCAGTTAAATTATGATTATTTGTCATAATGTAATATTCCATAAGAAGTATTTTTTGTTGAAACGCTCTTTTTAACATTTTATATGTTGCGTTTCATCTTACATGCATATCAAATTGAGGTTTTAAATATTTATGACCTTGTGCGATCAGAAATTTTCGAAAATCTTGACTTCGTTGTTTGGTATAATAAATAAATCTAAACATAGTACGAATTTTTTCAACGTATAGTTCCATAACTTCTAAACTATCTTGTACCACTCAGTTTAAAACGTGTCACACACATCGAGTGTAAAAAACGCACCGTTGAGCATTGGTTTTAATTCACGTTTTAATCACTCTACTGCGGTGTTCTTATTACTAGCGTTATCAAAAGAAATACTTATTATTTTATCTTTTATTTTAAATTCACGCAAACATTTAATAATTACCGAATATATAGCTTACCCGTATGCGGAAATTCAAAACCTTCAAAACATATTATGCGCTTATTTAACTCCCATGAAACGGGATCGATCCAATGAGCCGTTATACAAATATAAGATAACCCTACCCTTACGCTACTACTTCAAACGTCGCTCGTTAAACTCACACGTCCCTCCAAAGTTTCAAAATTTTTTATTAAATCTTGTTTTACGTCAAAATATAATTTAAGTGCGTCGCGTCTAATAGTGGATCTACTTACCTGTTGATATTTGGGCTGAAGCCCTTCGTGTATGTACTCTGTCGTCTCATCGTTGTCGTAGTGACTGAATGGCAACCCACGTCTGATGACGCTTTTCACCTGTAGGTCTTGCTGTCTTGCTTGATCGTACGTCCAAATTTGTCTTGATGTTGATATTTGTCTCTGATTGGACTCGGGAGCTTGATTCGCAAAACACGACTTAACGTGTCTCGCTAGTGTTGAGTTGTCTGTAAGAGTTGGCAACTTTGAGCACAACTTGCACCGCACCTTGAATTCGGGCCGGGCCGAAATGGGCTTTCGCCAGGCCGGGCTCGGGCCGGCCCACTGGGCCCGGGCCTTTTGGACATGCATATTCGCTTATATATATATTATATTTTGCATGTTTAAATCGATTAAACTTGTTTCAATTTTTTTAACGTTTTATTCTGACAACGAATTTTGTATAATTATTTCATAATTTTTTAATTTTGTATTACAAAAAATATGAAAATATTCAATACATTTATTAGTTAATTATTTGCATATTTTTAATATAAATTTATAAGTTTGAAAAAACTTCTAATAAATATAAGATTTTTAACTTTTAAATCTTCTTTATTTGCAATACAACATTCAACATTCAAGTTTTTATCCCACTATAGGGGGGTCGGCTATATGGATCTTTTGTCGCCATTGTGCCCTATCTTTTGTCATAATCTCACTAATGCCCGAGTACATCATGTCTTTCCTTACAGTTTCATTCCAAGTCTTTATTGGTCTACCCCTCCCTCGTTTAACATGTCAAGTGACTAGACTCTCACAACGCCTAACAGGTGTCTTTAATGGTCTCCTTTGTACGTGTGCAAACCATCTTAAATGAGCTTCTCTCATCTTATCTGCAATTTGTGTTACTCCTGTCTTATCCTGGATACTTTCATTCCTAATTTTATCCAATCTCGTGTGTTCGCACATCCACCTAAGCATTCTCATCTCCGCAACTCCCTTTTTTTGCCCACGTACACAATTCACTGCCCAACACTCAGAATCATAGAGCATCGCGGGTCTAATTGCAGTACGGTAAAACTTGCCCTTAAGTTTTAGTGGAACTTTACGATCACATAAGATCCCTGACGCGTCTCTCCACTTCAACCAACCCTCTTGGATTCTATGTGTCACATCTTTATCAACACCTTCGTCTTTTTGAACAATCGATCCAAGATATTTAAAACACTCACTACGAGAAATATCTTGGTCACCCAACTTAATAACGAAGTCATCTGTCCTTCTTATAATGCTAAATTTAAGCTCCATATACTCTGTCTTTGTCATGCTCAACATAAAACCCTTCTTTTCTAAAGTATCTCGCCAAGATTCAAGTTTTGCGTTTACACCCTCGCGAGTCTCATCAACCAAAACGATATCATCCGCAAACAATAAACACCAAGGTATTGCTTGTTGGATATGCTTGGTGAGCAAATCTAAGATAAGAGTAAAAGATAAGGGCTTAAAGCTGAACCTTGATGTAAGCCAACAGTAATAGGGAATTCCTGCATTAATCCTCCAGATGTCCTCGCCCTTGTCACTGAATTTGTATACATATCTTTGATTGTGTCAATATATGATATATTTACACATTTCTTTTCTTAGACTCTCCATAAGATCTCTCTTGGAACTCTATCATAAGCCTTCTCAAGATCAATAAACAAACTATGCAAATCTTGTTTTCTTTCTCGATAGTTGTTAATGAGTCTCCTCAAGAGATGTATAGCTTGCATGGTCGACCTTCCTGGTATGAATCCAAATTGATTCTCCGAAAATCTTCTTTATTTGCAATAAATTTATTATTATCAAAGTAAAATTATTGTATACTATTAAATATATTTCACAATGTATCATTTTGTATTTGTTAATAATATTTTATCTTATATATTATTCGATTTTATTTCGTAATACAAATAGCTCATTTGTTATCTATTTATTATATTATTTTTCTAACATATAATTATAGTTAGCATGCATAAAAAAAACTATTTATAAGGCATGAAAATCCGATATTTAAAATATCTTTGTAATGTCTCCGACTTCCAACATACGACATTTAAAAATTAAATCTAGTATGTCGTTGACAACCAATATTTACAACATTGGTTCTTTTAAAAAAAAGAAGTCCTGAGAATTATACTAGCTCATAGGATGGGATAGCATAATTAATCATATGTATACATAAGGCTATTTACCAGGACCTCCCCTCAATGTGCGGAGTTCATTTCATGGTGGAAATGAAGGAGGTGGTTAACAGTTTTATGAAGGGAGAGGGAGGTGTTGCTTGCTAAGGGAGTAGGACCACATGTAGGTGGTGGCGAATTACATTAAACTCATAGCGTTGCGCATTGGGTATTGCATAGGCAGCAATTTGATTATTCATAGGAAAATATTTTATTAATCTCTACTTATGCGCCGCCTCCATGAGAATTTAAGATCGAGGATCAAGTCCTCCAAGGAAGACTCCTCGAATAAGTTCCTGATCAACCCGTAAGATTTACCTAGCTTCTCTCGGTAATAGTTGAAAGGCATGTTCAATGGACCACTCCTTATTTTGGAGAATGACTTAAAAGGACTGCGATCCAGAGGTTTTGGCTGGAGTTTAGAGGCATAAACACACTTGAAAGACATCCGCCAATGATATTGTTAGAAAGAAATATGATCTAGCCATGCAAAGGTAGTGGGTTGTCTGAGGAGGTACTTGCACCGGATATTCTGGGAGGAGATGCAACATCACCTAGAGTTTCCTCCACTTATTAAAAATCATCCCTCGAGGAGGAAGTCAAAGTTCCTATGAGAAGTTTAATTCCCCTCTTCTTGGGAGAAAATGTGGATTCTTACGACGTGATTGTTGGTCGCCATATTAATTTCTAGTTGGATGAGAAGAAGATTGAAATCCTATAGTAGTAGCATTTTAGATGTTTTTTCTGTTTTCTGACGGAAGTAAAAAAAGGGGACAAAAATGGCCATGCTAATAAATCAAGGAAAAAATAGGTTGATAGGAATGTAAGATTGAGTATTAAATGCTTACACGTTGAAATGGTTGCTGAAAATTTAGTAAGCCAACAAGGTTGGGAAGACTTTTCACATAAAGCCAAATTATTGTGGGTCATTGTAGTTCACATGAGCTAGAAGTGACGAAACAATTTTCTCGCCTAAGAAGTTTGAGGCACAAGTGCAGTTAGGGCGTAGGTGGTTCGATTTAGGTCCTTTTTACCAAAACTGAAAACAAATTTTCATGCTTCGATTTGAGCTGAGTAAAACCGAAACAGCTCAATTCGGTTTTGGGTTTTGCTTGATTCGAGCCAATTTTGGTGTGTTCGGTTTGTCGATGATAAGAAAGAAGGGTGTACGGTTTGTCAATGAAAACATTGATAAGGAAGAAGGGTGTTCGGTTTGTCGATGATAAGGAAGAAGGGTGTTTGGTTTGTCGATGATAAGGAAGAAGGGTGTACGGATCTTTACTCTGTACCTATTACTGCCGTGATAATGTTTTGGAGAATATTAGATAAGACACTAACTTGTTAATAGTCGAAGCTCATTATCCATGCTTTTTGGTTTTTAAGTTGAATAAATATTTCTCAAATATTTTTATACTTCATTAAATTTTCCCCAGCCTCAAATGCCACAGATGTGACACCCTACAAATTATTGAAAGACCAAATAAAATACATGGCAAATCAATTAATGGAGTTACCAAGCATATCAATGAATATACAAACAGCAAAGTTAATCATACTTACTGAATGGAGATTAATATTGTATATAACAAAGACTACATAAACAGATAAAATGCAAATTTTGAATTAGTACCCATGAAATCTTACATCATTGCACGGTCGATATACATAATAAAATATCTTTTTAATGGAATGGTTGATGGGAATTTCAAAATATATGATAGTTACAGAGCGATGGGCGCTAACGAGTTAGATCAAAGACGATGATACAAATTGGGGACAACAATGGGCACTCTGATTTGTGCTAGATACCAAAACAAATTGCAGAGCATCTTTAATAAACTGAACTGTGGAGTTATTTATGAATTTAGCCAAGGCTGATTCAGGAAAAACCTATATTTAATTTGAAATGCATCAAAATGGACGGTATAGGCATCACCATCCCCTAGTTAAAATCAGTTGAGAGATATGAGATATTAATATTTAATATATAAGATATTTGTATTAACTACGTAATATTTGTATCCTAAATAGAGCAAACCCTATTTAAGAATTATTGGTGCACACGGATCGATGACGTGTCACCAAGTCGTATTCCGATATAATAGTATAAATACCCCCCATGTGGAAGAATAAGATCATTGAAGTTATTATTTTTTCTCCTTATTTCTACTTGGTATCAGAGCCGCAACCCTAAAATCCCGATCGTTCCTGACTCCGCCGCTCCCGCATCACGCTCAGCCGTCGCCCTCTTCTCTGGCCACCTCCGGCACATCTCGCACAGTCGTCGCCCCTCCCGTCAAGGATGGCGGGCGGCTCTGCCGCTGGCTGCTGAGAGAGGTGTCGCCGATTTCTGCATGACGAGGTGCCTATGCACGGCTAGGAACCCTTCCAGCGACCCTTTTGCACCGCCGGCCGCCGCTGGCTTCCAGTCCTGCCGATTCCAGCCAATCCAAGTCGCCCCTCTGCCGATCCAAACGGTTCTTCGGCATCGGGTTACTGTTCCAACATGGAGTACTCTTCCGTGACGTCACCAGATGTGATTCCGCCTCAAATGAGCGACCCTCCGCGGGCTCATGGCCACTCCGGATCTCTGAAGATCACCACTGTCCCGTTGGACGACACAAACTACCTTGAATGGTCCCGGGCGGTGCAACATGTCTTTTGTAGCCATCAGTTGTTTGGTTACATTGATGGTACCCGTACGGAACCCCAAAAAATGGATCCCTCCTGGAAGAAATGGGATTCTGAAAACTCTTTGGTTGTTTCGTGGCTCCTACACTCTATGTCTCCGAAGGTCTATCAGAGTTACATGTTGATGGACTCTGCCTTTGACATCTGGACCCGCGCCCGTGAGACATACTCGCAAGTGGACAGTTCGACTCAGGTGTATGAACTCACTCGCCTCATTTTGGAGCTGCGACAAGGGTCTATGACTGTCTCGTCTTTTTTCTCGGAGTACGAGCGTCTATATCAGGAGCTGGACTATTTCTCGTACTTCACCCCTGCGTGCACTGCAGATGTTGTTCAGCTACAGCAGCGGGAGGACTATTTCTCGTATTTCTTGATGGGGCTGAATATGGAGTTCGACATGATGCGGACTCATATCCTTCACCGCTCCCCTCTCCCATCTCTTCGTGAGGCCTTCAACATGGTTCTTGGCAATGATGATCGCCGGAAGTCCCTAACTGCTAGTCTTCATCATGGTGCTAATCTTCCTTCTGAACGCTCTGCTTTGACTGGCGCTAGCCGAGGTCCGAATATCAGCCCCAGCATCTCTGGTCCGTCCCGTGATTATTGTGGCCGCAAAGGTCATACCAGAGAGGTCTGTTACAGACTTCACCCTCATCTTGCCCCTCATGGTTGTGTCTGTGGCCGAGGGCCAGGTCATGGTGGTCATTGCCAGGAAAATCTCAGACATCATGATGTTGCTTACTCTACAAATGTTTATGACGAGACCTCTACTACTGCCCCCAGTTAGCTTACTGCTCAGGAGTTGGACGCTTTCCGTCGTCTACTGCACTCTCAGCCTGATCAACCACCTGGTGCATCTGCTTCCATTGCCTCTATTGCCATGCCAAGTGCTCCTACTACTACAACCTCCTCCTCTGAGTGGGTAATTGATTCTGGTGCCACCAATCACATGACCGGTTCCTACTCGGGTTTCCTCTCTTAGACTCTCTTGTCTGGTAAGGATAAGGTTATTTCTGCTAATGGCTTGTTGTCCCCCATTGCTGGCAAAGGACAAATCTCATGTTCCTCTTCTATTTCTCTGTCATATGTCCTTCATGTTTGATCCTTTCCACGCAATTTGCTTTCAGATAGTGATATTACCCGCTCTCTCAATTGCTCGATAACTTTTTTCCTGATTTGTGTGTTTTTCAGGAACTGGGTACAAAGCGGAGCATTGGTAGTGGTAGGAACTGTGGTGGTCTGTATTACTTGGACATGCCCTCATCTCAGGCCCTCTCCTGTTCTACTGTTACAGCTGAAGATGTTCGCCGTTGGCATCGCAGGCTAGGACACACTTCCCCTATCTATCTTCTGAAACTTTTTCCTGTTTTTTCCCCATTTTTGAAACAATTTGTTTGTGATGAATGCGACAGATTTAAACTTGTGCGACATAGTACATCACATTTGTCATCTCCATGTAGTACTCCTTTTGATATCATTCACTCTGATGTTTGGTGACCATCCCCTGTTATATCAACCTTTGGTTTTCGGTGGTTTGTCACCTTCACAAAATGGTTCAGACTCAATTTAAGGGGGTCATCCGAGTCTTGCGTAGTGATAATGGAGGCGAATATGACGATCGAGGAGCATTTGGCTCATACCATGCTGATCATAGTATTATCCACCAGACCATGTGTGTCCACACTTCTACCCAAAACAGTGTCGTTGAACGTAAAAACCGGCACCTATTGGATGTTGCCCGCTGCCTTCTAGGCACTATGCACCTTCCCAAGCCCTAGTGGGCTGATGCAGTTCTTACTGCTGCTCACCTTATCAATCGGCTTCCCTCACGTATCGTGCGATACTTAAAGAAAGCTCCTGGTCGTGGACTCCTGTTCACCAAGAATGACCACTTGAGGATAGAAGTCATTACTGATGCTGATTGGGCAGGATGTCGTGATGATCTGAAGTCCACTACGGGTTATTGTTCCTTTGTTGGAGGAAACTTGGTGACATGACGCAGTAAAAAGAAGAATGTGGTGGCCAGATCGAGTGCCGAAGCAGAGTATCGTGCGATGTCACAAGGGATGTGTGAAGGTCTGTGGCTTCGTACTATTCTACATGACTTGGGGTTTACTGATACATCCCCCCTCTCTCTATTCTGCGATAATAGGCGGCTATCAGCATAGCCCACAACCCTGTTCAACATGACAGGACAAAGCATGTCGAGGTGGATCAACACTTTATCAAAGATCACTTGGATAAGAAGACAGTGGTCACTCCTTTCGTCCAATCAAAAGATCAACTAGCAGATGTGTTCACTAAAAGCTTGGGACGTGACATATTTACTGATGACATCAGAAAACTGGGCATGACCGACATCTTCCATCCGAATTGAGGAGGAAAGTTGAGAGATATGAGATATTAGTATTTAATATATAAGATATTTGTATTAACTACGTAATATTTGTATCCTAAATAGAGCAAACCCTATTTAGGAATTATTGGTGCACACGGATCGATGACGTGTCACCAAGTCGTATTCTATTGTAATAGTATAAATACCCCCTATGTGAAAGAATAAGATCATTGAAGTTATTATTTCTCCTCCTTATTTCTACTTAAGTCAAATTATGATAAAATTAAGCTTAGTCCTAACAGGGTCTATTGGCGATCAATGATTATAGGCAACATTAACACTTCAATAACCTATTAAGAAGAAAATTGTAATCCACTGCGACGACGCCATGATCGTCTATGAGGATCAGAGAGAAACTTTATAAGGAAGTGTACTGCCACTTCAACAACTTGTAAAACAAGCTCTAATGTCAGGTAAGATTAGGCAAAATGTTAACCTTCTATAGCATTTTGGGCAGTTAATCAAGCCAGTCAGGGCTCATTCGTGAACCAGCTCAATCAAACTGAGCTATTGAACATTCATTTTTGGGATGCCTTGAGATTTATTATTGATGTTGTAGAGAAGGAAAATTGAACCTTGTATATATGTTCACTTGTCTCAAATACAAAGAATGAGTACATATTTATAGGATGGAGAAAGAGAGAAGAAGGTCCTATACATGATGTGGGACTAAAGTGAAGAGAGAAAAAAACAATAAAAAATACATAATGAGCCTTTGTCAAATGGGCTTCTCTAACACTCCCCCGCAAACTGGAGCGTACAAGTCATATGCACCCGCTTGGACAAACACTGGTAAAATAAGGTACTTGATAAAGCCTTTGTGAGAATATCAGCAACTTGATCAGTGCCCGGAACATGCTTTAATTCAAGTTTCTTCATTTGAACTTTCTCCTGAATAAAATGACAGTCTGCCTCGATATGTTTCGTGCGCTCGTGAAATACCAGATTCTTTGCAATGTGTATGGCCGCTTGACTGTCACAAAATAGTACAACAGATGAAAGAAGTTTTACCCCCAGGTCAGCAAGGAGGCTTTCGAGCCATGTGAGTTCTGAGACAACCGGTGTCATCGATCGGTATTCAGCTTCCGCGGATGATCGAGCAACCACAGGTTGTTTCTTACTTTTCCATGTAATGAGATGACCGCAAAAAAATGCACAGAACCCACTGTTTGACCGTCGATCGTCCAGGGAGCCAGCATAATCGACATCAGAATATGCAACTAATGCTGGAGTAGAGTTGGAGGGTTTGTAAACCAGCCCTTGACCCGGAGTTGCCTTAAGGTGTCGGAGAATCCGTTCAACCGCATGGAGATGAGAAACCCGTGGAGCATGCATGAACCGACTGACAATCCCAATAGCGAACGATATATCAGGGCACGTGACCGTTAGGTAGATCAATTTTCCCACAAGGCGTCGATAGTATTCCGGGTTCTGGAGGGGCAGATCATCATCAGAGGCATGAGCACACAGCTTGTGATTTGCCTCCATCGGAGTAGTAGCTAGTTTGCAACCAGACTGGCCAGCGTCTTTGAGAAGATCAAGACAATACTTCCGTTGGGAGAGGACAAGCCCATCCGGACGTCGTGCGACCTCAAGACCGAGGAAGTAGCGAAGATGCCCCGGGTCTTTAGTCTGAAACACAGTGTTAAGATGTTTTTTGACCGCGTGAATCCCCTTTGAATCATCCCCAGTAAGCAGGATGTCATCAACATAAACCAGCAGAAGGATCGTTCTTGTTGCCCGATGTCGAGAGAATAAAGAGAAGTCTGCGGAACTGCGAGTGAAGCTCATGTCACGAACAACCTTGCTGAACTTGTCAAACCACGCCCGAGGGGATTGTTTGAGACCATAGATGGATTTCTTCAGAAGACACACCCAAGACTTCACCGTGGTCTCAAACCCGGGCGATTGGCGCATGTAGACGGTTTCTTGAAGATCACAATTCAAGAACGTATTCTTGATATCCAGCTAATGAAGGGGTCAGTGGCGATGCACAACCACGGAAAGTAGGACACGAACGGTGTTGAGCTTGGCCACCGGAAAGAAGGTTTCCTCATAATCAAGGCCTGCTGCTGAGTGAAGCCACGGGCCACCAGGCAGGCTTCAGACGGTCAACAGTGTCATCAGGAGAATGTTTGATGACGAAAACTCATTTACACCCAACAGGTTGCTGACCGGGAGGTAAAGGAACAAAGACCCAGGTCTGGTTGGCCCAAAGGGCCGTCATTTCCTCGTCCATGGCAGCCCGCCAACTTGGATGTTGAAGCGCCTCCTGCACAGAGTTTAGGACAAAAAGAGAGGATGATGATGTGGCAAAGTGAAGAAGCGGCGGTGAAAGGCGATGAAGAGAGACGTAATTCGCCATAGGATGAGCGGTGGAGGCTGAAGCCGGAGCAGCAGGCTGCGGAGCGTCAAAGGTCGAAGCCGACTGCAGTGGGGCAACGGGATGAGGAGGGCGACGAGAATAGACCCGGATGACAGGTGGATGGGGAATGACCGAAGGTTGGGCAGGAAGGGGAGAAGGTGGGGACCGGGGAACAGAGATGACAGGGCGCACAACGGGCTCCGGAAAAGGAGCGAGATCCAGAGCAGAGAAGAAGGAAAGATCTTCCCGAAAAGTGACATCCGCAGAAACGGTCACCTTGCAGGTAGTGGGCGAATAACACACATAGCCCTTTTGAGTGCGCGAGTAGCCCACAAAGACATATTTGGCCGCACGGGGAACCAACTTGTCGGTAGATGGTCCGAGGTGGTGAACGCAGCATGTACACCCAAAAATGTGGGGAGTAAGAGGGAAGGCCGGAGTGGAGGGAAAAATGAGGCTGAAGGGAGTAGCATTTTGGAGGACGGAGGACGGTATTCAGTTGATAAGGAAACAGGCCGTGGAGAGCGCAAAATTCCAGTATGTTTTGGGAACCCGCATTTGAAGCATAGAGAGAAGTCACATCAAGGAGATGACGATTTTTGCGTTCGGCGACAACATTCTGTTGTGGGGTATATGCACAAGACGTTTGGTGAATAACCCCAAACTCGGAGCAAAGGGTCGCGAAGTCATGGTCAGTGTACTCGCACGCATTATCAGTGCGAATAGTTGGAATGGGCACAGAGAATTGAGTGCGAGTCTCGAGAATAAAGGCCCAAAATACGCGGGGAAGCTCAGAACGATCACGAAGAAGATACAACCAAGTCATGCGAGAATAATCATCGATAAATGTAAGAAAATAACGGTAGCCAGAGATGCTAGTAATCTTGTACGGACCCCATATATCGGAGTGTACTAAAACAAAAGGAGCAGAGCTCCGAGTACAATGAGAAGGAAAAGATGAACGTGGTTGCTTGCCAAAAATACAGGTTTCACACTGAAAAGCAGGAAGAGAGATATCCGGAAGAGCCTTCTGGAGGACGGGAAAAGGAGCATGACCAAGACGCTGATGTCAATCCGAAGAGGAGACATATGCGAGGAGAGTAGGAGAGTCATCAAGAAGGTATTGCCCGTTTTGCAGTCGCCCCTACCAATGATAGTCCGCGTCTGCTGATCTTGTATCAGAAAAGAAGAAGAAGTAAAGGTCACAGAGCAATGTAAATCAGCAGTAAGACGACCAATAGAAAGTAAATTGAAAAGAGAGCCTGGAACATGAAGAGCCGAGCGCAAGAAGAGGGAGGAGGCGAGCGGAATATCAGCAAAGCCAGAGACAGGGACAGCTGCCCCATTGGCCACAGTAATGTACTTCGGGTGAGGAGAAGACAAGTACTGAGGCGGGCGAACAGATGTGATGTGATGAGTGGCACCAGAATCGAGGATCCATCACGGGCCAGTGGAGAGGCAGGCGATACGTTCATTAGAGATGGAGGCAACGGAGGCAACCAAGGCCGTCGGGCGGCTGAGCAGGCCATGAAGATGCTGGAGCTGAAGGAGAACCTCGTCGAAGTTAGTACGATTGGGAGAGGAGTTGGTGGCAGCAACAGGCCCTGCGGACGAGGAGGACGACCATGCTTGTGATAGCATGTGGCTTCAAGATGTCCGTCTTTGCCGCAGAAAAAGCACTTAGGCCGAGGTCGGCCACCCCGACCACGTCCCCGAGAATCAGAACGGCCCCCACGAGCTGAAGAAGGGAGAGGCAGTAAAGGTGCAGGGGCCTGCTAGACAAGGGCCGAAGGAGGTCCAGATAAATCCGAAGGCGGGGAGACCTTGAGAAGCATCGAGCACACATCCGAGAAGGACGGGGTAACAGTAGAGGAGAGGATTTGAGCCCGTACACTGTGAAGGTGATGTGGGACCCGAGCCATCATCATGGCAATACCAACAACTTCCTTCTGGGCACGTTGGGCTGCAAGGTCCAGAGTAGGAGGCTGATGTTGGATCCAAGCTTCGACTAGAGACCGAGCCTGGGCAACAAAGGAGGTCAGATCGGTCGCGCCACCACTATCAAGGGCCTGAAGTGCAGTGATAATGTCATACAAATGGGGGAGACTATCCTTGCCGGAGTAGAGGGTATGGAGCTCGTCCCACATACCCTTGGCCGTCTCGTGGTACATGGTCAGGCGATAAGACTCGTCATCAAGAGAATTAAGGATCCATGTCTGCACACGGCCATCGTTGTGTAACCAGTCGTCAGTGGGAGTACCGGTAACGGCCTGGGTCAAGTGATGAAGAAACCCTTCGATTGCAGGACTCGGCGAACATAGTGTGCCCATTCCACAAAATTTTTCTTACCTGTCAGAGATATAGTAGTAATACGGAGCTCATCGCGTACTTCCAGAATAGAGGCCGGGAGGTCTGCAGGACGAACCGCCGTTCCGGTAGAGTCAGCAGAAGAGGTCATGAAGACGAGTTGCGGCTAGGAGAACAGACCATCAACAAAGGAGACCGCGCGACTAGAGCAGAGACCGTCTGGTCACGAAGTGAAGATACCAGCGGCAGGAGAAGGCCGCGACCAAAGGTGGAGCCCGACAGAGAGAAAAGGCAGCGGTCAGGAAGAGAAGACTGCAATGGACAGAGACAAGCCATGCAGACAGGAAAGCGGAGAGCTAGAAACCACGCACTGCAGGGAGGGAAGGAGAAGAGCGCGACCAAATGCGGAAAGGCAACAGTCCGCACGGTCTGGCTGAGCACAGCAGCGGTCAGAGCAAAACGAGGTCGCAAGAGGAAGACAAGCGGACAGGGAGAAGAAACCGTGAGTAAAAAGACTCGAGCGGATAGAGAAGGCAGATCGCGGCGAGCAGGAACAGGTCGCGAGTAGGACTCCAGCAACAAGGCAGCGGATAGCAGAGTGCAGCGGACAAGAAGAGCCCGCGAGTAAGACAAGAGGCAGATCACGGCGAGCTGAAACAGGCCGCGGCGAGCTGGAGCAGTCCGCCAGATAAAAAATCGCAGCGGACTGGAAGGGAGCCCGCAGCGGATAGGAACAGCCCGTTGTAGGAGAAACAGAAGAACGGGTCGCGGCGGACAGGAGCAGTCCGCAAGGGAGGCAGAGTCAGCGGACCGAAGAGAGGAGAGCCCGCAGCGGTTAGGAGTAGTCCGCAGCCGGAGAAACCAAGAGGCCGCAACGGACTGAGTGAGAATAGCTCGCAAGGAGTAGGAGAGAAGCCCGGAGCGGACAAGAGGAGCCTGCAGCGGGCTGAGTGAGAATAGCTGGGAGAAGTGGACTCCACGGGTCAGAGGGGAAGGAGGCTATAAGAAGCCCGAGGAGGAGGGTGGAACCATAGAGAGGAAGAGGGAGCGGAATCAAAGATAGAAGCCGCAATTAGCCGAGCAGCTAAGGGAGAGGAGCGGACAGAAGATGCAGGCCGCAGGAGAGGAAGGAGACCGCCCAAGGGAGGTTGTTAAGAAAAGAGAGGTCGGCCAAGGAGGATCGGTCGCTCTGATACCATGTAGAGAAGGAAAACTGAACCTTGTATATATGTTCACTTGTCTCAAATACAAAGAATGAGTACATATTTATAGGATGGAGAAAGAGAGAAGAAGGTACTATACATGATGCGGGACTAAAGTGGAGAGAAAAAAACAATAAAAAATACATAATGGGTCTTTGTCAAATGGGCTTCTCTAACAGATGTGAAAATGTAGTTTGATAAAAAGAGATTTTTATGACCCCAACAACTTTGAAAGCCATCAAAATATCTTTTTTATATATATTTCAAGTCATTTGAAAAGCCCTCAAGCTCTGAATCACAACAATCTTCTTTTGCAACCACTTGGAATCATAACAATCTTCCCATGCAAGAGGTACAATGAGAAAGTTACGATGCTATCAATGACCAAAAGGCTTTTAATATAATTCAAATCATGCACAGTTTAATGATGTCAAGGATAATGAAATTTTCTAATCTTACATCTAGGAGACTCTCATAAGATAAAAATTCATCTCATATGTGTGTGCATATAATAAACTTAGGGGTACCTGATGTCTGCTGCTGTGATTTTCAATATCCTCAGCTGAGGATGAGCCTACACTGACTACACCAAGAGAGGAGCATCTTCCAAAGCTCTCTCTATTGGAACTTGAAAATGTATGGGATTCCTCATCCTGCTCATTTGGGGTAACCTGCATAGGAAACAGCGGATGACCAGAAAAGCTTAGAGGAAAAAGACAAGAAAAAAAATGAAACCATGATCTCATTTCCTGAATTACTTACTGGTAAATTAGGCTCATGAGAATCATTTCCGTCTAACTCAGCAATTGTATTGCTTTTTTCAAGAAGAAAATCCTGTGTTTCATAATATAGAATAACATTCTATAAATAACTGCTTAATGGATATAAAAAAAAGTATAATCAGGCATACCACATCATCGTCACTAATAGAAATCTGGGATACGCTTTCTGAAAGCAGTTCCACCACTGATTTCATGTGTGGGCCTACAGGGTACGCAAGTAGTTTATCTTATTTAAAAAGCACCTACATTACAGGGACAAAAATGACGATTTCACCTTTAATTCATCAAAATCAGCTGATTACCGTTTGGAAGAGTACGTGCTGCAGACGAGGAACTCGCTGAATTACTACCAGTGGTACAACGCCCGGTAATGATCTCATATAATACACTCTGGAAAAAAGCCAATTAAGTTAATTTATACTTTTATCACAATCAAAGTCACCAATTTCGCATAACTAATTTTATAATCTGAATGTGTGTGTGTGTGTGTCTACTATATTAAGATGTTCTTTGAGTGATCTCACGATCCTCACAAAAGACCACCAAAATGATCTGTCATCTAATTTCATCGTCACTTTAATTTAATTTTCAAATTTTAATATGAATTCAACACTTTATTCTGAATTCAAGCATTTAAATCACTATTATTATTAAGCAAAAAAAGTCCCCTATATTTTTTAAAATGAAACTTTGGGTTGCAAGAGCGATGTCCATGCACAACCAAAGTGATATGACCCCTTCCCCTGGTGAGGCTATACTAGGTGGGCCCACGACTGATTCCGCTGCTCCAATCCTTGGCCCCTCCAATCCTAGGTCGGGTCGCACCAGGACTCGTAATCCAGACACCCCAACCCTTCTCCGCACCTGTTCTCAGTGTGGCGGGTTGTTGAGGCCGGGATTCGAGGTCCGGTAAACTCCCATGAAAATTGATTTTCGCTAGCGAGCTTTGTTTCTATGAGCTGTCGCAAGCTTCAATTTACGGTTTGAGTATCTAAATGGCGGTCACCTTAGATACGAGTGTTTAGCATCCCCCACCCCACCCCACCCCACCCCCTTCTCCTATGAACTCTCTGGGAAGTGATTATTATACAACCCCGTGTTCGCCAAGTGGGTCCACCAGGCAAGACGAGCGAACCAAGGCGACCTACTCGCGCCAGAGCATCATACCGGCGAGTTCAGAGTGGTTAGCCCGCTCCCGCCAAAGCTAAGCGCGCGAGCTGCACGAGCTGGCCAACCCAGCCCGCGTCCGCCCAGGGTTCGTCCAACCGAGGCGGGTTTCCGCCAAACTGAGCCAGAATTGAGATCGACGTTCGTCGAGCGGAGCTCGGCGTTCGTCGAACGGAGCTCGACATTCTTCGAGCTGAATCCCGGGAGTTGGAATCCGAATTCGTCGAACCAAGATCGGCGAGCTCCTCTGGAACTTCTGTTGTGACAAACTCAGATCGGCCAGCCCGATCTCCCATAGGCAACCTGGCCGCCAGCCCACCTCAGAGCGAGGATCGGCGGGATGCGGCGGTCTTACTCGCGCTCGCCCAAGGAGGGAAGGCGAGCTGTGGGAGCCGGGTCGTGTCCGCCCCAGCGAGGTAGAAAGTCGTGGCGAGCTAGCATCCAGATCCTTGGGACCAGCCCAGTGCGGCCCAGAGGCAAAATTACCTAGGTGTCCTTGCCAGGGGTGCGAATAGCTTGATAGAACAGCGGAGTTACGCTGTTGGTAGACCCAGTTGGACTGCACATAGCTGTTCAAAACAGTGGAGGTTGGTTATTTGCAGGCCGTTTTTAGAAATCTATAAATAAGATCCAAGGGGCACCTCAGAAAGCACGCTTATCAGTATTCAGATCTTCTTGCGCTTTCTGAGGTAGTCTTAGCTCGGCCTTTGGCTAAGGAGGGGAAGCGCTCTAAGATCTTTCGGGTGTGTGGTGGGACCTCCACGTCGAGCCCTTGGGTCAGTTTCCATCTCTTTTTGTTGTTTGGCTTGCAGAAGAGAAGTAGGTGCGTGATCACCCCTTCCCCAAGGGTGAACTCCACAAGAGACCGAACTTTCGGTTTCAACAATTATCCTCAGACTCATGGCTCTCCTTGTGGATCACCAATGTGTCTTTGGATAGTTCCAATTATCTTGAAAGTTTCTGAACGGCGCATCATGTCATTCACAATCATCAATTGAATGAGTACATTGATGGGACCATTGTTCAACCTCCCGGTATTGAATCCCCCATGGCAAAAATGGGATGCTGACAATTCTCTGGTGGTCTCGTGGCTTCTCCACTTTGTCTCCCTTAGTATGTTGTAACTACATGTTTATGGGCTTTGCTTTTGAGATATGAAATCGGGATCGAGAAATTTATTCTCAAATTGGTTGCTCTACTCAAGTGTTTGAGCTCACTCGGCATCTTCTCAAACTCAAACAAAGCTCCTCTAGTGTTGCCACCTATTTTTAAGAGTTCAAATGCCTCTTTGAAAAACTTGACTACTTTGAGGACTTCACTCCAGCATGCACTGTCGACGCTCGTGCATTGGCAACCAAGGAAGATAGTTATCGTCTCCATGTCTTCCTTATGGGCTTCACTATGAAGTTCAACACGGTTCGCACGCATGTCCTGAACTGCCATCCTCTTCCCTATTCAGGAAGTAATTAGCATAGTCTAAGGTAATGACGATCGCCGACGCTCGCTTTACAATATGGTGTCAGATTGTCCTGCCCTTGTTGGCATTGGGCAAGGGATTTTGTCTTCTCGTTCATCTATTCGGATGTGTGATCACTGTGGCAAACAAGGTCATGTTTGGGACTCCTGTTTTTGCCTACAATCTCACGTTAACCCTTCATGAAATGATAATAGTAGTTATGGGTGTGGTAGTCCTCGCCAACCCAATCATCCTCTTGTTGCTCATACTACTAAAGACAATATTGGTAGGCTCCCCTCTAATGGTTTTTCCACTAAAAACTTTGATGCTTCGTGACGTCGAGTACACTCTCAGGGCAACTCTTCCATTTATTCCTTCGCGACCTTAGGTCAAGCGCAAATCTGCTTTTGCTATCCAATCTGAGTGGATCATCAATTCGGGTGCGACTAATCACATGACCGGAGCATCGTCGGGTTTTGCCTCATACACCCCACTCTTGAGTCGTGATAAAGTAAATACCATCAATGACTCTTTTTCTTCTATTGTTGGCAAAGGGACCATCTTACGTTCTTCTGTCAGGATCCTCACATGTGTTTTGCACGTTTTAATATTTCCTTGAAGTTGGCTATATATTAGTTTCTTGACCACATCTTTAAACTGTTTTGTAACCTTCCTCCCTGATGGTTCCGTTTTTGAAGATCTAGCAACCAAACAACGTATTGACAATAGTAGGATTGCAAGAGCATGTACATCTTGGACCATCAAGCTCACCAAGCTCTCTCCAGTATCGTTACTCACTCTTATGTGGATATGCGATGGTGGCATCAATGTCTTTGACACCCCTGTGCAAGTTATTTCTCAAATATTTTTTATATTTTCCAATTCTGTGAGCTATTTTGTTTGGATGTTTGTGAACTCTCAAAACATGTACGTCATAATCTGACTCATTTATCCTCTCCCGGTATGCTTAATTTGATGGTGTATTCATATAGATATTTGGGGACCTTCTGTATTCTATTTATCTGGTCACCGTTGGTTTGTGATATTTATTGATTGTTTTAGTACTACTTGAGTTTGGTGGTTCAATTCATGTATTTCGCAGCGACAATGGGGGGAGTACGACAACAGTGGTGTGTTTGGGACATATCTTGTTGATAATTTTAACCTCCATCAAACCATGTGCGTACATACCCCACCCAAAATGGTGTTGCTAAACGCAAGAACAAACCCCTACTCGAGGTTACACAGTGCATTCTTATTACCATGAATCATCCCAAATCTTATTCGAGTGAAGTTGTTCTCACTGCAGCTTACCTAATTAATCATCTTTTGTCAAGTACTCGTCAATATGTCTCAAATCTCTCATTTATCAACCAAATGTGTCGTCCACACATTTGATCTCTCACCTCATGTGTTTTTATGTATATAGTTGGTCCATATTCATCAACACGATGGTGATAAACTGGATGGATGTTCCCTCAAATGGATTTTGTAAGATATCCATCCACAACAAAATGGTATTGTTGCTACCACCCTACCTCTCAACATTTTTTGTATCATGAACATTACTTTTCGTGAAAGGGAACAATTCTTTGACTTTTTGCCATGGGCAGGGGACACTAATGTTGACGCGCTCACTATTCTCCATGCCATTATTGTCTCGTATACCCCTACTCTCACTATTTCAGACACCACATCTACTCATATCACCACCTCGTCTCCAATTACTGGGAAGCTTATTCCTCCTATTTCTTAGGTATATTAACGACGAGACGTTTGCACTAAGTTGGTCCAAGACCCTGTAATTATACTATGGAAGATACAAACTTCTGAACAAAATCCTGACGAAGACCTTCATCAACCTCTCATACATCTTAAGACCTTAAGACTAAGTCGACTTCAGTCAAATACCCTATTGCCAATTATATCCCATATCACAATCTCACCTAGGCACATAAAGCATTTATCTCCACTTTGTCTTCTACTCATATTCCTAAAATTTAGCATGAAGCGATTAATATACCAAAATGATGAAAGGAAACTAAGGAAGGGACGTCTGCACTGGAGAAGAACCATATTTCGGAACTATCTCCTCTCCCAGCTAGAAAAAGATGTGTTGGACCAAAATGAGTGTTTTCTGTCAAACAATATCAAAAAACGAAACGTAAAGAGAAACAAAGCACGACACGTCGTCGTAACTCAGGGATATACTCAAACTCCTAGATTTGATTATCATGAAACATTTGTGTTGGTTGCCAAGATGAATTCCATCATCATTGCTTTATCATGTGTTGCATGCATAAAATGGAACCTACAACAACTAGACAACTAGACGTTAAAATTTGCTTTTTTTATATGACGATTTTGAAGAGGAGGTATACATGATGTTTCTGTTGGGTTTTGTAAAGACAAAATCAGAAGGGTGAGTCTCTCAACTTAAAAATCTCTTTATGGTTTGAAGCAGTCTCATGGAGTTTGGTTTGAAAATTTTTAATGAAGCCATGGTTCTACCAGGATACAAATAGGCACTTATCATACTCTCTTTTTAAAAGGAAAGCAAAGAAAGTGATCAAATTCATTGTCTATGTAGATGGTATTATTATCATAAGAAATGATTCGGAAGAAATCATGCTTAAAGTACACATGTGCAAGGAGTTCGAAGTCAAGTATCTGCAAAATTGAAATACTTCTCAGGAATTGAAGTTGGGTGGTCAGACCGCAGAATCTTTATCCCCATAGAAGCAAATTGTAAAATCAATGAAGACAAGGATGGTGAGAAAATGAATTCATCCAGCTACCAAAGATTGGTGGGAAGGCTTATCTGTCTCACACGCATTTGTCCTGATATCATGTATGCAGTTGAGATTCTGAGCAAGTGCATGCATTCTCCCATTGAGACATCAGAAAGTTGTTATACAAGTACTACGATACCTGAAAGTCTCCCGGATGTGGAATCCTATTCTCTTAGAAGTTAGAGCAAGCATGTGAATGTTGAAGTATACACAGACGCTGACTAGGTTGAATGCTAGGATGACCGAAATAACACCACTAGAAATTTTTCCTTTATTGGGGGAAATTACATGACCTAGCGAAGTAAGAACCAAAATACAATAGTAAGGTCTAGTTCTGAAGCAAAATACAGAGCAATGTCATTGAGGATATGCAAGGACTATGGATTCAGTTTATAATGTAAACTCTGGGGCTACAAGATGAAAAACTCATATGTCTCTATTGCGACTATAAAGCGGCTATCAACATTGCTCATAATGTCAGTTAAATCTCAAGACCAAGTGGCAACCTTTATCAAGAGCCTGAGATGTGACACCTTCACCAATAATATTTCCAAGTTGGGAATAATTAACATATACTCTCATCTTGAGGGGGTGAGTTGAATTAGAGTCACTATAAAGACTCATGTTCTTTCTTATTGATTTTTGTCCCACACCTCTAATATTGATTTTGATTCTCCTCTCTTAGTGTGTGTATATATGGATCGACCAATATTTATTCTTTATATTGAATATAATATATTTTTCCATTTCACAAACGTGACTTCCTCCAAAAATATTGATTCCCTCAACTATGCATTTTCAAGATTACGCACTAGTCCACAAATAATATGAAATAAAATATTTGACTGATACTGCCTGATTATAAAAACTATAAAAGAATGGAACAATTTAATCGGCCAAATCAGAAACTGTAGTATAGTCTCTTCCATCTTGAACCAGAGGAGGACATGCAAAATTATTCTGATTCTGCCTTCTTTACTGATAATGTGAAAGTGCTTTAAATATTCAGCTCCTTCACGAAGCTAATTACATTTAGAACGGTGTTGAAGAAATAACTCGTGCCCTAAGCTCGATAATTTCCTTAAGGCGAATGTTGCTCTCCTACAAAAAGTTCTTTGTCTTGAAGCCAAGTCTGAAGTAAAGATTGGTACCTAGGATAACCTCCTTCCATCTAATTAAATCTGGAATTACCTAAATTATTTTCCAACATTTAATTCCACCTTTAATAAATTTTGATTTCCTGATCAGATTGAACCTAGGATTACCTCCTTCCATCTGCTTAATACCTGGAATTACCAAATTTCTTTTCCAAAATTTAATCCCAAGTTTGATAGATTTTAATTTCCTGGTCTGACAGAACATCAGATTACCTACCATTTGTGAATTCCACCAGACCCATCAGGCTGGAAGCTTCTCAAGTTCAAGCATTCATTTTTCTACTGAGAGACCAACGTCTTGAGGCTAATGTGGGAACCGCCCAAGGACCCTCTGATTTTGGTAAACATCTAATGTGTTCTCCGACCAGAGAGGTTATTTTTGGAAGAGAAACTGTGTTTTTAGAATGTTCGCAGATAGAACCTCTAGGGGTCCCTGATATAATTTGAGAAATGTATGTTTATTTACACCAACAATAGAGTATATATACATGAAAGGGTGACCACAACACCCAGATGAGCCTAAGCTATAACTAACGTATAGGATACAAGGGTAGTGTGTATGTACAGTATTTCTAACACCCCCCTCCCCCTCAAACTCACAGGGGATTATACACCGAGAGTTCGGACAATAGATAGGCATGTTGGGTCGGCGCATGTGGCTTAGTTAGCAAATCTGCAAGATGTTGAACAGAAGGAACAAAGTAAGGAGCAAGAGTACTACGACCAAACTGCTCACGTAGGAAGAAAGCATCCACCCTTGAAAAGAGTGCTTCACCGGGTTCAGAGTAAGTTGAATAGCACTGGTATTATCATAGTAGAGTGGGATCTAGAGAAGAGACACCATGGTACTCAAGAATCCAACGGAGTAAAATAATATCCTCGGCGGTGGTAACCATGTCCCGAAACTCAACCTCAGTGCTGGAACGAGAAACACCAAACTGTTTCTTGGACTTCCATGCAATAAGGGAAGAACCCAAGAACAGTCAGAAACTAATGACAGATCGACTGTCAACGGGATCACTGACCTAGGTAGCATCTGAGTAAGCACGGAGTTGCAGAGAACTAAAGCTAGAGAAAAAAGACCACGTGAAGTCGTCGCCCAGAGATAGCGTGAGAGCCGCAACAAGTGACCATAATTCACAGAGGTGGGCGCGCTAATAAACTGACTCATTACATGATCAACATGGGCAATGTTGGGCCGAGTAATAATGAGGTAGACGAGATTCCCAACAAGGTGTCGATAGTAAGTATGATTAGAGAGTAGAACCTCATCATCTGAACGTAGTTGAAGGTGAAGCTCCATAGAGGTGTCCATTGTCGAGATTCAGAGAGAGTAGATCGGGCTAAGAGATTTGATGTGTAACGTGAGAGAGCTGAAAATCGAGTTATATAGAAGTGATCTCAAGGCCCAAGAAGTAGCTCAGCTGGCTAAGGTCGGTCATCTGAAACTGTTGTTGTAGGTGATGTTTGACAAAGGACACATAAGAAGCACCACCACCAGTAATAATCATATCATCCACATAAAGTAATAGAAGAGTCTTGCCACGAGAGGAGTGCACAAATAAGGGTGGAACATGTGGACTCAGCTGAAAACTGACGACTGTAATGGCTGAGCTGAAACGTGCAAACCACGTGCAGGGCGCCTGCTTGAGCCCAAAACGAGCTCGTCATAAGTGGCAAACAAGACTTGGAGGAGGAGAGAGACCGAAATGAGAAAGCATGTAAACCTTTGGATGAAGAACGCCGTCAAGGCATTCTTCCCGTCGAGCTGAAACAGAGACCAGTGGCAAACAGCTGCAACTGCAATAAGAGTATGAATCGTAGTCATGTGATCGACCAGAGTAAAAGTCCCGACATAGTCTTGTCCATGCTCCTGCTGAAAATCACGAGCCATAAGTCGAGTCTTGTACCTCTCCGCAGAACCATCAGAGCGAGTCTTGACCTTGAAGACGCACTTGCAAGTAATAGGAACAACATCAGGTGGAAGAGGAACAAACTCTCAGGTACAAGTGTGCTCAAGTGCCTCCAACTCAACAGACATGACAGTCTGCCACTCAGGCATTTTGGAGGCCTCGCATTATGAAGTCAACTCTGGAGTACCACAGACAGTAGTAGGAAGGGCGGGAAGGTACAGTGGTAGTGTAGCAAGGCAAAGGCGGTCAGGAGGATGTCTCTCACGAAGTGGGTAGCGACGTGCAAGAGGATCATCCACAAGACACTCGTTGGAGGAGACATGCACTGAGTCTGGGGGCACTAGAGGCAAGGGAACAGAAGGAGGACGACGAGTGTAGTGTTATGGAAGAGTCAAGCAACCAGTCGGATGGAGAGATAACCGCAGGAGTGAAAGCAACCGGTTGAGAGGCATCTGATGGGAGCACGGAGGCATAGGAGCGAGGCAGTGAACCGAGAGAGAGATGCTGAGCAATCTACTGGGCAAACTCAAAAACAGAGCGGTTGCGCCAGAGCAGAAAAGTGAGCCGAAGGTGCACCGGGAGCATGCTGCTAACCGGACTGCTGAGCCCTCTGAAGCTTTCGACACTCAGATTTGACATGACCAAGACACTGACAATAGTCACAACGAACAGAAGAGCGATGAGGTGAACCGGACTGAGCAGCGGACAGAGGATTAGGAATAGGGTGCACTGTAGCAATATAACCAGACGAAGAAAGCGGTGGAAGCTAGGGAGCAGCCAAAACAACATAAGGCATAACACCAGAAGGAGTAGCAGAGTCCAAGGAGTAGATACGAGTCTCTTGAGCGATTACCAAGGCCAAGGTATTGCTGAGAGACGACAGAGGATCCCGGTGCAGAAGATGTGCTCGAACAGGCTCGAACTCAGGGGGTAGGCGCATAAGAAACTCATACATACACTAGAAGTCGAGATCCTGGGAGGTAGCAACATATTGAGCGCAAGATGCACAGAAAAGAGGTGTCATCTCATCACACTGATGTCAGAGGTCCAGGAGCGCAAAGAAAGCTTGGACAGATTGATCAAGATGGTAGCAAAACAAAGGGTCTGGAACAGGGAGTAGCGTGGGACCTAGCCAGATGGCAGGTAGAGACGACCCAAGTGATCCTACATCATCTTGGGTGTGGGGAGCTCACAAACTGACATGCGAATAGGAAGCTCGCAGAACTAACAGATGACGGCTATCGCGCGACATTCATCTGAGCGCCACCTCGCCAGTCGGAAGGCTGAGCGGAAGTGGTCGTGCTGACAATGGAATCAGTGTTTGCAGGAAAGGCAGGCGATAGTGGCGACGAAGTCTCAGTGTCGTCAAAGTGGCCCCATATATCGAGGGCAAAGAGGATCATGCCGACGGTGGCAGACCATGCCTTGTAGTTCCGCCCGTTGAGAATGACATCATCCTTCTAGAGGAATGCAGATAAGATGTGAGACAATGTCAGTGAACCAATGGAGGGCGGAGGGGGTGGCCAAGGTCAGGCCAGCTGTAGAAGACAGCTGAGGAGGCAGGCGGTGATCGACGGGCTGCATGATGGACTGAAGGAGAAGATCGGGGTCGCGGGATGGCCTGGAGGAGATCGGGGCTGCAGAATCAGCCAGAGGAGGAGGCACGGGGCCTTCGGCTTTGAACAAGGAAGAAGAAAACCATCAGAGAGATCAAGAAGAACGCGCCAGCGAAGGTGTCAGCGGGCGAACGAGCGGAAGGACTCCATCGAGCGAACAAGCGGATTAGGGTTATCCCTCAGATGCCATGATATAATTTGAGAAATGTATGTTTATTTATACCAACAATAGAGAGTATATATACATGAGAGGGTGACCACAACACCAAGGTGAGCCTAAGTTATAACTACCATATAGGATACACGGTAGTGTGCATGTACAGTATTTCTAACAGTCCCAATGGTTTAGATCTGAGTGGCGTAGCTATTGAGATCAATGTAGTCAATTATATTTCTCCTAAAAGGTGGCTATGTACTTTTCATTTTGTTCTAGATTTTTTCCTATTTGTGGGACATTTGTGGCTTGCGGGAAGGGCACGCGCAGTAGAAAAACACCACAAAAACACCACCTTAACTATTGAACTAAGAAGGGAAGGGCGCGCGCAGTACTTTTCATTTTGTTCTTGTTCTTGTTCTTGTTCTTCTTCTTCTTCTTGTTCTTGTTCTTGTTCTTCTTGTTCTTCTTCTTCTTCTTGTTGTTCTTCTTGTTCTTCTTGTTCTTCTTGTTCTTCTTGTTCTTCTTCTTCTTCTTCTTAGTTCTGTAACAAATGTTATGTTAGTTATGTTAAGTTCTTCATTAGTTATGTTAATTTCTTCTTAGTTCTGTTAGTTAATTTTAGATATGTTAAGTTCTTCATTAGTTCTGTTCATTAGTTCTTCATTAGTTCTTCATTAGTTCTGTTCATTAGTTCTGTTCATTAGTTATGTTCATTAGTTCTTCATTAGTTATGTTCATTAGTTCTTCATTAGTTCAGATCATTAGTTCTGTTAATTAGTTCAGTTGATTAGTTCAGTTAATTAGTTCAGTTCATTACTTCAATTCATTAGGTCTGTTAATTAGTTCAATTCATTAGTTCTGTTAATTAGTTCAATTCATTAGTTCTGTTAATTAGTTCAATTCATTAGTTCAATTCATTAGTTCTGTTAATTAGTTCAATTCATTAGTTCTGTTAATTAGTTCAATTCATTAGTTCAATTCATTAGTTCTTCTAGTTCAGTTGATTAGTTCAGCTTCAATTTTTTTTCATCTTTTTCTTATTACAGCAATTATGTTTCAATCACAATCATTTTATTTGAAATGATTATGAATAGTTTATGTCTAAGTACTTCATGTTATATTGCATTAGTTATGAACTTATACTTCAATTGATTATTTAAGGTTCATGTTTTATTGTTTTGAGAATTTATAGTTGTATTTGTGATATATGCATATATATTTATTAAATTTAATACAACGTATCCCGCCATACCCGTATCCTTGATTTTAAAATTTTGTCGTACCGTCGTACCGGATACGTATCGTACCCGGTACCCGTACCGGTGCTTCCTAGCTATCGAATTATACACCCCATTCAAAAGTTTGATGATATAAAAATCTAAATATCAAATTGATATAAATTAAAAAGGGAAAAGTTATCACTCTAGAGAGAGAGTTAGAAGAATATCCATTTATAAGGATATTAATTCTTATCCTCAAATATCTTATGCTATTTTCCCAACACATTGACAATCTAAATACAAGGCATTCTCCAGTTTCAATTCCAACACCATATTATGGAAGTTCAAATATACAATCTCAACCATTTATTTATAATAGTGAATCAGTGTGATGTATGAGGATATAAGTTTCTGTCCTTCTAAAACATATCAGTCAACTCAACTCAACAAAGATAGACATACACAAACATATATATTTACATACACATGTATTTGCATACATATATATACACACACATATATATACATATACTGATATACATATATATATATATACATATATATATATACATATACATATATATATATGGACACACACACACCTAAAAGATCTATGTCACTACAGATTACCTCATCTGCATTAGCTCCAACTGGCAGATCTCCCAAATCATAATACTTCTCCAAGTTACTTGAGAACTCGGAAGGAATCTGAGGGGGTTGAAGAACATTGTAGAAAAAAATTGACACTGAATCATAATAGAATTGAGGCCTTGGAGAGTTGTGATCACCATCAAATTTGATCAGGTTCTTATCTCCCTGAAATGCAATGGACCAGAAAAAATTCAAATAATTCCTATAACTTAAAAAAGGCTAACACCACACAATGTAGTAGTCGATCAAAATGCCAACCTTAAAGGAACATTTTGATAAATATAATGATGAGAACAAAAGGAAAAAATCTCTAACCGCATATGACTGGTAAATGAAGTCAGAGTGATGAGGCTGAATAAATATGTCGTCTGAAGCATGTCCAAATAATGCTGGAATAAAGGTCTTAGATGCATACTGTAGAATTAGTTGGATGCAAAGATCCAAATAATGTTAGCTTCTGCAATGAAAAATAAGTTGACAGACATGGTTCACAAATAGTGGGTAGGTTCAAACCTGTACAACATTAAGAGCCTTGATGTCAAACTTCGCCTTTCTTTGGATTACATGCCGCATATATTGAACAGCCATTTTGACCTAATATGATAAATAGGAAAAATATTTTAAACCAATAGAGAGACAAAAAAATTTATATATTGTAACTACAAAGAAGGTGCATGTCCAAAATGCAGATTATTGGAAGCCCGTGTCTTCGGTGAGGTTTTATTTCAGCTTATCAGCTGCTTATCCATAAATGTTGAAAATTATTTTAGTGTTGGATGGAGTGAGAACAATGGAAAATAACCGAATATTAAATTTAGAGTTTTTTAAAGCAGCTATGCATTTATACTATTGATGCATCTATGGTGTATTTTATCTTTTGGATGATATACATAACCTATTGATGGCGATCAACCGCATGCTCGTGATCGGAGGAGATCGGGCTACCACTTGGCGGGACTCATTTTTGCAAATTTGCCGGAGATGCGTTGATTGGATCGGCGATCCGAGTCCGCGAGCGCATCCGGAGCATCATTTTTTATTTCATATGTATTTTTTTTATATTTTCTGAGTTGTGTAGAAAAAGGCTTAACCTTGTATATACTTTCTCAATAATCAATTACAGTGTATGAATACACATTTATAGGAGGGAGAAAGAGAGAAGAGAGTCTTATACAAGATGTGGGACTAAAGAGGAGAGAAGAAGAGAAACAAATAAATGGGCCTAATTACATGGCCTTTTCCAACACTCCCCCGCAAGCTGGAGCATACAAGTCGTATGCACCAAGCTTGGACAAACACTGGTAGAATAGGGTGTTCGGTAGAGCCTTTGTGAGGATATCAGCCACTTGTTCAGTACCAGGAACATGCTTCAACTCTATCTTCATCATTTGGACTTTCTCCCGGATAAAGTGACAGTCTACTTCAATATGTTTCGTTCTTTCATGAAAGACTGGATTTTTCGCAATATGTATAGCCGCTAGGCTATCACAAAATAGGATGGCAGGTGAGAGAAGTTTTACCCCTAGATCGGCCAGGAGACTTTCAAGCCAGGTAAGCTCAGAGACAACAGATGTCATTGATCGGTATTCTGCTTCAGCTGATGATCGAGCAACCACTGTTTGTTTCTTACTCCGCCAGGTAACGAGATGTCCTCCAAAATAGGAACAAAAACCACTGGTTGACCGACGATCATCCAAGGAATCGGCATAGTCTGCATCAGAGTACGCAACCAATGTTGGAGTAGAGGATGCGGTTTTGTATACCAAACCTTGACCCGGGGCTATTTTAAGCTATCTAAGAATACGTTCAACAGCTTGGAGGTGAGATGTTCGCGGAGCATGCATAAATCTACTGACCACCCCAACGGCGAAGGAAATATTCGGTCTTGTGACCGTTAGATAGATCATTTTTCCAACCAGTCGTCAATAGTATTCCGGATTTTGAAGAGAAAGGTCTGTATTAGAGGAATGTGCACACAACTTATGATTTGCGTCCATCGGAGTAGTAGTAGGTTTGCATCCCGACTAACCAGCATCCTGAAGGAGATCCAGGCAGTATTTCCTTTGAGAAATGACGAGTCCATCTGGTCGTCTTGCGACCTCAATACCAAGGAAGTAACGAAGATGTCCGAGATCCTTGGTTTGAAAGACTGAGCTGAGGTGTTGTTTAACTGCTTGGATGCCCTTTGAATCGTCTCTGGTGATCAATATATCATCAACATACATCAACAGAAGAACAGTTCCTGTGGCCTGATGACGTGTGAATAGTGAGAAGTCAGCTGAACTCCGAGTGAAGCCGACTTGTCGGACGGCCTTACTGAACTTGTCAAACCATGCCCGAGGGAATTGTTTGAGACCGTAGACAGACTTCTTGAGATGACAAACTCGGGACTCCCCCGTGATCTCAAACCCAGGTGGTTGCTGCATGAAAACCGTTTCCTGGAGGACACCGTTGAGGAAGACATTTTTGATGTCCAGTTGGTGTAATGTCCATTGTCAATGCACAGCTACCGAGAGAAGAACTCGAACGGTGTTCAGCTTGGCCACAGGGGAGAACGTCTCCTCATAATCGAGGCCTTGTTGTTGGGTGAAGCCACGAGCCACCAGACAGGCCTTCAGACGGTCAATCGTTCTATCAGGAGCATGCTTGATCACAAAGACCCATTTACACCCAACAAGTGTCTGACCGGTAGGTAATGGTACCAATGTCCAGGTCTGGTTAGCCCAGAGAGCCGCCATCTCTTCTTCCATAGCCTCCTGCCAGCCAGGATGCTGGAGAGCCTCCTGCACAGAGTTAGGTACCGAAATCGAGGATAATGAGGTGGCAAATGTCTGAAGTTGTGAAGAAAGGCGATGTAAGGATACATAATTCGTCATGCGATGAGCTGTAGATCCTGGTGTTGAATCAGCGGGACGCGGAGCATCAGAGGGCAAGTCAGACTGCAGAGGGGCACCGGAGACAGGATGGTGACGAGTGTAAACCCGAATAACATGAGGTTTGGCAACAGGAGGGGCCTGGGCTATAGGTCTTGGTGGTGGAGTGATAACGGGAACAACTGGGCGTAAGATAATTGGTGGCGGAGATGTAGGAGCTGAAGCAGTGAAGAAAGGAGATCCTCCTGAAAGGTAACATCAGCAGACACTGTCACCTTTCGGGTAGCCGGTGAGTAGCAGATGTAGCCTTTTTGTGTCTGCGAGTAACCGACAAAGACGTGTTTGGTAGCCCGGGGGTCCAATTTATCCAATGTTGGACCAAGGTTGTAAACGTAGCAAGTGCATCCAAAGATGCGGGATGTGATAGAGAATGTCGGAGTGGAGGGGAACATGAGGCTGAATGGAGTGGCATTGTGGAGGATAGGGGAAGGAAGATGGTTAATCAGGTAGCAAGCCGTCGAAAGAGCAAAGTTTCAATAATTTTTGGGAACGTTCATTTGACGCATGATGGAGCGGGTCATATCGAGAAGGTGGCGATTCTTCCGCTCTGCGATTCCGTTTTGCTGAGGGGTATAGGCACATGAAGTTTGGTGAATAACCCCAAAGTCAGAGCAAAGAGTCGCAAATTCGTGGCTAGTGTACTCACGAGTATTGTCCGTGCGAAGAGTTTTGAGGTTAGTGGAGAATTGCGTTTGGGTTTCAAGAAGGAACGCCCGAAAAACACGAGGAAGCTCAGAGCGATCACGAAGTAGATATAGTCATGTCATTCACGAATAGTCATCAATAAACGTCAGAAAATAGCGATAACCAGAAATGCTATTAACTTTGTACGGACCCCAAATATCCGAGTGTACCAAAATAAAGGGAGCAATGCTCCGAGTACATTTAGATAAAAATGATGAACGAGGCTGTTTGCCTAACACACATGATTCATAATGAAAAGATGGTAAAGATACATCGGGTAGAGCCTTCTGGAGGACGGGTAAAGGGGCATGGCCAAGACGCTGATGCCAATCGACGGAGGAGACGGAAGAGAGGATGGTGGGAGATTCATCAAGGAGGTAAAGCCTGTTCTGCAGTCATCCCTTACCAAATATAGTCAGCGTCCTGTGATCCTGTATCAGAAAAGAGTAAGAAGTAAATGTTACAGAGCAGTTCAAATCATTAGTCAAGCGACCAACAGAAAGCAAATTGAACGGGGAGCCCGGAACATGAAGAGCCGAGCGTAGAGAGAGAGAAGTGAGAGGGATGTCAGCCGATCCAGAGACAGGAACGGTGCCCCCATTGGACACTGTGATGCACTTAGGATGAGGAGAATTCAGGTATTGATGTGGTCGCAGGGAGGTGATGTGATGAGTGGCACCTGAGTCCACTATCCAGCGCCGACTAGTGGAGAGACAAGTGATACCTTCTTGGGAGATGGAGGCAGTAGAGGCAACGGAGGCAGACGGGCGACTGAGCAGATCCTGGAGCTGTTGGAGCTGAAGGCAAACCTCTTCAAGGTCAGTACGAGCAGAGGAGTCTGTAGCAGCAGTAGCCTGTGGACACGGTGGAAGCTCATGCTTGCGATAGCATGTGGCCTCGAGATGGTCGTCCTTTCCGCAGAAGGAACACTTTGGGCGAGATCGACCTCCCCGTCCGCGGCCGCGAGAGCCAGTCCCCCCCCCCCCCCCGAGTAGGAGGGGGGAAGGCAGCAGGGGAGCAGAAGTCTGCTGCAGGAGAGCCGGGGACGGGGAAGCAGAATGATCGGGAGGCGGGGAAACCTTGAGCAGCATAGAACACGCATTTGAGAGTGAGGGGGTAGCAACCGAGGAGAGGACCTGGGCCCGAAACTATGAAGGTGGGGTGGAACACGAGCCATCATCATGGCCACCCCGACGGCTTCTTTCTGAGCGCGTTGTGTAGCAAGGTCCAATGTAGGGGGTTGATGTTGGATCCATGCCTCAACAAGAGTCTTGGCCCGAGCAACAAATGAGGTGAGGTCGGTGGCCCCGCCGACATCAAGAGACTGGAGATCAGTAATAATGTCGTAGAGATGTTGGAGACTATCTTTTTCGGAGTAGAGCGACTGGAGCTCATCCCACATTGCTTTGGCCGTGTCGTGATACATGGTCATTCGGTAGGGTTCAGTATCAAGGGAGTTGAGGAGCCAGGTCTGAACCCGACCATCGTTGCGCAACCAATCATCTGTAGGAGGAGCAGGAGCTTGGGTCAAGTGATGGAGAAAACCCTTGGATTGGAGTACTCGGCGAACAGAATGGACCCACTCCACGAAGTTCTTTTTCCCGGCAAGTGAAATAGTAGTAATGTGCAATTTATCACGGAGAAAAGGAGCAGATATCGGGCGGTCAGCAGAGGAAGTCGCGGTCTGGCTAGTTGATTCTGGAGAGGCCGCCATGACGGAGATGAGCAGGAAGGAAGACTGGCGGACATCACAAGGAACGCGACCAAACGAGTCTGAACGGCCAGGGGGCAAACCGCCTGCGACAAGGGAGAGAAGTCGCCGCGACTTGAATGTGGTGCGGAGAGCTGGAGAAATCGCCCGGTCACGGTGAGAGCACCAGCAGCAAGGAGAATGCCACGACCAGAGGGCGGAGTCCGCAGCAGATAGAAGAAACTGCGGGCAGCAAGACAGGGCACAACGACTAAGTCGGAAGCTGCACGGTCAGGGTGAGAACACCAGCAGCACAGAGAGATGCCACGACCTAGATGCGGATCGTGTCGAGAAGTGGAGAAGCCGCGAGCTAGAAGAGAAGCAAAACGCAGCGAGAAGAAGATCGCGGCGAGCAGAGAGCGGTGGGAAGAGAGGCCGCTGCGACTAAGGCAGGTTGTGGCGAGAAGAGAGACCGCTGCGAGAAGAGAAGTAAAACGCAGCGAGAAGAGAGTTCTCAGCGAGCAGAGAGCGAAGGGAAGAGAGGCCGCTACGACTAAGGCAGGTCGCGGCGAGAAGAGAGGTCACTGCGAGAAGAGAAGTAAAAAAATGCAGCGATAAAAGAGTGTGCGGCAAGCAGAGAGCGACGGGAAGAGAGGCCACGACGACAAAGCTAAGTCGCTGCGACTAGAGATAGGTCGCGGCGACTGTAGATAGGTCGCGAGAAGAGGAAAAAACCAAAGTCGGAGAGAGAAGAGGAGGGAAGCAAGTGGGAGACCGCGCGGAGAGAAAGGGAGGCCGCGCGAGCTGGGAAATAGAAGGGGGTGGTCCCCACCAATGAGAAAGGTTATAAAAGCGGGAGGAGGAGGAGAAAAGGTGGAAGGCACAAGAGAGACGGAGCAGAGGAAGCGGATAGAAAGACCCAGGCCGCGCGGGAACCCGCGGTGACGAAGCTCGTGCGCCTTTTAAGAAGCAGGTCGCAAGAGACCGCGGCTAAAGCGGGAGAGGAGGCCGCGCGGTTATCCGGATGGAGAGGCGGTTTAAAAACCGAGAGGTCGGACCGTTCCCTCTGATACCATGTAAAAAAAGACTTAACCTTGTATATACTTTCTCAATAATCAATTACAATGTATGAATACACATTTATAAGAGAGAGAAAGAGAGAAGAGAGTCATATACAAGATGTGGGACAAAAGAGGAGAGAAGAAGAGAAACAAATAAATGGGTCTAATTACATGGGCTTTTCCAACAAGTTGTATTTCTTTATTTAGGACACCGGGCGTAACGCACGATCGTAGCCGTTCACGTCGGATGCCCAACCACCTTCTCTCGTTATAAATAGGAGCGGGTGTTCAGATTTTTAAGCATTGCTGATTTTGTGAGAGATTGCAGAATTTCGGCAATCATTCGTGGTGCAACGCCGCGAGCCCGGGGTGCGATGCCTCGATTTCCTATTCCTTTATTTTCATTTGTATTTGATTTCCCATCCAATGTTTTCCCGTATAGGATATCCCACAATCTTTGAATATAATTGTCATTGTTCATCATCTCCATCGCATGAAGAAGAAAATGGCTACCCTTTTTCCCGTTCATCGCCACTTTCCTCTCGACGGGAAGGATACCCAGTCACATATCTCCCTTTGATTCCGCTCCTCCTTCCTGAGAACAATCGAAGTTGCCCAGGCCCATCCCTAACCGCGCGCTTTCATTGACTCCTTACCACCGATCAAAACCCTGCACGCCCCGATCCCGTCAGCCACCACAGCAGAATGCCTACAAACTCATCACGTGGATCCACTGCAAACTTCTCCTCCCTAGTGAACCGTGAAATCCATAAATACAGTCGCTGCTCACGTTCGACGGCCACCCTAGTTCTTGTTCCAGCAGAAAGTCGCCGCTCCCAGTCGGGTATCAACGGATAACTCCATCCCTCCTCATCCCGTCCGCTAAACTCCATCTTCCTCTCCCATTGAGTCTCACCAAGCCCATTCCCCACGTCCAGGCAAGCCTCCCCTCACCCAACAGTGAACCCAAACTTTCCAAGGCCCATTCATGGTTGGTATGCCTTAATTCTACAACAGACATCGAGATATCATTCAGTCAGGTGTCTTCCTGTTGCGGCGGTGGCCTATTTCCAAGAACCAAATCCCACAACAGCCTTTCAGTTTCACATTCCAGCAATTCCACGACACTGTCTCTACTGGATTTCGTTGTTTGTGAGTATTAATATTTTGTGTTTTTTATTTTGTATTGAGTCTTGGATGGACATGCTATATGTGTTTGGTTATTGAGATTGCTAGTGTTTTTTTCTTTATTTCTTTTAAGTCTATAATATTTATTCGTGCAAGTTGTCGTTGATCAACCTCTGTGCGGAGAAAGCACCTGATATAATTGGCGTGCTTGAAAATTAATGATTCACTTTTTGTAGCACAGCTCAAATTATATAATTAACATGTCATTGTTTTGTTTCCAGACTAATTGAAGAACACGTGCACGTATGATGTATCATTTAAATTGGGCTTGGTGGTATTCATTCTGCACATTCACTTAACTTTGCATTAGCGTGGCGGCACATCCATTTTACACACCAAACTATCCCGCGTAACCGATGGCCTCCAGAAGATAAAATTTCCGGGACACGTTCTTACAGACATTTCAGGTTAATCCCCAGATGCAGCAGCAGAGAGGTCCAACCACGTACCTGAAAGTTTAGGAGAAACTTCTTCTCTGCAACCAAAATGTCTGAGCGAGGTACGAGGAAGACACCACACGATCTATATCAGAGGTACCGGAGGGGGAACGAAGATTTCAAGGCCCAAAAAGTGAGGTAATTTCAGGTGTCATTTTTGGTACCTCCTGGAGTCCTATTTATAGGCAAATCCTCGGGGGGGGGGGGGGGGGGGGGGGTATGTAGTCGAGAACATTCAGCCCCCTGCGAGGTTGTCTTTGGCGACTATTGCGACAATGGGAGGATCTCGCCCATGTTGGCGAGATGTCGCCAATTGTTGCATACCTGGCAAGTAACTTCTATACTTGCACATGGCTTTTAGTTGTTCTGCTTCTAAACCTTGACTTGTTCTTTGATTTGACATTGGCCAAATGGCCTGACTGGAACCACTCTTGACGAATACGGGTTGTAGACCAGACATGAGCAATTTTGGATGGGATTGTGAAAGAAACATAGTGAGAGCTAGCAGTGAATAAGTATGAGCAAATTAATGAAGTTATATGTTTATGATATTTGTTTGATTAGAGCATTATGATGATAATTGTAAATTTTTTGAATAATGAAAGCTCATCCTTGTGTGAAACAATACATGGGTAAAATTACTGTGAATTGGTCAGATTTGGATGTGTTATGTGGCATTGATAAAACTACTGCTAGTCATGTAGTGACCGCAACTGAGGAGATAAACGAGATAGTTGTTGAGTCAATTGCGTAACGGAGCAAACATGAACAGCCTAGACTGGGCAGCGAAGGAAGCACCCGAAGGAGGAAGAAGAGAACTAATAGGGATGTTGATACAGTAGCAGCGACTATAGATAATTTGGCAAATTCCTTGTGTGAGCTTGTCCTTACGTTCATCGAGTAATGTTGAGGGAATATATGTCACACTTGCTCGGATGCATGATTTAGACGAACATGAATTATTGATGTCCATGGATATGCTTAATTATGATAGTGTCAATCATGGCACATTCACGACTCTACCAGATAACCCGGATGGTGCATAGCTACAGATGCAATTTGATCATTATTTTTTTTCTTATGTATTCTATTTGAGAACTATTTTGTTATTTGTGTCAGTTGTTTATATACTATGTCTATGGATTTGAACTTGCCTATGTTTTGTGAACTATAATTACATCAATATTTGGTTCATTTCTAGGCAAGCCCCCCCCCCCAATCCAACAGTGAACCCAAACTTTACAAGGCCCAGTCATGGTTGGTCTGCCTTAATTCTACAGCCGACAACGAGATATCATTCAGTTGTCTTCATGTTGCGGCAGTGGCCTATTTCCCGGAACCAAATCCTGCAACAGTCTTTTAGTTTCACATTCCAGCAATTCCACGACACTGCCGCTACTGGATTTCGTTGTTTGTGAGTATTCATATTTTGTGATGTTTTATTTTGTATTGAGTCCTAGATGGACATGCTATATGTGTTTGGTTATTGAGATCGCTAGTGTTTTTTTTCTTTATTTTTTTAAGTCTACAATATTTATTCGTGCAAGTTGTCGTCGAACAACCTCTATGCGGATAAAGCACCTGATATAATTGGCATGCTTGAAAATTATTGATTCACTTTGTGTAGCACTGCTCAAATTATATAATTAACATTGTCATTGTTTTGTTTTCAAACTAATTGAAAAACACGTGCACGTATGACGTATCGTTTAAATTGGGCTTGGATGTATTCATTTTGCGCATCCACTTAACTTTGCACTAGCGTGTCGGCACATCCATTTTACACACCAAACTGTCCTGCATCACCTATGGTCTCAAGAAGATAAAATTTCAAAGACACATCCTTACAACCATTTCAGGTTAATCTGCAGATGCAGCAGCAGAGAGGTCTCACCACGTACCTGGAGGAAAATCTTCCCCTCCGCAACCAAAAATGTCTGAGTGAGGTACGAGGAAGACACCACACGGCGTATATCTGAAGAACAGGAGCGGGGACGAAGATTTTAAGGCCCAAAAAGTGAGGTGATTTCAGGTGCCTTTTATGGTACCTCCTGGAGTCCTATTTATAGGCAAATCCTAGGGGGGGTATGTAGCTGAGAACACTCAGCCCCCTGCGAGGTTGTCTTTGGCGACTATGGCGACAATGGGAGGATCTCGCCCATGCTGGCGAGATGTCGCCAATTGTTGCATACCTGGAAAGTAACTTCTACACTTGCACATGGCCTTTAGTTGTTTCTGCTTGTTGACCTTGACTTGTTCTTTGACTCTGACCTTGGCCAAATGGCATGACTAAAACCACGCTTGACGAATACGGGTTGTACACTAGAAATGAGCAATTTTGGATGGGATTGTGAAAGAAACATAGTGAGAGCTGGCAGTGAAGAAGTATGAGAAAATTAATAAAGGTATATGTTTATGATATTTATTTGTTTTATTAGAGCATTATGATGATAATTGTAAAATCTTTGAATAATGTAAGCTCATCCTTGTGTGAAACAATACAGGGATAAAGTTATTGTGAAATGGTTGGATTTGGATGTATTATGTGGCATTGATAAAACTATTGCTAGTCATGCAGTGACCGAAACTGAGAGAAACGAGATAGTTGTTGAGTCAATTGCATAACGTAGCAAACATGAGCATCCTAGACTGGACAGCGAAGGAAGCACCAGAAGGAGGAAAAAGAGAACTAAGAGGGACGTTGATACAGTGGCAGCGACCATAGATAATTTGGTAAATTCCTTGCGTGAGCTTGTCCTTACGTTCATCGAGTAATGTTGAGGGAATATATGCCGCACTTGCTCAGATGTATGATTTAGACGGACATGAATTACTAATGTCCATGGATATGCTTAGTTATGATAGTATCAACTATGGCACATTCACGACTCTACCAGATAACCTAAATGGTGCATGGCTACAGATGCAATTTGATCATTAATTTTTTTCTTATGTATTCTATTTGAGAACTATTTTGTTTTTGTGTCAGTTGTTTATATACCATGTCTATGGATTTGAAGTTGCCTATGTTTTGTGAACTACAATTATATCAATATTTGGTTCAGTTCTAGGCACCCCCCCCCCCTCCCACCCAACGGTGAACCCAAACTTTCCAAGGCCCATTCATGGTTGGTCAGCCTTAATTTTACTGCAGGCATCGAGATAACATTCAGTCAGTTGTCTTCTTGTTGCGGTCAGTTGTCTTCTTGTTGCGGTCAGTTGTCTTCTTGTTGCGGCGGTGGCCTATTTCCCGGAACCAAATCATGTAACAACCTTTTATTTCACATTCTAACAATTCCACGACACGGCCGCTACTGGATTTCGTTGTTTGTGAATATTAATATTTTGTGTTGTTTTATTTTGTATTGAGTCCTAGATGGACATGCTATATGTGTTTGGTTATTGAGATTGCTAGTATTTTTTTCTTTATTTCTTTTAAGTCTATAATATTTATTCGTGCAAGTTGCCGTTGATCAACCTCTGTGCGGAGAAAGCACCTGATATAATTGGCGTGCTTGAAAATTAATGATTCACTTTGTGTAGCAATGCTCAAATTATATAATTAACATGTCATTGTTTTGTTTCCAAACTAATTGAAGAACACGTGCACGTATGACCTATATCCGAGGAACAGGAGGGGGAACGAAAATTTCAAGGCCCAAAAAGTGAGGTGATTTCAGGTGTCATTTCCGATACTTCATAGAGTCCTATTTATAGGCATATCCTAGGCGGTATGCAGATGAGAACACTCAGCCCCCCTGCTGTCTTTGGCGACCATGGCAACAATGGGAGGATCTCGCTCATGCTGGCGAGATGTCGCCAATTGTTGCATACATGGCGAGTAACTTCTATACTTGCACATGGTCTTTAGTTGTTCCTGCTTGTTGACCATGACTTGTTCTTTGACTTTGACCTCGGCCAAATGGCATGACTGAAACCACTCTTGACGAATAGGGGTTGTACACTACACATGAACAATTTCGATGGGATTGTGAAAGAAACATAGTGAAAGCTGGCAGTGAAGAAGTATGAGCAAATTAATGAAGGTATATGTTTATGATATTTATTTGTTTTATTAGAGCAATATGATGATAATTGTAAAATCTTTGAATAATGTAAGCACATCTTTATGTGAAACAATACAGAGATAAAGTTATTGTGAATTGGTCGGATTTGGATGTGTTATGTGGCATTAATAAAACTACGGCTAGTCATGTAGTGACCGCAACTGAGGAGATAAACGAGAAAGTTGCCGAGTCAATTGCGGAACGGAGCAAACATGAACAACCTAGACTGGACAGCGAAGGAAGCACCAAAAGGAAGAAGAAGAGAACTAATAGGGATGTTGATACAGTGGAAGCGACCACAGATAATTTGGCAAATTCCTTGTGTGAGCATGTCCTTACGTTCATCGAGTAATATTGTGGGAATATATGCCGCACTTGCACAGATGCCTGATTTAGACGAACGTGAATTACTAATGTCCATAGATATGCTTAGTTATGATAGTATCAATCATGGCACATTCACGACTCTACCAGATAACCTGAATGGTACATGGTTACAGATGCAATTTGATCATTAATTTTTTTCTTATGTATTCTATTTGAGAACTATTTTATTATTTGTGTCAGTTGTTTATATACTATGTCTATGGATTTGAACTTGCCTATGTTTTGTGAACTACAATTATATCAATATTTGGTTCAGTTCTAAGAATTACAAATTTTAAATTTCATTTTTTGTGAATGAATTTCATCCTGCAATTGAATAACATTATTGATCAATTTCAATTCTGCTGACTGAATTTCATCTTGCATTCGGAAAGCAAAACTGAAATTTTACACAAAATCAATTCCCGCATATATTGGTTTTCGTGGGAAATCAATACTCTGCATCTAAATGGACCCTTGGTAAATATAATTGAGTATTTAGTTAAGGAAACTATAGTAAAATTGTAGGCATTGGTCTAGGCTTCACAATTATATTTAGTAAGAGAATTGAGTATTTAGTTAAACTAAAAGAAAACAGTTGTATATTCATTATTATGTCCAAGATTGTTGATGCTTAGATGGGGCAATAATCTGTGTTAGAAATTGTATTATTTATTCAATGTTTCTTTCACAAGTTATCTTACCTTATGTACAACATTTAACGTTCTTTGACCATACTGTTGAATATTAAATCATCATAAGCTCCAATTATTCTCTAGTTAAAAGAACAGTTAATTAATTGACATTCAGGTGTGACAAGGGATGAACTTACAGAGGACGGATAAATCCTAATCTTAAATGAATGTGATCAAGCAATTGAAAGTGTAAATGGAAATATGGGTCGATCAAACTGAGGATGCAAATGAAGTTAGCCATGCAGTCGATGAACAAGATGTAACAACATAAACTCTAACCCTAAGCTGATGCCTATGATTCAAAATGCAAATGATTCCGACGTGCAAATAACTAAATAATAACATTTAAAACTCAGACATTTGATCACAATTACTCACAAACATTTGAATTAAGAGAATGATAATTGGAAATTAATTGAGATTGCAATAAATTTTAATGTAAGGCTAATAAATCTAGTAAATTAATCAAGTCAAGATATTCAGAGCAAAGTATTTCTAGCAATAAAGGCACGTCAATAAAATGAGAAGTCAAAACTAAATGTACTGACTCACCAAGTAACAGGCACCGACGATGAAGGAAGGGGTAGGACTTGGATCATAGGAGCAGTGTGCGGGTTCAAATGTGCGGTTAAAGGAGTGTATAGAATGAGTTTTTAGGGTCAAAGCGAAGCGAAGCGCGCGGCGAATGTTTCCTCGTGTAAATTATTTCTAAACAATATTTTAATGGCTTTCCTCCGCTCGGAGGGCCAAAGCGAAGCGCGCGGCGAATGTTTCCTCGTGCAAATTATTAGAGCACCAAAACAAAGTCCACAAACAGGAATCGCAACAAGATATAATAAATCACCAAATGAAAATGTTGAATCAATTAGTAGAATACTACAAAAACTCACAAAGTAGAGGGCTGAACCGAGTCACTGAAGATTTGGAGGGTCGGATGTGTAGATCGGCGATCGGAGATGGAGCCGACGGCGTGAAGACGATGGTGGTGGCTGTCCTCGGCGGTAAAGGGTGAAAACGGGCAATAAAACGGTGGATGCGGCCTCGAATAAGTAGATCCGGCCGGGGGGCGGGTAGATCCGCTATTTAGGGTCGGATCCTGGTAAAAATGAAAAGTTTGTGCAGTGAAAATAACGGATCGGGTGGCTATAATTCTATATCTGAACTGATCTAGAATTTTTGGGCTATTAGGATGTGGATCCACGGAGGGGATATGTGGGGGTAGTCGGCTAGGGCAAAGAGGCCGTTGGGGTGGCCGGATTTGGTAAGAGATGAGGGCTGGTCGGCCAGCAGTGGGGAGGGAACAAGAGGTGGAGGCGGCCCTGTAGCGGCAGGTGGAGAGGCGGCAGGTTTGAGGGGAGGAGGCGGGTTGGGCGGCGGAAAAGGGGCAACAGGCCGACTGTTTTTTGGGGGCTGGAATGGTGGGCTGTAGCGGGTGAAACGATGGATTGAGGCGTGGAAAATGAAGGTGGGGGTAGGGATTACCTTGGGAGGAGTTTGGAGGTCTAGGAGTCGTCACCTAGGGTTCCACTGCGTCAGCACCGGGCAGGGATCGCGGGATTCCGGGATTCAATGTCTCCAAAATCTGCAATGTCTTGGTTCAGCCACTTAGACCAATATTTATAAGAAGAGAACAAATTAGGGCTTCACCGTCAACGGTTATGATTGGACGGTGGGATCGGCCACTAAATACATGAAAATAAACCCAAAAAAATAAACTAATATATGTTTCTGACTCGCGGCGATGTGTCGGACTCAACCGCGGAGTCCGATCGTCAATCCGGGCACGCCATATATGGTAAGTCGCCAAATCAGCCCCGAACGGGCCCAAAGCTCGTGCTCGTCTCTGCTCCACATCAATTTCCACGGCTTGAAAGGATTAGTCTCCCGATGAATTGGGATCAGAATTCTCTCGATGAATGTCAGGTACCACTCGAAGAGGTCCACCAGGAGTCGTCCAAGTGTCGTCGACGGAAGAGTGTCCTCGCCCATCAACTCCTCCCGACTGAAAAGTTGTCATCTCCGGTGAATGGAGACGGTCGTGCTGAAGTCGAAGTCCAAGGGCGAATCGATCAAGCTCTGTTGCAAGTATCCTAGTGTCAACTGCGTCGGGGCGGCCCCACCAATGTACCTAGTAGCGACAACGCGACCCATATGAAGTAGAAACAAGCTGGTGGAATCTGAACTCTGTGATGCTCTCATCTCTCATCTCTCGAAAGGTGGGTCCCGGTGCGATTGGTGGTGCCGATGGTGAAACCAGAGAAGACGAGTCCCCAGGTGGGTGGGTGTCAACAGTGGGTAGACTGGAGTGGCCACTAAACGGTGGTGTCGTATGATGGTGGTAAGGTAACGACAGTGGGAGTGGGGGTGGCTGGGTATCTCCACTACTCGGGTCCACATACTCGTGAGGTTCATAGTATGCAGTCAGATCCTCAACATTAAACACCGGGTGAATTTCCATACTAGCCGGGATATCGAGCCGGTAGGCATTTCTCCCAATGTGACTAATAACATAGTACGGACTCATTCTCCTACGCTTAACTTCTTGGCAGGCCCCGAAGGGAGCCTCTCGGGGCAGATTCGCACCATTACCCTTTTGTCTTCATTAAATATTCGTTCTCGTCTTCGCTAATCTGCATGGACTTTATAATTTTCATTGCTTGTTATTATTTGTCAGCAAACCGACTCATGCAACTCATGCAAATGTCGTGTAAAATACTCAGCAGACTCATGCAGGTAATGCAAATGATGCAAAGGCAACACGATAGACACGGTACAATTCTTACAGGAAATCTAATAATGTATGAGATGTCTCTAAAATGAGGTGGCCTATAGGGAGGTTTTTTCGGTGGAATGTAGACAAACTCATCCCGTGTGTGACGATCGCTCAGATGACCATGAGAGACAACTATACTAAAATACGGGCTCGTAATGAGCCAAATGTCTCTCGGGGAACGTAGCACATCAGGGGGGTCGCCAAGAGATGTGTAAGAAAAGTCATCACGAATGAGACAACCACCTGAGTGAAAATCGTGTACACCGACTAGAAGTCGTGACTCTAAAATATGGTGAGCGTCCCAGATAAGAAAGAACTCATCGGGTGGCTCAGCGGGTGGCGTGTCCCAAAATTCATCCAGAGTGTGAGGCGTCATAAGGTAGGTCCTCACAATATGAGTATACTCAAATGGACTCAAGGTAGGCCCTACATATGTCACGCTCCACTCAATGTCCCTTCTCTGGGGCAAGGCCAGAGATGATAATGAAAGAGGCATCATACCTGAGTGACTCACCCGAGTCTCAACCTCACCAAGATGTGGCGGATCATCAGGAAGCTCAACAGGGGGCTCGTCATAGGGCTCGTCACTAAGGTCAAGATCCTCCCGATGAGTACAATCGAAAGGGGTAGTGTCTCTGTGCATGGGTGACATAGCCACTACGAGATCAACACCAAGCTCTGAGCTCTCGATCGTAACGTGGCTCAGGGTAATGCCAAGGGAAAAGTAACATAGACCTACGCTCAAGAATGGGTCTGTCGGTGCGGTGTCAAGACAAGAGTCTAGGGTATGAGTGTCAATCAACCCCGGACATACCAAAAGTGGAGGTGTGGGTGAGGGGCACAACACTGCAGACTCAATAGCTCGTTCTGGATCACCCTCCGTCGGAGTCACAAGAGACGGGTCAGAAACAAGAGATAGGTCACTCACGGGGCTAAGCATCTCGCTGGGGTGAGAGCAATCTGTATCAGGTATCACTTCCGTCGTGAGTGGTAGGGCAGTGGTAGACACCGCGGTGACCTCAGTATGAGAAGGACTCGTACTGCGGAGGTCAAGGTGAGGGTCCAACCAACCAACTATGGCGGATCTCAAAGATTGTTTGTAATGAAGGGCAAGCTGATACGTCTGCTTGAGGGACTTCGAGCTATGATAAACCACCTCAGTACGAATGTCAGATCGAAGCCCAGACCGGAATCTGTATCGAGGCGGGTTGGGCAGCGGAAAAGGGGCAACAGGCCGACTGTTTTTTGGGGGCTGGAATGGTGGGCTGTAGCGGGTGAAACGATGGATTGAGGCGTGGAAAATGAAGGTGGGGGTAGGGATTACCTTGGGGAGGAGTTTGGAGGTCTAGGAGTCGTCACCTAGGGTTCCACTGCGTCAGCACCGGGCAGGGATCGCGGGATTCCGGGATTCAATGTCTCCAAAATCTGCAATGTCTTGGTTCAGCAACTTAGACCAATATTTATAAGAAGAGAACAAATTAGGGCTTCACCGTCAACGGTTATGATTGGACGGTGGGATCGGCCACTAAATACATGAAAATAACCCAAAAAATAAACTAATATATGTTTCTGACTCGCGGCGATGTGTCGGACTCAACCGCGGAGTCCGATCGTCAATCCGGGCACGCCATATATGGTAAGTCGCCAAATCAGCCCCGAACGGGCCCAAAGCTCGTGCTCGTCTCTGCTCCACATCAATTTCCACGGCTTGAAAGGATTAGTCTCCCGATGAATTGGGATCAGAATTCTCTCGATGAATGTCAGGTACCACTCAAAGAGGTCCACCAGGAGTCGTCCAAGTGTCGTCGACGGAAGAGTGTCCTCGCCCATCAACTCCTCCCGACTGAAAAGTTGTCATCTCCGGTGAATGGAGACGGTCGTGCTGAAGTCGAAGTCCAAGGGCGAATCGATCAAGCTCTGTTGCAAGTATCCTAGTGTCAACTGCGTCGGGGCGGCCCCACCAATGTACCTAGTAGCGACAACGCGACCCATATGAAGTAGAAACAAGCTGGTGGAATCTGAACTCTGTGATGCTCTCATCTCTCATCTCTCGAAAGGTGGGTCCCGGTGCGATTGGTGGTGCCGATGGTGAAACCAGAGAAGACGAGTCCCCAGGTGGGTGGGTGTCAACAGTGGGTAGACTGGAGTGGCCACTAAACGGTGGTGTCGTATGATGGTGGTAAGGTAACGACAGTGGGAGTGGGGGTGGCTGGGTATCTCCACTACTCGGGTCGACATACTCGTGAGGTTCATAGTATGCAGTCAGATCCTCAACATTAAACACCGGGTGAATTTCCATACTAGCCGGGATATCGAGCCGGTAGGCATTTCTCCCAATGGACTAATAACATAGTACGGACTCATTCTCCTACGCTTAACTTCTTGGCAGGCCCGAAGGAGCCTCTCGGGCAGATTCGCACCATTACCCTTTTGTCTTCATTAAATATTCGTTCTCGTCTTCGCTAATCTGCATGGACTTTATAATTTTCATTGCTTGTTATTATTTGTCAGCAAACCGACTCATGCAACTCATGCAAATGTCGTGTAAAATACTCAGCAGACTCATGCAGGTAATGCAAATGATGCAAAGGCAACACGATAGACACGGTACAATTCTTACAGGAAATCTAATAATGTATGAGATGTCTCTAAAATGAGGTGGCCTATAGGGAGGTTTTTTCGGTGGAATGTAGACAAACTCATCCCGTGTGTGACGATCGCTCAGATGACCATGAGAGACAACTATACTAAAATACGGGCTCGTAATGAGCCAAATGTCTCTCGGGGAACGTACCACATCAGGGGGGTCCCCAAGAGGTGTGTAAGAAAAGTCATCACGAATGAGACAACCACCTGAGTGAAAATCGTGTACACCGACTAGAAGTCGTGACTCTAAAATATGGTGAGCGTCCCAGATAAGAAAGAACTCATCGGGTGGCTCAGCGGGTGGCGTGTCCCAAAATTCATCCAGAGTGTGAGGCGTCATAAGGTAGGTCCTCACAATATGAGTATACTCAAATGGACTCAAGGTAGGCCCTACATATGTCACGCTCCACTCAATGTCCCTTCTCTGGGGCAAGGCCAGAGATGATAATGAAAGAGGCATCATACCTGAGTGACTCACCCGAGTCTCAACCTCACCAAGATGTGGCGGATCATCAGGAAGCTCAACAGGGGGCTCGTCATAGGGCTCGTCACTAAGGTCAAGATCCTCCCGATGAGTACAATCGAAAGGGGTAGTGTCTCTGTGCATGGGTGACATAGCCACTACGAGATCAACACCAAGCTCTGAGCTCTCGATCGTAACGTGGCTCAGGGTAATGCCAAGGGAAAGTAACATAGACCTACGCTCAAGAATGGGTCTGTCGGTGCGGTGTCAAGACAAGAGTCTAGGGTATGAGTGTCAATCAACCCCGGACATACCAAAAGTGGAGGTGTGGGTGAGGGGCACAACACTGCAGACTCAATAGCTCGTTCTGGATCACCCTCCGTCGGAGTCACAAGAGACGGGTCAGAAACAAGAGATAGGTCACTCACGGGGCTAAGCATCTCGCTGGGGTGAGAGCAATCTGTATCAGGTATCACTTCCGTCGTGAGTGGTAGGGCAGTGGTAGACACCGCGTTGACCTCAGTATGAGAAGGATTCGTACTGCGGAGGTCAAGGTGAGGGTCCAACCAACCAACTATGGCGGATCTCAAAGATTGTTTGTAATGAAGGGCAAGCTGATACGTCTGCTTGAGGGACTTCGAGCTATGATAAACCACCTCAGTACGAATGTCAGATCGAAGCCCAGACCGGAATCTGCAAGTGGTCATGGTTGAGTCCTCTCGGATATCTCTCCTCACTACCAACTCATCAAAGCAATCCATGTACTCAGCGACAGACATGGATTCTTGTTGAAGGGAAAATAATTGGTCGAGCAAGCGACTACAATATGATGAAGGTATGTACCTCTGACACAATGTACGCTTCATGTCCATCCAACTAGTGATGCGACGAAGACGGTCTCGCTCGCGGGTCCTCTCAACGCTAGCTCAATATGTCTCTGTTTGATCTAAAAGTCTAAGTTTTCGCGAACTTTACGTGACGCTCACCGATACTCAAAATGATCAAAA